>BRYF01000024.1:8025000-8032500 GCA_030159135.1 Actinidia polygama | reverse complement strand
TGGGTACCATAAGATGAGGTCTTGGGGGGAACCCATCCCCTTTGATGTTCCATCTAGAAAAAAACGGGAGACTCGATAACAAGATTCTTGACAATGACAGAGCTAGAATCTTAGTATAAAAAGGGTACCTATTATTGACAACTTGAAAATATTTTACACATTTATTTTTCTCAAAATCTATATGAATAAAATATTACTAAGTCTAAACATTCACTAAAGTAGAAAAAGTTTACATAAAGATTTTACAAAAGTTTATAATTTAAAATACTAGTAAATTACATACTCATCCCTAATTTTTTTAAATCTACATGATAATTTTATTATTAGTTGCATTAAAATGATGCTAATTTTTCTTTTTCAGTGTTATTTTGTTTCCCTTTAAGTCAACAAGTGGGGAGTGTGTACAAAAATAAAAGAATTAAGGTTGTTAACTAATTTAATGTGGGCATTGTTATTATATATGTAGGTGAAATTGAGACATTTTATTTATTAATAGGGGTATAAATGCTATTACTCAAAAATTGAGGGGAGCCTGTTCCTCCACCTTGAGCCTTAATTGGTTCCGCCCCTTGTTCTTGATATGGTTGTGCACTTGTGCTTGACTTTTGAATTTATGAAAAAAAATGTATAAGAAAATAAAAAACATATCATATTAAAGAAAAATAAAATATAGGAAAAAATATCAAATTATTTTTTTATTGTTTTTTCCCATTCCTTCTTTTTCTCCATGAATCCATGATCCAACTTACTCAATAATTGGTAAAAAAAAGTTAAGTTTGAGTTGATTTGGACCCAAAATTGTAGGTGAATCCTGGTTATCAAAATTGTTGAACCATGTATGGAATGGGTTCTTCTCTGCGAGTAAAATATCGGAGTGTATTCATTTGATCAAAACAGATAAGAGGTGAATGAGAAATTGATCACTAAAGTGCTACCCATTGATATAAAAAATATGAGTAAAAATAAAAAATCTCACATTGCTTGGTTGATAATTTTTTTAAGTTTTTATAAATATTAAACTAACACTAATAAGATGCGTCTTTGGAGCACCAAGGTTTTAACAAAAGGAATTATGGACAAAGTTGATTTTAACCACATTGGACCATAACTTTCACGCACGGCAGCTTCTATTAAAGGCGTTTAACCTCTATAATATTTAATTACAGAATAATTGTGTTGGTGAAGCTACATGTTTACTGTCTACGCCCCAACCTCTATTAGAGGCATTTAACCCATGTAATATTTAGTTATAAAATAATTGGTTAGTCAGCGGGAGCGTTTAGCCCCTATAATATTTAATTACAAAATAATTGGCTTGTCAATGGGAACCTTGAAAGCTTATAAGTTCCAGCATGTTTACTATATTTACTGTTTATAAGATTATAAGTTCCAACATGTTTATCGTTTATAATAGCATTTTTGAATTATAAGTTCCAACATTTCACACTCCCTTGGTTGGATTTGGGGGAGGATCAATACAACCCATTGGGTGGGCTAAAATGCCCCTAACTGTGGGGATAGAGCCACACCAGACTACGGTATGATAAGATTTCATTGTCGTATATTGTCCTTCACTCTATAACTCCATTTTGGGTTGTCTCGTGTTGGGTTAGATCAAGGCCATCAGCTCTGCCTATGACTTATGAAATTCCCTACCTCTATTGGGATAGGCAAGGCTAAAGGCAATCAGAAGGTCGCAAGGCAATGTTTTATGATGACAATGAAATTGAATAAAAAATATAAACTACAGATAGAAGATGCTGAGATGAGAAAATTAAGGGATGAGATAGAGGATACATCTCTGCTAGATTCCCGGGACACTGAAAACACCAAGCCATTGGAAGAAGTGACTCCAATCTCCATACAACCCAACCATCCGGACCGGCATGTGATGATTAGAACCGATTTGACTAAAGACTACGAGATGCCTGGCTGGAATTCCATAAGAGGAATTATGACGTGTTCGCATGGTCACAATGTGATGTCCCAGGAATAGATCCCCATGTCGCTGTACACAAGCTTTTTGCCAACCCTGATCACCTTTCGGTCCGTTAGAAGAGGAGAAAGTTCATCCCTAAACGGTTAAAAGTTATAGAAGAGGAGGTTTCGAAGCTCGTCAACACCAACGTCATCAAGGAATCTCACTATCCGAATTGACTGGATAACGTTGTCGTCGCCCCAAAGAAAAGCGAAAAATTGAGAGCTTGTGTTGATTTCATCGACTTGAACAAAACATGCCTTAAGGATAGTTTCTCTCTCCTAAAGATAGATCTGATAGTTGATGCGACGTCAAAACTTGACCTGAGTGTCATAGATGCCTTCTTCGGATACCACCAAATTAAAATGCATCCCTAGATATCAAGAAAACGTCTTTCATCACGGAAAGAGGGCTATACTATTACAAGGTCATGCCTTTCGGGTTGAAGAATGTTGAGGTGACGCACCAAAGATTGGTCAACAAAATATTCAAGGAACTGATCGGGGACACAATGGAAGTCTACATCGATGACATGCTGGTTAAGCCTCAAAATAGTGGATCACATTGCCCATTTAGAAAAAACTTTCAGCATTCTATGCCAACATTGTATGATATTGAACCCCTCTAAGTGTATCTTTGGTGTATCGTCGGGAAAGTTCCTTGGTTTCTTGGTAACCAAGAGAGGGATAGAAGCAAACCCCGATCAAATACAAGCCTTGTTCATGATGAACTCACCCTAAACCATTCACGATGTTCAACGTTTGACTGGGCGAGTGACAGCTCTCAACAGATTCGTCTCCAAGTCGACTGACAAGTGTTTGCCATTCTTCAAGATTCTGAGGAAGAATAAGGCCTTTGAGTGGACGAACGAGTCAAAACTGGCATTTTAGCAACTAAAAAAATACCTTGGATCGCCCCCTCTCCTAACAGTCCCCAATATGGGTGAGGAGCTCACTTTGTATTTATCTATGTCGCTAACAGCTATGAGCATCGTGCTAATCAAAGAGGAGGACAAAGTTCAGAGATTGGTGTACTATGTCAACAAAGTCCTTCTCAGAGCAAAAGGCAGATATTTGAAGATCGAGAAGCTTGCATATGCATTCATAATCTTGGCAAGGAAACTTCGTCATTATTTTCAGGCACAACCCATCATCGTATTTACGGACCAACCTCTTAAGCATATCCTTCAACGGCCTGACACCTCGGGTCGCCTACTCAAGTAGGCCATTGAGTTAGGAAAATTCCATATCAAATATCGACCGAGGATGGCTATTAAGGCTCAGGCGTTTACCTGACTTTATAGCCAAATTTACCTATTCCGAGGAAGATGACACTCCAGATCCCGATATTGAACTCGCCAAAGGAGGGGAAGCCGAGGAGAATATTGGCGATATGGCGAGATGGAAGCTATTCAAGGACATATCATCCAATCGGCACGGCTGTGGTGTCGGCCTTATTCTTCGAACTCCCTCAAGCGAGCAGATGGAATACGCTATACGTATTGGATGCAAAGCCACCAACAATGAAGCAGAGTATGAGACTCTCCTCGCTAGATTGAGAGTTACAACTGAATCGAGAGTATAATCCTTAGACATTTACAACGACTCCCAGCTTGTGGTAAATCAAGTCCAAGGGGATTACCTCGCCAAAGATCTCCGTATAGTGGCATATCTAGATGAAGTGAAAGTTATGATGATGACAATTAAAGACTTCAAAATCTAGTATATTCCCCAAGAAGAAAACAAGCAAGCTAATCGTGGCGAATCCAGCTTCCGCTTTCAATTTCACCATGGACACAAACGTCCATATTGAATTCTTGCCAAAGCCGAGTATTGATATTGCCAAAACCAATGTTCGTCAAGCAACAGTAGAACCAACATGGATAAACAACATCACCAGGTACATCAAAAGTGGAGAATTACTGTCCGATAAACTCTAAGCGCACCAAATTCGATATCATTTAGCAAGGTTTTCCCTTTTTCAAGGAACCCTCTACAAGAGATCTTTTTTAGGCCTTCTTCTAAGATATCTTCGACTAGACAAGGCTGAATACGTGCTCAGGAAAATTCATGAAGGCATACGCGACAACTATTTTGGGGCGAGGTCACTAGTTAGAAAGACAATTCGCCAAGAATGCCGCAAATGGAACTAGACGCAATGACATTCACCAAAATGTGTGACAAGTGCCAGAGGTTCACTCTGGTTAACCACCTTTCTTCTACCGAGATGGTACCAATGAGCAGCCCATGGCCATTCGCCCAATGGAAAATAGATATACTCGGACTACTTCCTCAAGCTCCATTGCAGAAGAAGTTTTTGATGATCGCTTTAGATTATTTCACCAAGTGGATAGAGGCGGAGTCTCTTGCCAAAATCACCAAAAAAAAACCAAGAATTTCATTTGGTAAAATATCATATGTTGGTTTGGGATCCCGAGGGTAATCATCTCCGACAACGCGAAACAGTTCGACAATGACAGGTTCAACTTATTTTGTTCCGACCTCGCCATCTCCAACCATTTTTCCATTCCCAAGCGAATAGCCAAGTAGAGGTCACCAATAGGATAATCTTGAGGAATCTAAAGACGAGGCTAGAGAAATCCAAAGGAGGATGGACGAACGACCTCCCGAATGTGCTAAGGGCCTACCACACGACAAGCAGGATCTCAACTGGCGAGACACCATACTTGTTGGTGTATGAGACAGAGTCAGTCATACCAGTAAAGATATGAATGCCTAGCTTCTATACATCGAATTTTAACGAGAAAAAACTAACGAGATAGAACTAAGGCGTAACCTCGATCTCCTTTTCGAGAAAAGAGAATGTGTCTAAATACGCCAGGCTGCCTATAAACGTCAAGTGGTGAAGAACTTTAATATGAAGGTGAAACATCGAGCATTTCAACTTGGTGACCTGGTCCTGAGGGAAGTCAAATTAGCCACCAAAGAGCTTACCACTGAAAAACTTAGTCCAACATGAGAGGGGCCATATAAGGTTGTCAAGGTTTTTAGGTCAGGATTTTATTGGTTAGAAGACATGAGAGGGAAAACACTCTCTCACCCTTAGAATGCTGAGAACCTGAAGAAGTATTATTAGTAGCTTTTTAGGTCACCGCTTCTTAGGTCACTATGCCATCAAGGTTGCCTAACTACGGTCATCTGGTTATTGTCATCGCCAATCTTCATTTAATTTTGATTATTAATTTAATGGAATTGCCAATTTCTCCAAATTATAAGTGTTGTTGCCAACGTATGATTGCAATTGCTAAATTGAATTATTGCCAAGTTCGAAATAATTGGCGCAAATTTCGCATGTTTATGTTGCCTATTTGAATTATCGCCTGTTATCACCAACATATTTCGCAAACTGTGATTTATCAATAAGATGATGTCGCCAATTTATTATTGGTATTACCAAGTTATTTCTGACCCGTCTCGCCTTTAGAGTTACTATTGCCATGGGGTTAACGTTGCCAGTTTGCTCGCCAATTTTGGGATGTACTGTTTGCCAATAACGTGTCATATTTCGCCTAATTCTCCAATTATTTTGAAATGGCATTTCGCTCGTTGGATTCGCGGTGGTATCTCACCAAATAAGCATTCTGCCAAATTATTATGAGCGCCAATTTTTGACTTTGCAAGTCAACTAATATGTGTGCCAAAGCGGCTTTGATTCGCCAAAGTTCAGTAGCTTTGATCAAAGCCCTATTCCACCAATTTTTTCATATTGCTGCTTATTATCAATTATGTCACCATTCTATTCACCAATTTCAATGATTAAATGTTGTTCGCCAATTAATTTTATTCGCTAGATAAGCAAGTTGCGTCTCGCCAAATTACTCAATTATTTTACCTAGGTGTTTTGCTCGCCAAAGTCACAAAGTGGCATTTCTTCACGATTGTTAAGTTTGTCATTTTGCCAATTTCATGATATTGCCTACTTGTTACTAAATGATGTCATTAGATTACATTTATATTCAAAGGTAAAAAACATGTCATTATAAGAGAAGGAGAATGCTTCCATTAAAGTACCAACGTCGCCATTACAAAAAAAGGTACAAACTAGATGGCTAAGATTTCCCAGGAGGGGTTACATCTCGCACATCCTTTCCTTCCTCCTCATCCTCCTCATCTCCGTCAACAAGATCGGAATCAATCTGTAGATTATTAATGTCGAGGTCGGGAAAGAGAATATTAATCTGCTTCTTGCACTGATAAAACCCTCGCCGAAGTATGAAGAAGTCGTTCCCTCTACAACCTCCTTGTATTCCTCAGAAGCTTTGAATTCATAAAAAGCTAACTTCTTGGTGATGACATCTCTCCTTCTCAGCTCGACCATCTCCTTCTCAAGTTTCTCTATGGCAACGTCAGATTCCTCCTTGTACTTCTTCAACCTTATCAACTCGAGCTCAGAACGTTGCTTGATGGCCGCCTTGAGCTCATCCACCCTGCTCTCCAAATCTTTGGCCATTAGTTGAGCTTGGGCCATCTCATCTCGGATGGACCATTGCCTCATCCCTCATCTCCATAGCTTGGTCAATTAGAGAGGAACCCAACACCACCGCCTGTAGAAGACAACAAAAACTTTAACAAAAGAAACAAGAATGAAGCCAAGTGCAAAAGCTAAAGAAAGATACTAACCTGACTGAACACGTGAAAAAAATCAAGTGACCACCTTATCCAACTCCAACTCGCCCGCCATCTTCTTATCGGTGGGCAACCCGGTGCCTTTGAGAAGTTTTTGCCATAGCCGGATTCTTGATAAGGGAGGCTTCAAGCCCCAAAGTACTCCCGGATCGTCCGGGTTCCTTTTCCAAAAAAGATAAAAACAGGTATGTCTCAAGGCATCGCCCAAGTCGAGGAGTTCAAGGGCTTCACATCGAACTTGGCAGGGGGACCCTTATTCTTATCATCAGGCTTAAGTAAGGGCCCTTTCTTTTTGACATCGGTAGATGTCTGGGGTTTCTTTTTCAACGGCGAGATGTCTGAAGTATCATTTTGGGTCCACTTCGACGACTTCTCACCGATATGTATTCTTTTATCCATGGCTAGGGGCAGATCCTTCGTTTTGTGATTGCCCTTCACCTTCTCCAATCGGGTGAGCTTCTTCAGATCAATTTTTGTTGACATCGCTGCAAAGGAAAATAAACGAGTTAATTAAGAAAAAGAATAAACGAGATAAAGATAGAAGGCAGTACCGTTCGATCTTAGCTCGAGGGGCAACCGTGAATCCTACAAGATATAAGAGCTACAACTAGAGCTAGTTGATTCCCAATAAAGATAAGATGGCCAAATTTTGGCCCCAATTATCAATAGCAACACTTGATTGGGAAGGGGAGGTAGGATTCCCCTCAGTCCCTTCCTAATGATGCTTAAATACTCCACCGAATCACCTTGGGAATGGTCATCTCGGGAATGGCGAGACTCACCCTAGTCAGCTGCGACGTGGGGCGCGTCACCAGTATTCTTCTCCTCAGCGTTGTCTCCTCTGTTGGACACTATTTTCTTTGAAGCAAGGGTGAA
>BRYF01000024.1:8010000-8012500 GCA_030159135.1 Actinidia polygama | reverse complement strand
TACCCCCATCATTATACTTGAGGTTTTTGATTGTTGGGGCATTGATTTCATGGGCCCTTTTCCTAATTCATGTGGGTATCTATACATCTTAGTGGCCATAGATTATGTGTCCAAGTGGGTCGAAGCCATATCGAGTCGTACCAATGACCATGCTGTTGTGGTCAAATTTTTGAAGGAATATATCTTTGCTAGATTCGGTATGCCCCGAGCTACTATTAGCGATGGAGGTTCTCATTTTTGTAATAAGCCCGTAGGACTCCTCATGCGAAAATATGGCATTGTTCATAAGGTTGGCACACCTTACCATCCCCAAACACAAGGTCAAGTTGAATTGGCAAATAGGGAGATTAAACAAGTACTTGAGAAAACGGTTAACCCGAACCGAAAGGATTGGTCCTTGAGGTTAGTCGATGCATTATGGGCGTATAGAACTGCTTACAAGACCATTCTAGGGTCGTCTCCGTATCAGATCGTGTATGGAAAAGCATGTCATCTTCCAGTTGAAATTGAGCATAAAGCGTATTGGGCGATTCGCCAATTTAACATGAGTCTTGATGAGGCGGGTACATTACGACGGTTGCAATTAAATGAATTAGATGAGATAAGGAATGATGCTTATGAAAATTCTAAAGTCTCAAAGGCTAAGATGAAATCTGTACATGATCGGTATGTGTTACGAAAATCTTTCAATGTGGGGGAAAAGGTTCTTCTTTATAATTCCCGATTGCATTTGTTTCCGGGAAAACTTCAAAATAGATGGTCCGGACCTTTCGTTGTGCGACATATCTCCTCACATGGGGAAATCGAAATTCAGAACCCAAGGAACGGAAACGTGTTCAAAGTAAATGGGCATCGATTGAAGCCCTATCTTGAGCTTGAGATGCGGGAAGTTGAGTTCGTGGATCTACACGATCCACCACCGTTCGAATAATAGGAAATAATTTTTTTTTAGGTTTGTTGTATAATGCACTATTAGGATTGAGTCTAATTAGGATATCGTTTAATTCTAGTTGGGGGGAGAAGGTGTTTTCTCACCTTTTCAATTTTTTTTCCTTTTCATGTCGTCTTTATTTTTATTTTCTTCGCATTTCGGAGAATGCTCATCTCTAGTTGGGGGGAGTACTTCGTAGTTTTTATTTATTAGAAAAAAAAAAAAAGAAAAATAGATAGCGTTCGAACGCCTCTTTGATCGTTCGAACGCACTGAGAAAAGAAGCAGTGAAATCTATGAAGTGTTCGAACGGTGGTCAGCAGTAGGTACTGAGCGTTCGAACGCATGGCCCACAGATGAACTTGAGCGTTCGAACGCCCCTGGGAGCGTTCGAACGCCTAGCCCAGGGGCGGTTTTAAAACTGAACAGTCGGTTTTTTTTCATTTTCCTTATATCCTAATTGTGTTTTACACACAATACATACCCGAGAGAGAGAGAGAGAGAGAGAGGATAGGCGATTTTGAAGGAGAAATCTCAAAGTGTCAAATTTCATCATCCTTACTCATCAAATCAAGGTAAAATCATACATTCTTGTACTTTAAATTGGTTGAATTGAAGGTTTCCATCATATAGACCTAGGGTTCTTAAGTCTTGCACAAGAGTTCATAAATCACACATATACACACAAAATCAAGGTTTTTCTTTCCAAATGGTGTTGTAGACTTGTCTTAGAGTTATTAAACATGAAATTGGGGGGAAAATCATGGTTGAAATCTTCATGAAAAATCTAGGGCTAGTGTATGCACACCAAGTGTTTGATGAATTGCCCCAATGAAAGAATTGTCAAATTAGTGAGGGGATTTCATTCATCATATAGGTTATTCATGTGATTTGAGAGCATTGGGTTAAAGAAAATTGTGCATAAAACTTGGAGTTTACATATGCCCACCAAGTGTTTGACGAATTGTCCCAATGAAAGAATCAATTGATTAGTGAGGGAAGTGAATGAAAAAAATCATCATATTATTTTTTTTTTAAACGGATTGGAGACATTTGGTTAAGGAAAAACGTTGGTAGAAACCGGAATTTATGTGGATACATAAACATTGTGTTAAGCACCAATGTGGCATTGTTTGGGATTTATGGGGAAAAACACACACTTTATAGGCACATTCCATTGCATTGCATATTTACATAGTGTGTGACTTGTGTTTGTATTCTTGCTTGGTTGGTATGCAGATTTATTGAATATTTGAAAAACATGAATCCGGGAAGTCCAAGTAAAAAGTCTAAGTCTAAGGGTAAAGCCGGAGTGGACTATGATGCTTCTCGATTTACAGGCAAGAATGAGGAAAATTTGTTCAATAAAGTCTGGGTTCGTAACGGGGCGGTACTTGAAAGGCAGTTTAATTTAGTTGACCTAGAAAATATGGGTATTAGATTTGTCCAAAATTTCACCACGAGGGGTTGGGTAAATCTGACTAAATTTAAGGCGGAGTCGGTCCTAACATTGTGCCAAGAGTTCATGGCAAATATCAAACACGAACCGGTGACGGAAAAACATAAGGAG
>BRYF01000024.1:7972500-7975000 GCA_030159135.1 Actinidia polygama | reverse complement strand
ATGAGTAATAATTTTTGGCTTTCAAGAAACCATCCATCCCAAACGCGCCCTAACCTGTCACAATCTGCCTTTACTATTCTTTTTCTTTTCTCTTTCTTGTCTCCGCTGCTCAATTCTCTCTCTCAACGACTAATACGATCGGTCTCCTTCGTCAGCTGAGGTTCAATCTCCGGTTCACCACGGTAGTTTTTCTCACTTCTCAATCGATTTCTATTTGAGTAATCTTTTCTTCTGTTTCTCTCTCATGATCACTCACTATTGTTTTAGTCCTTGCAAGGAATTGAAGTCAAGGGTAATCTGAGAGCAAAAAGGTTCTGATTTAAGTGTGTTTTATTTCATTCTTAGACCTAGTTTGAGTTGTTAAATTAGCTCAATTTTTTGCTTTATTTGTGAGTTTTTTCACTTTTAGTGGATTATTATTAGTATTTAATTAAAATTTTATACTTTTCTGGTTTATATTAACAAGAAGAATATGAAAATATAAGAATTTTGATCAAACTTCTACGAAAAATTTAGCTTATTAGTCGGATAAAAAGTGCAACTTTTTTGTATTTAGAGTTTTTTCCCTTCAAATTAGATCAAAATTCTTGCTATTTCATATTCCACTGGTAAAATGAACACATAAAAAATATAAAATTTTAATCAAACGTTTTACTAGAAAACAAAACAAAACTTCGCAAACCAAAGTAATCAAATTGCTGCTTTTAGCTTATTAGCCCAAACTGGGTTAAAAATGATTTTATTTTTTCTTTATTTTTGGTTAAGTTCTGATCATACTGTCCTCTGTAATTATGGTATAATATACTCTATGTACACGCAATGCAAGTGACAATTTTTTTTAAGAACAATACTTGATGAATTGATCCTAGAGAATAAAAATGTGGAAGTGGAGGTGCATGACCATTGGGATCATGAGGAAGTGTTATTTTTTACTAGACGATGAGATGGGTGCTATTAATTTACGATTTGTCTCTTATGGTCAGTGTAAAGAGTTTGTAGAAACTGTTATTGTTGGGACCATGTGGATAGTTTAGGAATAAAAAATGTTTGATGGAGCTTCGAAAAGGAATATACCACAAACTGGTGTTCCCTTTTATATAATAAGTATAGACTAGAAGCGCTTGCACACGCGATGTATGTGCTTCATATTTCCTCTGTTGGTGTGTTTCTATAGTATTTATAGTGTTTGTTTTTTTTGGTAGTATTTGTAATAAGTACAAACTCATGTACATGCATTGTAAGTGGCGAAAACTTTTAAGAAATAATAATTAATGAATTTTTTTTAGAGGAAAAAAAAATATGTAAGTAGAGGTGCATGTGCTTCATAGTTCCTATTTTGGTGTGTTTTTGTAGAATTTATAATGAGTTTTTTTTTAACTGAAGAATTAAAACATTTGAAGTATAAAAACAAAGATGTTCAGGGATAGTTTTGAGAGAAAAATAAGATAAACAACCTCAAAAAATAGAAACACAAAATGGACTCTCCCTCTATAAATAGTACTAACAATAACTTGTGCATAATTATAATGTAATTTTTTCTAATAAATAAGTAGTAATGCAATTGAATTTAAAATAGTCGTAAGACATCAAAGTCAATTATAGAAAAAATGGAGAAGTTCCTCATGAAGTACTCTTTTGTTTACTTTCAACTTCTAAACATATAAATGGCTTTAAATTAATTACGTATGAATCCAAGCAAAGGGTTTATCTAATCATTCATTGACACGTCATCAATTTGTTGAGCCAAGTTTCTTGATTTTCTCAATAAATTCATGATGTGTTAATGGTTGATTGGATGTGCAAACTTCATGTTTACACTGCATATGTCTATAATGTAATCTCCATATAACTAGGTAGATATTTAAAGTAGCTTCTGAAATATAATTGATTCCTAATTTAGTTCTCTCTCTCTCTCTCTCACATCACAGATTCACAATATATAGGAAGAAACCGATGAATATGAGCCACTTGGCACTTATAGAATACCACTCACAAAAAGTGGCTTTGTATAGTAGTATATAGATTAGATTAGAAACCCATATGTTATTTTCAGGCCGGCCTTGATTTTTTCGGGGTTTAAGGCGAACTCCCAAGACTGTCTCCTCTATACATTTTAAAGGATAGAAATTAAATACGATGAAAACAACTTCAAGAAAAACTACAAGAATTGAAGAGGGTAAAAAATTCCAAAATGTATTGATCATTATAATGGTTCAAAAAAAGTATAACTGAAATGTTAATTCTTGTCCCACTTTTAGCTGCAAAAGTACTAGTAAACTTGCAAAATAAAGCTTATCCCACCATATCTTGTCATGGATAACATAGCTAATTTGTCAGTCTTTTACAAGACATGTTTGTAAAAGATTTGATCAACATTAACTTTGGAAACCTTTTTCTCAAAAGGCTAATGTAACTTCTATAGCCGAGTATTTGGAAAACAGCCATTCATTATTTTTGAAAAATCAAGCACTTCCAATTTTTTTTTGTGTGTGCGTTTGGT
>BRYF01000024.1:7957500-7962500 GCA_030159135.1 Actinidia polygama | reverse complement strand
GCCACACACCACGGTCCACAATTCCTTGATGGTAGCAAGCTCTTCCCACATTGTACTCTTGTTTGCATAACCAATTGGACTATAAACGCCCAAAAAATAAAAAAATAAAAAAAACAAAGGAAGCCATCCTTCCGATTCTTGAATAATCAAGAAACTGGGAAATCAATCTGTAAACAAACTAAATGCCATGTCTATTTCCTTAAATCCCCTTTTACCACCTTGCATTTATTAGGGCATTAAACAAGAGATCAAGCTAAGCTTCATAGGGAACAACCGGAAGATAGAAATCCCTACCTGAACCAGCACTCCACCTCCTTTTCCTCTCTCTCAACTTGGAATCATAGTTAATAGAGCATTCCAAGTTTCTAAGCTCCGTAGCGGTGCTGTTTCTTTCCATCATTTCTCACATGCACCTTGCTTTGGGACCTCCAACTTCTTTCTGTATCCGCAAACATCTTCATGAAATTCATAACCTTCACATGAGACCGCCAAATATTTATTAAGGCATTTAATCAATCTTGAGATTCATTCTAAAGCCCTATCCCCCCATCCTCAGCTTTTCTCCACCTCCTGCACCCTCGCCTCCGGCCCTTCACTCGGCTTGTAATCCCTGGCCACTGGGATATTCTCTACAAGACCTCATATAAGCTGATTTCTTATCCCTTGCATCCCTAATCTCCACTTATATAAATCTTTCCTCGTTATTGAAGTGGCAACTACATTGAACCTCTCAATTCACACCCCGAAACTTCCCAGAAACCAATATCAACAGCTTTTGGCCGAACAACCCTTAATTTCTTGCACACCCAACGGATCTCATGGTCTACTGGAGAGATTGAGTGTTGAATTTTCATATTTCATTCAATCATGTCGATTCTCCTGGTAAATCATCGTTGTCGTTGGTGATGTCCATTGTCTTCCACATGATTTGTAATATCTTTCTTCAAATAGAATTTAGATGAGTAAATTGCTTTGGTACAACTTGTGCCCAAGGAATTTTGGCTGACGATGATCGCTCACCGAAAGAGCGATGTATTGCCAAAGACCACCTCTCCGGCCCTCCCCACCACTTATCCACAGACTACTGTTGCTGGTGGTGGAGCCCATGGTTGGAAGATATTGGCGCCCTAACTCCCCAACAACTCTAGTCATTTTCGGGAGAGATTTGGTAGGTTTTTGAAGTTGAGTAGTGAGTGATACAGGAATTATAGATGATCCCAAATAGTTGGGACATGGCTTTGATGAGTTGATATGAGTACTTCCTTATTTTTTGATCAGCATTTGTCCCTGTACCTGACAACTTTCTTAGCACAAAATCTGAAAATTACCCTATGACAGATTTAACGATAAAATAGGCCGGTAATAATTGATCTGCGATGGAGTCTCATTTTATGTATGTGCATACCAATAATTTATCATTGCTTCTATGTATAACGGATGAATGATGCGTTGTTTGTTTATCTTTTTTGTTTGCCATATATTGCTGCTGCCCTTCTTATTGCATTCTTATAATAATTTTATGTTTAGGGGGAAGTTGCCAAAGAGTTCGGCATACCGGTACCATTTCAACGTTTCTGGCTGTGGGCAGAGCGCCAAAACCATACGTACCGTCCAAATCGCCCGTTGACAACAGAGGAGGAAGATCAATGTGTAAATTGCCTTCAACTTTGCATCTCTTGTTGTGTTACATTTTTCATTTTTACTAAATTATCGGACTTGCATTGTTCAACTTCACATGAGACTGAGGGTCGTGTTATATGGACGTTGAGTTCGGAGCTCAATTTCATCCTAATTAATTATTTTTAGGAATAGTCTGAGTATGTGTAGACCCCGCTAGTGTCCTAGGTAGGGGGTGAAGTGAAATTTTCCCTCTATTTGACCGTAGCAATCTATTCCTATGTTCTTACTCTAGTTCCTGGTGGATGGATTCGACATAGTCGAGTGTTGCACATACCAGTTTTACTGGGTTTCAATACAAGCATTCACAACAAGTGACCAATGTCCTTGAATCCAGATTTAGCATTCAAATCATCAAGCATTCATGGCTTAATCTAAACATCAAACAAACACAAACATGAACACAGATTTCGTAGTGGTTTGGCTACATCCCGACATCCAGTACCAGCATTCCACACTGGATTTCTAATCCACTAATTATAGAAAGGGTTTTCAATAGGTTTACCCAAAAACTTGATAACTTCTTCTTCAAAAAAGTTTTCAAGGTTCCACAGAAAACTTCTACTATTGCATATAGGGGCGGAGGGAGTAAGAGGCAAGTAGAGTCAATTGACCCCACTGGAAAAAAAATTACATTATAAGTCAAAAAAAAATTACACTATCACCCCAATGGGAAAAAAAATCCACTACTTTGACCCCACTGGAAAAATAAATACACTATTACCCATAATTATATATATATTATGATTTTGACCCCACTGTACTAATATCCTGGCTCCACCCCTGGTTGCATATAAGGGGCTTTCAATCGGCTCACCCAAAACCACAAATCCTTAATCCTACACTTCATTAGATATGCAATATAAACACTTGAACCACCATGAGATCCTCTTCCAAAATAGTTAAAGCAATTTTCTATGCGAGGCAGATTTTGTGTGCCGGGTCAATAGTGTACTAAACTACACTAATGGATGAGAACGTACCTTAAAACAAGTCGCAAGACACCAAAAATTCCATTGGAGAAGTCTCATGACTCTTGTGTTGAAAGTGAGAGATCTTACACAAATTCTCCACCAAGGAATGCAACTTGAATGTAGAATAAGGTGTTTGGTACGAGTCTTGAAAACGCCAATCATCTTCTCTCATCAAGAGGATACTTAAGGTGGGTTTAAACATATATATAACCTTGCCCCAACGGAGGATCTCTAAGGATTATAATTTTTGAACACTAGACAATTGATGGTCGACTGGAACATTTCAGTTGACTGACAAGACATTCGGGATTTCCGCCTAGAAACATACTTCAGATTTCTTCAGCATGTTTCCATGGTAGTTTCTCATTTCCAAGCGCTCCGAGACAATTAAGTTGCTTTCCAGGTATACTTGTGCAAACGACTTGATGGCCCAATTCCTTGAGCAAATCTTCCACTCCTCCTTGACACGGAGTTTCCACTAAGCATACATGCTGGAGGAACTTCACATAGCACAACAAGGTCTTCATCTTAGGAGGGGGGGGGGGGGGGTATGACTGTAATCCTCCCAGTAGTATCTGCCTTACAGTAATCCTTCTTGACAGCTTCAATACAAAATTCTTCAGTGGCAGTTACCTAAGTTTTATGGGCCCAACAACTATGTTCTTGAGTTCATATGGAGTATTGCTAAGGTTGGGCAACATTGTTTTTCTCCCAGCAACTTGTACATGCATTTCTCAGTTATACCTTGGCCATGTTCTGAGTCCACCTGGAAAGCTTAGGTTATGTTCCGGTTGAGTTTCCGTAGACTTGTTAAATACGGCTACTTCTGTTATGGTATAATAGAGAGCTTCTTGAATGTACATCGTCTTCATACAAGATAGTCTTAGGTTCAGCTGTATACAGTATATTTCATAGTTAATTGAGAACAATAGTTACCTTTACTGCTCAGGCACTTGGGAATTTGTGTTTTGCTAAGTAGCCCAAGTCTTGATAAATACTTCCAATTTTTAAGCCAATTAAGTTCCTTGAGGAAATAATGGAGGATATATGTATATTATCCACTCTTTCTCTGTTTCCCTCTAATTGATGACCACGTCCTTAAGGGTCAGAATAGTTGCTTGATATTGCATGTGTCTTTGCTTTAGCATGCAGAATGACATCTATCATGAATTCTGTTAAAAGTCTCTGGTGTGAATTGAGGTATTCCTTCAATTTGTTGTAGGTTGGACAACTGAGAGAGTTATCAAAAAAAACGAATGCAGAGCTTAAATTGTTCTTGGAAGTGGAACTTGGACCGGTAATGACTTTTATTTTGATTTCATCTTTTCAGTCCTCTGGTTGTTCAGATTGTTTAAATGATATGTGTTTGGGTTAAGTCGGTTTAGTTTTCTAATATAAGCATGGATCTCGGAGATGGTGAACTTACTGCTCGATACTATGCAGGTTTTGCGGCCTATTCCTCCGCCTGCTAAGAGAAAAGAGGATATTCTTCTTTTTTTCAAACTGTATGACCCTCTGAAAGGGGAGCTACGGTACTTATACAGTCCTTTCCTTGGATTAGAGTTGCATAATTACTAAGGCTTTTTTCTCCCTCAATTTGGTTGGTTAGTGAGGCTGTTTTTCTATATTGTCAGCTATGTTGGGCGGCTGTTTGTGAATGTCTATGGGAAGCCCGTGGAAATATTGACAAAGCTAAATGAGATGGCTGGATTTGCTCCTGATGAGGAAATTACACTGTTTGAGGTCAATCGGTTGTTTCCCTGGCTTTTATTACAATTTTCTTATTTCTTTCTTCGTCTCATAGTTCGGAATTTAGTACGCGGTCATCTTACAAATCCTTAACATGTTCAGGAAATAAAATTTGAACCTTTTGTCATGTGTGAACCCGTGGACAAAATGTTTACATTCCGTCTTAGTCAGGTACACCCGTACATGTCAACTGCAAGTCATTTTCTATTTGTGCATGATCAATTAAATCTTCTCCTCTTCTGGCAGCTTGAAGATGGGGACATCATTTGCTATCAGAAATCCTCTCAAGATGAAAGTAGTGAACATTTCCGCTATCCTGATGTTAGTTCATTCCTGGAATATGTGCGTCATCATCAGGTATTCTATGAGCCTTTGCAATGTGACTTTGATATATTTTAGGACTTTTATGCAACATTGCCCGTAATCCCTGTTGTTGTTTCTTCATGTGAAATTGATGTTTCCATCCATTCACATGACTTAAAGGAGATTGATTTTACCGGGCTTGAAAACCAAGGAGCTGAGCTGGCGGGTCATCAACATGAATCTCAGCATCCATTCCAGGAAAATAATTCGGGAAATGTAGTAGATATTACTAGCATT
>BRYF01000024.1:7942500-7947500 GCA_030159135.1 Actinidia polygama | reverse complement strand
CTACAGTTAGGTTAATTTCACGCACTCGTATGCCATTTAGAAGTTGAGGAATTGTCAGTATAAAATTTCCTTACCTGGATGTCATTTCAATAGTAGGTGAGTAGAAAAATGACGAATCAATCAAAAAATCTTCCAACTATTTTTAAAAATAGTAAAAAAAATATATATATATATTTTTGTTTTGTTTTCAAAAAAATTTCATTCAAGTTTTTTCAACAACAACAACAATAACAACTCCACCTTCACTACCACCGCCTCCACCACCACCTCACCTCCACTTCCACCGCCTCCTCCACCACCTCCACCACCACCACCACCATCTCCTCCTCCTCCACCTCCACCACCACATCACCGCCACCTCCTCCACCACCACCGTCTCCACCACCGCCGCCACAAATTTTTTTAAAATAGTTTTAAAAAATATGAAAACAAATAAATTTTTATTTTTAAATAGTTTAAAAATAAGTGAACACAAATATATTTTTAATTTCTATTTTATAAAAAATAAAATAAAAATAAAATAAACACAAAAAATAAAAAAATAAAATCGTTACCAAACATCCTTACTGTTAGGGTTAATTTCACGCCCCCACATGTCATTTAGAAGTTGAGGAACTGTCAATATAAAAATTTCTTGCCCGAATGTCATTTCAATAGTAGATGAGTAGAAAAATGACGAATCAATCAAAAAACTTACCTCAAAAAATCTTCCAACTATTTTTAAAAAAAATGAAAATAAGAAAAAGCTATTCTTATTTTGTTTTCAAAAAAAATTCATCCAAATTTTTTCAAACAACAGCAACAATAACAACTCCACCTCCACCACCACCGCCTCCACCACCACCTCACCTCCACCACCACCGTCACAATTTTTTTAAAAATAGTTTTAAAAAATATGAACATAAATATATTTTTATTTTTAAATAGTTTAAAAATAGGTGAACACAAACATATTTTTAGTTTCTGTTTTATAAATAATAAAATAAAACAAACACAAAAAATAAAAAAATAAAAACATTACCAAACATCCCCTTTAGGGTTAATTTCACGCACCCGCAATGAGTATCGCTTAAATCTCTCAACTTAAAAATGGATTAACAGATTCCACCAACTAGGGGTGCACACGGGTTGAGTCAGACCCAGAATCGACTCGATCATCCGAAAGAATCAAACCAAACCGCTCGGGCCCGGTTCGGTTCTTTGGTTCTCCATTTTCGGGTTGAGTCGGGTTGGTTCTCAGTTCTCGGTCGGTTCTGGGTAGCATAGGTAATAATCTAGTGTGGTGAGTGCACTGTATGTATATAGAATCGGTTCTAAATTTCGGTTCTCTCGGGTCGGTTCGAGGTGGTTTTGGATAAAATTATTTGTAGACTCAAGATCCGACCCGACCCAGTCGGGTTCAGAATTTTCAGACCCAGAACCGAACCGAGGGCATGTAGAACCGAACCAACCCGACTCAATAAAATCGGGTCGGTTCTTAGGTCCGATGAGTACTTTGTGCACCCCTACCACCAACTATTGAAAATCAAAATTCTCGCAACTTTGTTGACAAAAGACACGAATGAAACTTCAAAATATATGGGTTTGTTTTGGGATAAGGAAAAAATATATTGGGTTGGAGCAGCTCCAACGGTGAGCTAAAGATCTGTCAAAGCCAAAGTTTGGCAAAAGTTTATAAAAAAAATTACTCTAATGGTCAATCGTTCTTGTAGCTAATTTTTGGCAAATCCATTTGGGGTGTCAAATTTGGCAGACATCAAGAACAATCCCTCTCCCTCCATTGATATCCAATCGATTTTGATCCAACGGTAGAAAAAGAATAGTTGTGACCAAAATGAGTTTGAACTAATTGAACAATATTATCAAATAAATGACAAAATATCACTTTAGCATGCCAAAATTTGACAATGACTTTGCCTAAATGACTCAAACCACCGGAGATGGAGATGCTCATAATCTCATTAACACCTCGTAACTATAAGCGAGTCTGGCTTAAACCCATCAAGTAAAAAATTGAATAAATCCATCACTTATTTAGAATTTGATTCACTTTGGTCCTTTCTTTCATTTTTGGTTAAAGCTCCCCATTTCTCTTTCGTACGCTCGTATACTTTTTCATTATTATTTTGTCAAATTCGTACCCGACAAGTTGAGTGACCAAGCCAAGTGAAAAAACCAAAATAAATGTTATCTACATGTAATTTATGTAAAAATACGAAACAAACACTCCAAAAAATCAAAACTAAAACAATGCTACGTTCCAATTCAAAGGGAGGAAGGAAATGAGAGAAAGAAGAGAATAAGAGGCCTAGGACCAAGGGATGGATTTTGTTGGGCTGGGGAATATAAATATTAATAATACTATACTTGTCTCACATTGCATATCTAAACTACCAAAGTTTGATATATTATATATATGATTTAGAGAGTACTATACTTATCGCCAACTGGTTTTATATTGGACGCCTCTATAAAATCGAACAAATAAATTTTTTAAAAAGAAAAGATAAATCACAATATAAATTTCTACCAACTTACAAAAATTACAAAAAAATATTTAAACAAATATTATTAAGTATATTTTTTGTATTCACATGAAGTACAAAAAATAGCCACTTTAACTCAACGTATCTACTAAAGTGATATATCTTGACTTGTAAGCTACGACACTATTTAGTCTAATTTGATACCTTAGAAGTCGTCTAAACAAAAATAAAATCATAACATAACATAAAGAATTTAATCAATTAACAAATAACAAAACTCTGAAAACATTAGTATAAAATTATTAGTATTTAAATTAATTTTATAACAAAAAAAAAAACTAAAGGTGAAGGACTGACAGAGTTTGATGATCAATAATAAAAATATTCATGTAGTACAAGCTTTTTTTCTTTCTAAAAGTAGTAGAAGTTGTATGTGGCTAGCTAGAATTTTGTTCAAGGGTAGTTTGGTAAAAGAGTGTACCAGCAAGGATCGAAATAATTATTACAGAAATAAACTTTGTAAACAAATCGTACCAGAGGTACTACTATGGTATATCATGATCCTGAACATGTACAGCCCAATTGTTGGATGATTTATAAGGAGTGTATAGAGGTTGCAACTGCGGTTACTTGTCCCATCTATCTCCATCCTTAAAAAGGAAACAAAAAGAAGAGAGATTCCGGTCTTTATGCGTGTGTATGGAGGGAGGATTAGGGTTTATATTGTGTGAGAAGAAAGTAAGAAAATGGCAATAATATTTTGGGCCAATTGACAACTTCTCGTTAAGTTATTAAAATAGAACGGAGTGATAATGATACTATTTTAAAGTTCAGGAAATTATACACGCTGGAGTTATAGAGAAATTAATCCTTTAGGGCGTGTTTGTTTTAGAGATAAAAATATCGGATTGGATTATAAATTTTGTGGGGTTACTAATATGGCTCTTTGAAGTTGGATATGTAATCCGATGGATTTGTAATCCATCAAATTGGCTGAATTTATAATACTCTCCACATTATTACAAATTTATGAGGTATGGTTAGACATAGAATTACTAAAATATTCATAATAAGTAAATAGCAACACCTAGCCACACACCCTTTTTCTCAATAAATAAGTAAAAATAAAAAAAAAGAAAAAAGAAAAGGAAAAAGAATACACACACACACACACACATATATAAACAAAAAAAAAGAAGAAAGAAGAAAAAAAGTTAAAAAGTAATAAAAATCAAGAAAAAAAGAAAAAAGTAAAAAAAAGAAAGAAATTAAAAACTGATAAAAAAAATAGTATATAAAAATAGTAAAAATAACAAGAAAAACAGACAAAAGAAGTAGAGAAAAAATAAAATTAAAAAAGAGAAAAATAGTGAAAAAAATAAAAAAAAAGGAAGAAAAAAACAAAGATGAAGATAACATAAATTATATATATATATATATATATATATATAATTTATTTTATAATCCATCAAATTGTCTTTTTTTTATTTAGTTAAAATTATTCTATGATGGCAATCTTGAAAAACATGAACAAAAGTGTTTAATCCAACACCCATATCCATTGTAAAACAAACCAGTGCATATTGAGATTTCACATGATTAGTAATCTAACTTAGTCCGATTGGATTTGTTATCCAATCTTAAATTCGATTGAATTTTTAGTCCGCCAAATTCAATCTCAAAAACAAACAAACATGACCTTAATGTTATAAAAGCTTAAAGGTAAAATTATAAAAATAACCTCAGAATTTGATATTGATAACAAATTAATTTTTTAATTTTTTAATTTAAACAAATTCAAACCTGAACTTTTTAATCTGTCACAATTCAAATTCACAATTCAAATTCAAACCTGAACTTTTTAATCCGCCTCTATTATTTAACATGACGGTAACAATGAGGAATGATTGAGAAATGACTAGGGGACAAAAAATAAATTATTATAACACTTACCAGGTTTACGATATTTAGATTTTTTATATATGCTTCAAACCCAATATTTTTTTCACCCTATTTTTATTTTCTCTCTCTAATGTTTGCTTGGCTAAGTGTCCTAATTACAAGAATTAAGGGTTTTAAAAGGATCCCAATTCGTGCAACATCATTTCTACTATAATTTTTTGCGGAATTAGGTGTTGCTGTAAAGCTATATAAATAAAAAACTAACAAAGAGTTCGAATTTTGACGGGTAAAAAAAATTTGTTTTTAATTTGTTCGAATTAAAAATCTAGAATTTAATTTGTTACTAAAAAAAACTTTTGAGGTTATTTTTGTTGAGTCCAACCCACCTAGATGAGTTCAAGTTTACATATTTAGCCCAAGCCCGATTGACTCATATGGAGTATTCATGTGAGAGTGAAAGAATTATTTTTTGAATTACTTGTAACTCTTGAATTATTCAAACCTGAAACTCTCGAATTACCTATACTCTTGAAAGAATTATTTTTTGAAGAGTTAATCTTGAATTATGGTATATTTTTCTAGAAGAGTTAATATTGAGTTATGATATATTTT
>BRYF01000024.1:7910000-7915000 GCA_030159135.1 Actinidia polygama | reverse complement strand
GGAGTGTAGAAATCATTTTAAAGAGTGTAGAAATAAATTTCCTCTAAGAATGACAAAGTGAATTGAAATAACTATCCAGGTTAAATTCCGAGAATCACATAATAAAATAAATTATAACAGACAAATATATACTTTGAATTCCAATTTAAATATTGTTAGCATAAAACTAAAATTGATTTTGATAATTTTGAATTCCAATTTAAATATTGTTAGCATAAAACTGAAATTAATTTTGATGATTAAGATTATGTATGATAATACATTATTTGAAAATCGGTTTAAGAACTTAATCGAAAGCCGAACAACCTCACATGCTATAATTTGCATTACTTATTTGTTTAACTCAAAATTTTGTTCCACAAGTTTGTTTTGAAAATACACACGTGTGCAAACTTTAAAAACATAATTTGAAGTTGTTTTGAAACATTTGCCCCGCTCATACTTAAGAAAAAACAAACGAATTTAAAAGAGTCGATATTCACTCAAAACTCAATCCTTCATTCCAACAAGTCATATTCTATACTATATTACTAATGGATTTATTAGAACTGTTAAATTATCTACCAAACAACACGTTTGGGTAGTTAACAAGTTCGATTTTTAAAGAATATAGACTTACTGCTACAACTGTCATAAGTTCGGTCGATCGAAGTTTGAGAACATCAACCAAAGTTTAAATTGGTCACTGGAATTGAACATGCATTGACTGAAGTAAGTTCGTTCTGCCGAAGTTGAGAATGCCACCGACTGAAGTTTGTGTTAGCCACTAGTTTGAAGAAATGGTGGATCAAAGTTTTATAAAATCCCTTGACCGAAGTTTCAATACTAGTTTTGATCAAACATCAATCGAAATAAGTTCGGTTGACCGAAGTTTGTTAAAACCTTTGACTGAGATTTTAAACAACCTCTAGAATGGATCCGGTCGACTGAAGTTGGAAACAGCTTCGACCAAGCTTGAATTTCGATGAATGAAGTTGTCCATTGAAATTTAAAATTTTGATACCGAATGTCCAGATGAAGAGCATTAAATGCTACAATGGCCATATTTTAAAATGGGACTATAAATGCAAACCTTGGAATGGTTGAAAGTATATTCAAGAACATTAAATTCTCTTAACTCCTTGCATTCAATTCTCTTACTCTTGATTACTCTCTAAAGCTAGATTTGTATTACCGAAAAGAAAGAAAACGCCATAGTAATTTTATTTTGTATTTATTCATACACCTAGGGCTATTTATGAGCATTCATTGCTACAAACTCTTTCTTTTGGGAAAATCACTTCCATTGGAATCCAAGAGTGGTCCATTCTTTTGAAAACTAGAGGAACTCTAGTAGTCAAGCAATTGTAAAGGTTTACAGGCATGCACAAGCTTGTAAAGATGGTAAATATTCAAGGAGGTCTTGGAGAGTGGACGTATGCAACATTTGGCCGAACCATTATAAATCTCTTCTCTTATTCTCATTATAATTGTTTATATATTATATTGAGTGCATATTAGATTTATTGACAATCAACTTTTCTCAAACCCGTTTCGATGATGCCACAACGGAGAAGAAGTAGCTTTTAGTTTTTAGTTGAAATAGTCAAAATTAGCATTAAGATATCTAATTGATACTTTATATTTTATTATGCTAAACTTCTTTAACTGTGTTGATGGATAATTTTTCTTACGTTTTAAATGCTATGAATGTTTGGTCATTATATGTGATTGCTTGTTACTTGCATTCATATATAATTGAGTATTCATTCAAATGTTTGGACTAAAAATGAAGGAAATCAAATATAATTTGAGAACTCTTGGGAAGTGCACAACAAAGCTCAAACTGGGATATTATATCCCATGCTTTTATCTTTCATAGTACGACATAACACTTGAAACATATTTCATGATAGTTTATTTAGAAAATACAATAAGCATGAAGTTAGGAGGAGCATAAAATAAGGGGAAGCATTGAATTTATAATATTTGGATTTTCAAAAATTAAAATGTGCCATCATCAAAAAGAGAAAAATTATTAGCATAAAACTAAAATTGATTTTGATGAATAGGATTATATATGATAATACATTCTTTAAAAATCGTTTTAAGAACTTAATCGAAAACCAAACAACCCCACATGCTATAATTTGCACTACTCATTCATTTAAGGCAAAACCTTCCCTCACAAGTTTGTTTTGAGAATACACACGCGTGCAAACTTTGAAAACATAATTTGAAATTGTTTTGAAATATTTGACTCGCTCACACTTACGAAAACACAAACGAGTGTAAAAGAGTCGATACTCACTCAAAACTCAATCCATTCATTCCAACAAGTCATATTCTATGCTATATTACTAATGAATTTATTAGAACTGTTAAATTATTTATCAAACCCATTTTTGGTAGTTAACAAGTTTTATTTTTGAAGGATATAGACTTACTGCTGCAACTGTCACAAGTTCGGTCGACCGAAGTTTGAGAACATCGACCGAAGTTTTAGTTGTTCACTAGAATTGAACAAGCATCTAATGAAGTAAGTTCGGTAGACCGAATTGAGGATGCCATCGACCGAAGTTTGTGTTAGCCATTGGTTTGAAGAAATGGTTGATCGAAGTTTCCTAAAGTTCCTCGATTGAAGTTAGTTACCTACTGGTTTTGATCAAACATCGACCGAAGTAAGTTTGATCGACCAAAGTTTGGTAAAACCCTCGACCGAAGTTGTACACAGCCTCTGGAAGGATCCGATCGACCGAAGTTGGAAGCATCTTCGACCAAACTTGAAGTTCGGTCGACCGAAGTTTGACCGAAGTTGTCAACCAAAGTTTGAACTTTTGATCTTGAACGTCTAGATCAAAATCCAACGGTCCAAATTGAATCAGACGGCTAGTTTAGGTGCATTTAATGCTACAACAATCATATTTTAAAATGAGGTTATAAATGTAACCCTTGGGGTGGTTTGAAGTGTATTCAAGAGCATTAAATCCTATCAACTCCTTGCATTCAATTCTCTTTCAAGCTAGAATTGTGTTATCAAAAACCGAGAAAACACTCTAGTGATCTTATTCTGTATTTATTCATAAACCTAAGGTTATTTGTGAGCATTCATTACTATAAACTCTTTCCTTTGAGAAAATCAGTTTGAGTGATTTGCCATTATAATCCAAAAGAGGGCCATTATGTTGAAGACTAGCGGAACTCTAGTGGTCAAGCAATTGTAAGGGTTTACAGGCACCTAAAAGTTTGTGAAGATAGTAAATTTTCAAGGATGTCTTGGAGAGTGGACGTAGGCCACGTTTATCCGAATCACTATAAATTTGTTTGCACTCTCTCCTCTTATTCTCATTATAATTGTTTATATATTTTATTGAATGCATATTAGATTTATTGTTGATCAAATTTTAATCAGGCATTATTAGAGCAAACCTATTTCATCCCCTCATAGTTTACCTTTGGGTAACAAATATGGTTCCCTTTATCAATTTAAAAAGAATTCGCCAACAACCTAGTGCACCATGTCCATTGTCTCAATAAGGTGATAGTCTATTGTACACAATCCGTTTAGATAAACTAATTCCTATTGAATTTTACTATCTAAGCAACTGACCGTGCCAAGCAAAATTATTAAGCATACATAATTTCAGCCTTATAAATAATAGCAATGACTTAAATAGAGGATACTATTATTTCTATCTAAGTGTATATTATTGTTTAATTTTAGACTAATTGTGCTATAATAAACCTTTCAGATGGAGAAGTAATCCACACTAACAAAGATCAAGAATTATCCCTTAATGAAATTTGTACTAGTGATTCTGTAATTAATTTTGTTTGATTGGGAGGAAGGCATTAAAACCAATACACAAAAATTAATTACATCACTTACAAACCAACAATGGAGACCGTGGAATTTATATGTAATAAATTTCCTCTCACATAGTTATTTAAAACTTTATGAGGGTTAACAAATATGTTTAATTTAAACTATTTAGAATTTCAAAATTGTCCACATGTGATAGATTCTAGGTTACCCATCTTCTCGTGTAATTAATAAAATTCTAAATTCTCATAATTTTAAAAACTTAATTTAAATTTTTAAATAAACATGTGAATTGATTTTATTTTTTAATTACACAAATATTAATAATTTTATAATTTTAAATATAATTAAATATTTAATATGTGATATTCATTTTGTCCCATTTAACATGCAAATAAGAAAACCAATAGATAATAGGAATCCCATGCAAATAAGAAAAAATAAAAATAATAGGAACTGCATGCCAATAAGAAAAACTATAGACAATAGAAATTACATGCCCCAAGGAAATCCATAAATAGATATTATGGTCAAACTGCAACTCCCTTATACAATAAGGAATTTCACAACTTGGAAACGATCTCTACATGTCAAAATGCTTGCATCACATCGAATCGCGAACCATGCGCACAACGCATTGAACCACAAATCGCGAACCGCTCCTCGCGCACTCACAATCATGAACTCTCGTCGAACCATCCTTGTACAAAATTACATGATCCTATGCTTCCAAATCGGAGTTTACATTGATTGATTCTATACATTTGAATTAAAAGACATAGGTCCTATGTCTCCGAATCAGTTTTCACATGCTATATTAATATTACAATAAAACCTTATAATAAATAACAGTAATCACGAATTCAAAAACAATCGTGGGATTCAATCATACAACAATTAAAATAAATTATTTGACCATAATAGCCAGATAAAAGACTGCAAAAAAGATTTGGTATCGTGCATGGCCAGATGTTGAGTTCACCAGTTGATCAGTTTTTGGCAAGGAAAAACAATCATTTGGACAAGCTCGGTTGAGACTTGTAAAATCGATGCACACTCTCCACTTGCCAATTTTCTTCTTTATAACGATTGCATTGGATAGAGCCAGCTTGGGTAAAGAACCTTTATTATAGTACTTGCCTCTTTCAGCTTCTTGACTTCCTTTATCATCGCGTCTATATACTCGGTTCCAAAATTC
>BRYF01000024.1:7877500-7880000 GCA_030159135.1 Actinidia polygama | reverse complement strand
TTGGATGGAGGGCTAGGCTTTGCGGGGGCTGCCCAACTCTGTTTGCTTTGAATTGGGCTATAGTCTGAGCACAAGTTCTGACTATCTGAGCTAGCTCAGACCGCTATAATAAAAGGCCGACCATTGAACAGGGCTCACTAACCCTGACTCAATTTGCACCTCCATCCTGTTGACTCAATACTTCAATTTTGATGATAACAAAATAATGTATTAATGGCTAATATATTTACTTACCGTGCAGTTAATAGGAATTACATTTCAGAGCCCAAATTATTAAAAGGAGATTGCAAAACACTTTTCTGCCAAAAAAGTGGAAGTTGTATTAACACCTTTGAGACTGGGAGCTACATTGATTAAATCCATTTAAAGTCTTGAACAAAAGGTGAAAAGTATAAATCTCTTTAGAATAATGTAAATGAAGATCATACACATCCATATGGGTGATATCTCGAAGTTCGTAAAGTGGTTGGAACTCAAATAACCAAGAAAATTAAAAAAATATATTCTGACAAGAAATGTCGACACCTGATAATAAAGTGTCGACACCTGAAGTTAGTAGCTAAAGACTTGAATCTGGGAAATGAAGTGTCGATACCTGGAGAAAGAAGTGTCGACACCCAAGATCAGTAGCCAAGCTCCATAAGACAAACTAGAAGTGTCGACACCTGGAGAAGAAAGTGTCGACACCCGAGATCAGTAGCTAAACATCATGTAGTTAGACCAGAGTATCGACACCTAGAACAGGAAGTGTCGATACCTGAGATCAGTTACCAAAAGCTTTGATGACACATGACTAAGTGTTGACACCTGATAAATGAAGTGTCAATACCTGTGGATAGTAACTAAACTCCTTGAAGACAGATGATCAAGTGTCGACACTTGATAGAGTAAGTGTTGACACCTGGAGATAGTAAGTTTCAACTGAAGTATGAAGGCTTGGAAGTGTTGACACCTGAATTTGAACTGTCGACAATTGGAACCCAAAAAGTGTTGACACTTAATAGTAATATTTTTGAATGCAGAGTTATTTCAAACAACATTAAATGCCCTAGAACTACCACAAACGGTTCAATCTCCTTCAAACCATTAAATACAAGTCTCCAAGAGCATTCAAACACATTGAAGACACATCTTATTGCATTAATTGATCATCTACAAAGCTCAAAAGTCAAGATTTATTGGGAAAAAAAAATTTCTTCAAGAGTTAACACTTATTATGTGATTTCACTCATATATACTCTATTGAGAAAATTTGATTACACTTATAATAGCTTCATTCTTTTCTTTCCTTGTAAGTTTGAGTGTATTTGAACAAAAACACTTGAAAGATTGAGAAAGTCTTAGACAAAACCTCTTAGAAGAACTTGGTGATAAGTTCTTGTTGTAAAAGTGAGTTGAGCACTTGAAAATCAGTCCCCACATTGTAATAATTGATTGCAAGTAGTGAAAGAAAATCTTGCGGAGGTCTTAGAGGGACGTAGATCACACGTTGTGATCAAACCTCGGTAAATCTTTGTGTGCTCTCTCTTATTCTTATCTTTACCTTATATCTTCATTTATTACATTGCACACTAGTTAATTTATTGTATAAGCAATTAGATTAATTTTTAATTAACCTTAATTGCTAATTAATTTTGAAAAACTCAATTCACCCCCCTCTTGAGTTGTCTATTGGGCCAACATACCAATACCTATGAATACTTGATTTTGATTTTAACTTTTCCATGTCTTGAAGTTGTAAAAAAATAATCCTACAGCTAATTCTAAAAAGAGTGCATGGCTTACAGAACGACAGATGTTTAATGTCAAATTCAGGTTTATATCATGGGAAAACCTATTTTTATATACACATGTGAAAAATGTGTATTGTATATCAAAGTTATGTGCTCACGTTATGTATGTATATTATTTAATCATAAAAATTTATAACTAGAGTCAAACATATCGTAACTTAATCACAAAAATATAACCACGCTTGAAAACAGTATTAACTACAAAATTACGTAACTACAATCATAAAAAACTTAACATAACCACAAAAAGTGTATTGAGACAAAAAAAAATCGTAACAAAAATATTAAAAATATAAATAACCAAAAAAATGCATAACTCAAATCACAAAAAATATAATACAATCAGAACATACATAACAAAAATCATAAACACGCGTAACTAAACCAGATGAATGTATAACAAATGTAATTAATTAAATGACCACAAAAATGTGTAAATATGATTACAAAATGCATAACACTACGACAAAAATACATAACAAATGTACTTAAAAAATAAATAACTAAAAATGCATAACTCTTACCAAAAAATGCATAACACAATCAAACAATGCATAACATAATCACAACAATGCGTAATCATTTCAGATTAATGCATAACAAATATTCTAAAAGTCGTAACATAACTAACTGAATATACAATAAAAGGGATAAGTAAACTGACCTCCCCTGAGATTTCCACAAAAGACACAAAGCCCCTTGAGGTT
>BRYF01000024.1:7820000-7830000 GCA_030159135.1 Actinidia polygama | reverse complement strand
TAAAATTATATTATATTTAAAAAGTAGCTAGCCAGAGAAAAATAAGCACATAAATGAACACATAAAACCTTACATAAAATCCTAAACATGCATTTCAACATCGTAAGAGTCCTTAAAGAAAGTCTAGCTACTTTATTTCAATATATTGACATCATATTATGTAAACTATATATATATATATATATATATATATATATTAGAGGCCAAGGTGTGATACGGATTTTTTGATGGAGGTCATTCACACATAACCCAAACCATAAGGGGCAAAGTGAAATATGCTCAAAGAAAAGTTTAAGAAAGCAACCAAGTAGAGGACAAGTCAAACAATAAGTTTAAAAGCTTAAGGCCTGAAAATGTAATTTTGATTGGAAGTGCAGTAATGATAGGTGGCACTATCATTTGGCTCCGTGGCATTATCATCCGCTTAATAATATTAATATCATTACTACGTCATTCCATCCCCTATTTTGTATAAATTTTTACGTAAAAATATAATTTTCTTCACAAAAACAAAAAGAAGGTAGCACTATTTATCCCAACCAATTCAAAATGATTAAAACAATGAGTAAATTTACTGTTCGGAGTTTGAGGGTGATGGATGAACCTCAAGGAAGGTCTTACCTCATAGACTATATATATATATATATATATATATATATATATATATATATATATATATATATATAGCTGTTTGTGGAAATTTCAACCGTATTGTGCAAGGGAAGGTTTCTATTCTATTCTATTGGTTACATTTATATCTAAATACATATATATAAATTGGGTCACAATCAATCCCTTATCTATGTTATACACAAGAGTATTGTCACGGTCTTAAAATTTGATCCAGAAAAGTTATCAAATTCTAAATGAACAGTTCAGATTTACTTGATGTAAGATCAACACACTCGAGTGATTCTGAACTATTCAGCTTGAATTCTAAAAAAAATCTTACTTCAAATTTTGAAATCGTAGTATTTCTCACTGCACAATGCTCTCATCTCCAAGTGGGTGCATTCTATCTACTCCTACTTAATGCAAAGTGATATATTTGCATTATTAAATACAAATGCATGTCCATAATTAATAAATGAGATCAAAGTTTCCATTCTCGAATCTCGAATGCTTCTTTGTTTCTCATTCAACATAAGAGATAAAATAATTCTGCTGTCAGCTTCTTTAACTCCCCAAGCCTGCAACTTTGAGATTGACGTGAAGGATTAAAGTTAAATGACTCAATTGCCCCTCTTTGTTACACGGTGGTTGATAATTATGTGTGAATATTATTTTTGTTTTGTAACACTTTTAAACTTTTTTATTTTGGTAATTTTTTTCTTCTCTTTCCTGTTCTTAAAAATAAAAAAATGAAAATTCAAAACACTGTTACAAATACCCTTTTTTCTTACCAAGTACTAGATACTCGGTAGTGTGACGCACATTGACAAGTACATGGGGTATGAAATTTGGGATGTATAACATTTTCCTTTTTATATCATTTTTTTTAATTATTGACACAATTTTCAAGAATTCAATAATTAATTAAAAATAAGAGTGAGTTTTCACTCTTCTGCAAAATATCAACATTGATTTTTTTTTGGAAATTTATTTTTACACTCCTTAAAATAATTTCTACACTCCAAAATAGGAGTGTAGAAATCAATACCAATAATGGTGTTGATTTCTACACTCCTATTTTGGAGTGTAGAAATCAAAATTTGGAGTGTAAAAATCATTTTCTTTTTTCTTTTTTATTATTAATTTGATCCAGTTGATATTATATGAAGTAGAACACACTAGATCACCACTCAAAAGCTTTCTCTAGCCCACAGTAGTTGGGTTCTCTAATCCAATTTTATGTTAAACTAGTAATTGTCCATGTCCATGGGCACTACGTAAAAAAAAAGACAACTTCGTAAGCGTACTTATTAGAGTTTTTTACAACCTAAAAAACATATAAGATATAAACGTCAGATAAAAAATACATTGCATGCATATACGAAGAAATACATTGCTACAAAATAGAGAACAAATTAAAAATTACAATAATTTTAATTTTTTTTTGCTAATTTGAGAGAAATGAGGAAGAAAGAAAGAGATGCTTTATTTTTTTTTGTGTGTGGGTCCCACTAAAAATGATCCGATGGATAAAAAATATGCTCAAATTTAGAAAAAAAATTTATCCATTGAATAAAGACATATGTAAGTCCTACACCTTTAAGAAGAAGGAAGTGATATTTTTTTAGGAAAAAAATAATCCCATTTGAAATCTCAGTCGTTAGATTTACTCAAATGGATTTCAATCGTAGATAATAGAAAATAGTTTTGAAATTCAAAATGAGTTGTGTTTTATAATATAGCTTTTCAGTTTAAGATAGGGGTGATTAATGTTATTGTGCTCACCAACCCCCCTTATTAATTCTCAAAACCAGCAAAATTTCTCCAATTTTGTTTTGGGTTTTATTGGGAGGCGGTGTATTTGGTACCATGCATTACACATATGCAGTTGGGTCTACATTTTTGTAGACTCCAGCAGCGCGTGTAAATGTATATCGTATAATATGTATTATTCTTTTTTTTTCTTCTTTCAATTTTGTTTTGCTATGTGTACCTAAGGGTTATCCTACATCAATGACGGAACTTGAGGCGCAAGCAATAATACAATTATTTAGAACTTGAGGGGCACGTGTCCCTCTTTGTCCCGACACGGCTATTGCCTTCGGAGGCAGGAGTCTCAACCTCAACTTCTTCAACGAGTCCGTCCCCCCACCTTGAACAAGATTAATTAACATCAGGTCCTACATTCCCATGATGGAAATCTACTACTACGTGTAATAGCGTGGACAAACTAAAAGCCAAAAGTCGAGAAATCCATTGAAAATGTAACTGCGAAAGGTAAAGAAATAAAGATACAGAATCGTACGGGGGTCTGACAATGCAAAACATTTCACTGAGACTCCCAATCCTTTCAGTTTCTTGCTTCCTTCGGGTTTTGCTATGGGTGCATTCATTCCTGCCATTTTGCATTGTACTTGGCCCGAAATGGATCGTTGTATGTCCCCTATATATATTACAACAAATATTAATTAGGAAAAGGATTCTAAACACAATTATTTGAATGTTACAACCATATAAGATGACCAAAATCCCAATACATTGCAGACAATAAAATCAAGCTAGAACGGCCACAACATGTTCGCACTAATAATCACACCGGTTATAAACAAGGTTTTCATTGAGTGGCGATAATGCCACGAATTTCTTTTTTCTCTTCTGAGCTCGTAGCGTCCAATCCCCTCCAATATATTTACAGCAACAACGGTGGAGGTATTGCAGAGGGAGAAAAGCAGGCAGAGAGAGCAGCAATGATTCAGACATGAGGTTGGGAGAGAAGTTTAGGTATTTGACATTTTGACGTGAAGATGAAGGAGGTGATGTAACCCTGGCGGTTGCTGGTAGCCAAGAGGAAGAGGTGGTAGAGGGATTGTGGGAAATGAGATTGTGGCGGAAGGAGTAGTTGCCCCACCAGATGGAGGTGATAAATGGTGAGAGAGGTAGAAGTGGAGAGCGAAGTCTGCCAGTGGAAGCATGTGGCAGTGGAGCCCGAGAGTGAGATTCAGATGCCGACATTTAGACAAGACATGAAAGTGTATGCAATGCTTTCTCCCAACAATCTTTGTCGGTGGAAGAAAATGGTAGGACTAGAATCATACAAGGAAGAAGATTGGGACGAGGACTAGAATCGTACAAGGAAGAAGATTGGGACGAGATTACTACTGCCAGGTTAAGCTCACAGCACCGAACAGTGGTAGTGGAGTCGATTGTTGAAGATTCTTGTTAATGGGGGAACCAACAATAGGAGGAGATGAATGGGAGAAGGTGACAGCTTGCCAGAAAAGCAAGTGGTTGAGGAGCTGACAACAGAAGGATAAAAAGTCGAGAAATTCAAGAAAAAAATTGAATTGAGTCGTGGAGGATAATGTTTTGGCTAAGAGAGGGGAAGAAGAGAGGAAGAGAAGTCCCAGATGACAAATTTCACCAGAGCTTGCAGAGACGATGAACCTTAATTGTAGATATCTTCTATTGGGAGAAACGATTCTGTTCTGAAACCTAGATTCCGTGATTCGTAGTAAGAATCAAATTAGAACCACGTTCCCACCGAGAAAGAACCGTGCTCCCAAAGGATTAAACAGCTCAAAAATATGAAAAAATCAAGTGCAAACCGAATCAAAACGGCCTAGCAGGTGCATAGTTGCTTATAGTAGTACCTTTTTTTCTATAATTAAGCGGGTTAAAATAAAAAAGATCAAGCCGTAATATTTCAAAAGCATACCCCAGACACTATAACAACCAACAACATACAAACGCGAATAACACACAGGGAAATAATTTTTGCACTCTTTACCAAATACATTTTATTTTTTGTTCTTATTATGGAGTGCATTTGGTAATTTATTTTTCACTTTTTTTTTTACCAAATACACTACATAATAAGGACAAAAAATGGAGTGTATTTGATTAAAAAAAAAAAAAGAGTATAAAATTCATTTTCTTTTATTTAATTTATGCAACCAATTTATCGCAGAGCAAAGCTACGGATCTTATAGCAACAAGGACTCCAACTATTAACTCTGTTACTCCATCTCACCGAGTTTTTATTTTTTGGGTCCATGACCGTGTTGCCGTACATTCGCAATGTATCACGAGGCATCCAAACAAACAAAGAACAATACCAAAAAGGAAAATGATTTTTTCATTCTTTTTTTACTAAATGCATTCTATTTTTTGTCCTTATTATGAAGTGTATTTGATAAAAAAAAATTATAAAAATCATTTTCCTAACACATATTCTACATAAATTGAACATTGCACACCCTACGAGAACTATTGGTGATTGAGCATTTTGTCTCGGCCCTATTGCTCAAACTACCATAGAAGAAAGAGGGAACAATAGAAGGAGAATGGGTAGTCAGACTCACCAACCAATACTATCCCGAGCACATCCCGCTAAGGGTAGGCATACAAAAGTCCTTGAACACCCATCAAGGACAGGGACCAAACACCCAAAGAAAGGGAAAACAAAACCCAGAAAACACAAAAGAACAAGACTGATTTAGATTTTTAGCTCAATTGATCATCCAACCCCAACCCCACTAGGAATAAGTCAAGCAAGGGCTCAATCAATCCCTCAATGCCGTGATAACCATATCACTAACTCAAGCATTAAGGTGGGACAAGCAACAAACCTAGCAAACCCCAATTGGGAACAGAAGCGGGCAAACAAGGAATTAACAGAAAAGCTTGAAACCTCGGAGATAGAAAAGCCAAAAAAATTGAGCTGGCCAACACCGTGGTCGGAGTTCACACGACCTCGATTTACCCATTTCCAAACCAAATTTATAAATTGAATTTATAAATTTGCCCCCAAATTGAATTTATGTTTGGTAGGTTAAAATTATAGAATTTATAAAATTTATGATTAATTATTAATTTTTATGAGATCAAAATTGTATTTTAGAGGTGCACAAAAGGACGGTTCGGGATGGACTGATCCGTTACAGTAACGGATTCGGTGGGCCACAGGTTGGGCTGAGCCCAGTCTGTTACAATAACGGATAGGGTTAGGCCCAGTTCGTTAATCATCTTCTTTGCTCAATCCGGACCATTAGCCCGATCCATTACAGTATCAGACTGGGTGCTACAATAACAGACCGGCCCGATCTGGACCAGTCAACCCACTTTTTTTTTTTACGATCTTCCGACACATTTTGTAATCAATGTAATGTTATATTTTGTACACATATTTTTTTCTTTTAATGTTACAACAATATTTTTATCCTTTATAAAATAATAAGAATTTTAAATTATATTTTAGTAATTTACAATAAAAATAATTAAAAATTGAATAAATAAATAGAAAAAAACTAAAAGTTAAAGAGTTTAATTTCATTTATCGATAAATAATATCAAATACATTGATTGTAAAATTAAAATAATCAAATGACTAAAAAAATAAAAACGTTGAGATTTGAATTAATATAGTTAAGTACATTCCAACTAGGTTGACACTCACTCAATCATTATTCGTTTGCATTACTCATTCTTTCCTTATAAAGTACAATATGACAAAAAAGAATAATTGGGGGCTTACCGGAGGACGAGGTTTCGAGTTCGATCCTCCGATTTTTATTTTTATTTTTTTTTGGGGGGGGGGGGGGGCTTAAAGGGCCAGGCGGGCTGGACTAATGGGTCGAATTATTCGGTCTGTCAGACGAGTTAAACTAATGGGTACTAACGGGTCAGGCTATATTACGGGCCAAACTTAGCGGAGGCTGTTCAGCTCGTGCCCGATAGTAACTAAGTTTCGGGCCGAGCTCAAGCCCAAAATGAGTCAGACTTTCACTGATCGCTACAGTAATAGGCCGGCGGACGTACCTATTTATACACCTCTATGTATTTATGGTAAATTATATTTAAAAGTTAACTAACTCATCTTGCTCATGTGTGACTCCGCTGCTACTTGGCATAAAAAAATATGTATAAAAAATTGAATGCATAATTGTAGACATTACTGCTTCTGGTCCTTCGCATTGGCATAAAGTTAATTATCTTGACTTCAAAATATTTATTTGATACCAACCACGCAGCCAACATCCCGACGCCAATTGATTGGTGGGATGCAAGATTTAGATTGGTTTGCTTTAGTTGACAATATTTATGCTTATTTTAACATATATAATTACAATTAAAATGAAAATAACCCTTTCAATATATCAAAATTTATTTATCTAGACTTATCTTAAAAGACGGAAACCCTACCAGCCTGTTTGACAGAAGGAGATAATCTTGGATTTGGCCATCTCCCGGATTTGGCCATCTCCCAGAGTTGGTCTCCGTCCTCTCTCCTTCACCATGGTTTGGCATAATTCTCCTCTCCGTGATTTCTTCTCCGATTGGTCTTCAAATCCATCCACACCCGGATATGGGACGAACATGGGTACCCCCGTCCGTAATCACGCGGTGCTCGGCGTGGTGATCAAATGACCGTTGTGCCCTCGTGCTCTTTGATTGTGCCCTAATTTGTGATTTTTTTTTTGATTCCTTACATTTGTGTTGGTTTGGCTACAGATCTGTTCGAATATCAGATTTGCCCTAATTTTTTGGTTGAGAGAGAGAGTCGGAGGCAGCAGCGGAGACAGGGAGGAGAGAGGAGAAGAAATTCTGGAAAGTGGGAGCCGACGAAGAGAAAGAGATTGGATGATGATCTTGGAGTCCATGGCGCTCCCTTTCTCTTTGTTGAGATCAAATTTGTGGAGAAATGGAGTTACTCAATTTTGGGGATTAAAACAGAGGAAGAAAGATTGTGCTGAAAAAATAGAAATTGGGTTTGGGAGAGTTGTGGTTAAATAAAAATTAATTGTAGTTGAAAAATGTGAAATTAGGTTGCCAAGGCTTGAAGATAACCATACATTTTTTAATTTTTTTTAAAAGGAAAACTTTTCATTATAATATACAATTATGTAGATTTGTAATGCATATACATAAATATATAGAGAGACTTGTTTTTTCCCTCTTTTGGTGGGCATATTTTATTTTTACCAAAAATCAGACAAAGTAGGAAAAGAAGTGGAAGAAAAGGGGAAAAAATTTTTGGTTTGTAGATTATATTTATTTTTCCTTTCGTAGAACATTTATGCTTCTATTATTTGTCAATAAATGAGTAGTGATACAAAATTAGGTTAGTCGGATATTTTATCTAAATATTAATTAATATATATTTTATCTAGTTAAACGAAATTATATTTAATATTAACAACTAATTAATAAAGTGAGGGTAATTGTATCTTTTGACATCTTATCCTATCATATCCAACTTTAAAATTTTCTTTCTCCAGAACACATCCAAACGCTAAATTACAAATCCACAATTCTTAAAAAGTGGCTCTTTTATTATAAATCACCTCTCATTTTAAATCTACCAAAATCAAATCCTTCCGCCAAACGCCCCGTACGAGTGTTTGTCTACTTTTTAAGACTGAAAATACTCTTTCCTATTGAAAATAAATTAAAAAATAAAACCACCAGAAACCCACTTCACCCCAACGCCAAACCAAACGTCTCCTACGAGACATCCAACCAAAACCCATCTCTTCAACTCGGAAAAAATCCAACCGGAAAAGGCTGCCTCGCTCATTTGGATTTGTTTGCAACCACTCATTGGATTGATCTCCTAGTCACAATCTGTCCCAACTAGGGCAAAGAGATTTAGACTCCCATGTATCCATATTGCTTTTTCTGAACATTACCGCATGAAATCCCTATAGGCAATTGGACGTTATTGTTTGCAACAGAGCATAAGACGATCTTGAAAAAAATCTCCTCCTGTTCCTTCTAACTTCCTGCATAATGTTATATAAAAACTTGATTTATTGTGCGAGTAATGAAAAGAAGTGGGTGTCAAAGAAAAGAAGTGCGACACCGTTTTTGGGCAGCAGTCCCCAAGCCATCCTTGACTCCGTTTGCCTTTCTCGACCCCTTCATCTCCTCTCTGACCAAAAAACCAGGCCCCTCTCTCTGAAGTTTGGTTCTGTCGGTCCATGGCGTTCAATTGCGAAAGGTAAACGGAGTTAACTTGGCGTTAGGATTTGTTGCCCCCAAAACAACATCGTTGCATTAATTTGTCTCCCAGGCATGCGGGGATTACTCTGAGCCGCTAGATGGTGTCATTGAAGTGTTGGCAACTTGGCACTCTCACAATCAAACCTCTGCAAGATAACCGGAAGGAGGATCATGATAGAGGATTGGAATCCTATATTTTCTTATTATAACATTCCATTAGATGTGCAACAAAGGAAAAGCAACTGCAATACATGTGTGAAATTTAAATAAAAATATTACGGTGACAAAAAGAACGGTGGTCGTTTAGTGCCTTTAAAGTACTACAACTCTGTAATACCTTAAAATGAGCCAACTTTAGATCTATTTTAAATTATTAAATCGTTAATTTTGTAGAGTTTGTTAAGTAGATCATATATGAGAAAATCATATTCTTCAAAGACACGATGATGAATTTATGATCTGTGCACATTTGTTTTAAAATAAATGAATGACAAGTATAATTTTATATAAACAATAAGACAAATATCATTTGAGAATGTAAAAGTCTCCTTAGCTACACTTAAAAAAATTTAAAAAGAACGGAAATGCATTAGTAATGTTTATCCAATTTTAGGTTGTATTTGGATTAAAAATTTGTAGAAGGATTTGTTAAGGCAAAAGAGAAGATAAACAAAAAGCATCTTGAATTTTTTGTAAAAGAAAGCTCAATACAATTGCTTTTTCATTCTCAAAAGTCAAATTCCACATCAACATATCCTTGATCTAAACACAACATTAAGATTAGTGACGGCAGAGTGACAAGAAGCTAGTGGGTGTAAGATTACGAGTTATGTTCTCCTAAAGCTGTGTTTGAATTAAGATTTAGAAAGCGATTTGTGAAGGGGAAATAAAAATGTAAGGAATTTTTCTTACCTTTCCTTTTCCTTCAGTAAATTCCTCCATATAATCCTTAATCTAAATACACCCTTAAGACTGTATCAATCAAGATTAGGAAGCGATTTGTGAAGAAAAGAAAATGTAGGGAATTTTTATTACCTTTCCTTTTTCCTCAGTAAATCCCTTCATAAAATCCCTGATCTAAATACAACCTTAAGACTAGATCCATGTACCAAACCTATTTGGGAGAGCCAGGTCACCACCCTCGGATCAATCCCCATTCACAACATTTACAGTGCTGTTGTGTTCAAACATATGGTATGTGCATTATCCTCTTTTCAAATAGGACCCGGCCTTTTGCCCTTGACAAAATTGCCTTGTATAATATTTATGTAACTCACGAACAGATCATACAAAATACATATAGCCTCTCCATCAGAATTTTGTTGAAATCAATAAAATACCTGTAGAAATGATTAGTGTTGTGTAGAAGAGAGAGGACAGTTTAGGG
>BRYF01000024.1:7777500-7780000 GCA_030159135.1 Actinidia polygama | reverse complement strand
TTATTTCTATATTAAATATCACAATAACTTCTCTGCAATATACTTTTGCACTTCAAATATTTTACCAACTATTTTATTTTTATTAGAATTTACGATACCGAAGATTTGAATCACCCAAATAAACCTAAAATGGAACTGAAAAACTGTCCCCTATTAAATATTACATCAGCCACACCCAACTACTTTCACGTGATTTGTCAATTCAAACCTCACCTACTTCCAAGGGGACTAGACGAATCATAACTCATATCTACCCGCGGTACGAGCTTAGTTGAAAAATGTTATTAATATAAATAGTTATATATATATATATATATATATATATATATATATATAATAGTACAAAAAAAAAATTACATAGGTTGTGTGGACCTTATCTAGCCACATAAGAGCAAGTGGGATCAATTGATTCACTGGAGAAAAAAAATTATACTATTTTTTAATATGATTTATCATAAATATAATTTTGAACATACAAAAATTAGTAATTTATTCTAAATTTTGATCTCACTGAACATAAATGATGACTTTTTTACCCCCGCTGAATATAAATTCTGACTCTTTTAACTCTACTGAAAATGCATTCTCTATATGCCTTATGTGATCAAGGGAAAGTGTTTCCATTTGTGTATACAAATATTGGTGTTTATAGTAGTACTATTATAGCAAAAAGAAAACAAAACCTATATACGTCTACCTCTTTTTATGTATAAATGCACGCATGCAAAAGGAGAAAAATAAAAAAAAAATACCTGTAAGATTTTCTGGTACTCAGAGATTAGGTACCTCACGTAGTCGGGGAGAGCATATTGACGAGACCTAGCAGAGTTGGGGACCAAAAAGTAATTGTTGACAAAGTCGTTACCGCCGAGAGTCATTAGAACAAGGCCTTGGTTTACGAGTCTATTAGCCTGTTCAATTCCAATAAGAGCACCGAGTCTTTGCTGGTATTGTTGGAAGTATGCCAACTGCTGGTATATCCTTATTATGTTGACCTACACAGACATCATATACAGGTATATTATATAAATAATGAAAATCAATACAATCATTATCAAAGGGGCATCATATACAAATGGTACAGGGGTAAATTTCATCATGGGTTCCTAGAGTTTTGACTCAACTTTCACTTTGATTCTTATTATAATTTTAATTTGAACAATTAGGAAACTATAGTTTGAATTTAGTTTCAATGTAAGAAATCCTACTACCAACAAGCATTACAAATTTGGATAGTAACTTGAACATTTTTTAAAGGGTAATTTTACCACCATTGTCCTTGTGTCTATGAGTTTTCAAATACTTTATTTATGCTAAATTGTTAAAAGATATGGATAGGGAGACTACATTGACATTAAATTAAAAATTTAGGATCTTAATTGTTGAAATTAGATCTATAAGGACCAAAGTAAATAACTATAGGAACCAATGGTGAAACTTACTCTAAATATAAATAATCAAAGGTTTTAAGATATGCACAAAGAATCGATAATAGAACAGAATATCAGACTGAAGTAATTGGTCCGATTCCAGGTTTCTAAAGGTCCGGTTTCAATTCCAAAAATTAAAGAATTGGTCTATACGGTACGGTTCCGACTCTTTGTTCTTTGTTCTAGAATCACAGATATGATTGGACTGGAGTAATTGGTCCACTCCAGTTTTACGATTCTAATGGTTCAGTTCCAGTTTTAAAAATTAAAGAACCGCAGATAGAACTAAATCCAACCGATAATTATATTTAATTGGTTTTGTTTAATATTTGAATGGGTAATATTAGGGTGTTGTATTTGATATTTTGATTTTTAAAATTTTGGCTTTAATTAGATTAGATGCTAAAATTTTGTTTTCACACGTTAGAACCAGAACGAAATTGAAACAGGAACGTTACTATCTATCGGTGCAGTTCGGTCCCTAAAGGCCAACTATCGGTCTAGTTTCGATTCCCAATTTTATGAAACCGGTATTATCGATCTCGTACTTTGTTCTCTAAACAACTTGATCGATTGGGATTGTATGCACCCTTATTCCATACAATATTTGCCTTGAGGGGACTTTTCAATGATTTTGTGGTAAAAAGCTTTAGCATTTGTGTGGTTTAATTTTCAGGATCAGTTTTGTAGAAGGGATTACAGTTATCGAAAGTTATTTTCTAATTTCTAGAAATTTTTCAAAAAATTTAAAATGTTTTAAAATCCTAAAAAAAATCTTTTTGATAAAAAATGATAAATATATATGAAAATAATAAATATTTTTTTCATCAAAAATAATTTTTAAGAACTTATTTTGAAATATTTATTTGAAAATTGAACCAAACGGAATAATATAACAAGCTGTGTTACATGCAAGGTAAGCATAAGTTTCATTTACCAAGTTGAGGGATGGCTCAAGAATATATGGGACCTAAAGCGATAATTTAAACTCAGTTATTTTTAATGTTTAAAATAAATTTTAGAGTATTTTTGGCTCAAATCCAAATATAATAGCTTATAGACATATAAAA
>BRYF01000024.1:7735000-7737500 GCA_030159135.1 Actinidia polygama | reverse complement strand
CCGGACTAGCCAAGTAGTCCCGGACTACTTGGGGAACTAACAAAACTATAGAACACCTCAGGACTAAGTTGTCCTAAGTATGGGGGACAGTGGACTATTGAGTCTGCTCGGACTAGTAGTCTGGGGCCATTTTAGAAAAACAAACGCGGGACTGAACTTGACTCGTAATCCAGTCCCGCCTAGTTCGGGTAATCAAACTTGCCCTTATGGTTTAGCTAGTAGTAATTTGTACTTGTAAGACTATTTTGGGCAATGGTTTTTGTAGGAAATAAAATGTTAAGTATCAATTTCGGTTGAGTTAGGGTGAGAATCGCCGTCGGACTGTCGCTATATAACAAGTTTGGAAGAGCTTCCGTGCCGGAACTCTATCTACTTACAATGGCCAACGATGATCCCAAGGGCACGTCAGTGTCAAATGGTAACGGTGAAATTTCATCTGCCATCAACACTCCTGGATCTAGACGTCGAGAATGTGATAGACTAGCTATCAACCATGTCTTAAGAACATGATTGAGTCAGTTATCTACTCATTGACGCAACAGTCGATATGTCCAGACACACGCCGAGCTTCACTCTGCCTACTGACATGATAGCTGACGTGTCCAGATGCGCACCTATCTTTAACCCCAACCCCAACCCCAACCCCAACCCTATATTGATTGATGAGGTTTCACTGACTGTATATTTTTGTTGAATATTAACTATATATATATTGTCCAACTCTATGAACTCAGTCTATCTTTAACCCCCAGCCCACCCAACTCCATGTGGGGTAGTCTTGGTTTTTAGGCTATTTAGGTTTTGTTAAATAAAGTGAAATATGTATAGAATATGACTTTTGGATGGGCCAGCATAAGAATCATTTTTAGAAATACGTTGACATTATAAGTAATGATAATTATATAAGATGACAAAAATGACTTCATTGAGAATAGTTAGGGAGCTAACGGAAGATGACGATGAGAATTGGGAAAGTAAGCAAAAAAAGTTAGTAACTCAAAGATTCTACATGTTTGCAAAATAATGAATGGAATCCAAATAAGTCTAAATCACATAAAGTTAAACCGTTGACAATTATTTTATTGACTTTTTAGTCTAAGTAAAAAAAACGTTACAACTCATTAAGTGGCTTATTGTTAATACAAAAAGAGATTTTTTAACTGTAATTAGTGCTAACTACTAGTAAAAATAATAAATAAAAAAAAACTAAGGAGTGCTGTGGGGGTGATTCCATTATTTAGCCCAACATTTTTCGCTCTAGCCCCAAAATTTAGGAAAAAAATATTACAAATTTATCCCCAAGTCAAATTACCATTTAAGATGACATCTAAAACTTCAAAATAAATAAAAAATGAAAAAAAACTCATGACAGCGGAATGTTGAAACTTTAATATCAGTTCAGAGAAGTGAAAATTATAATATCAAATCTATGGAATCTATGTGTATGTGACACACGTACGCTCAATCATTTGATTAAACGCTCTCACCTAATTTAATAAAATTCCCCTCAATTATTCTCTCTCTCTCTCTGATAGAATTCTCTTTTTGTTGTAATAATTAAATAAAATTTTATAGTAAACAAATTAATCAGACAATTGCTCAAAATTAGAAAGTCGTTTTTAGATTTGTCCTTCGACCAAAAACTAACACAATAATGCTTTATAACAATATAAGTTTTTTTTCTCACTTGGTCATTTTTTTTTTCAATTGTTGCATCAAGAGAAAGAGGTACTCGTTATATAGTTTTATTACTTGAACTCAGCTATGTTACTCTTTAAATTTTTTAAGTTAAAAACAAATTTGAATGAATTTTAAATTATTTGTGCACAAATTTTAAAATTATTGTTATGAATAAAAAAAAATCAATAAAAGAATATTAAATCCAGAGATTTTTATTTTTCCCTACTCTCTCGAGTTAATATCATGACTACGACACTACGAATGGCAAAAGATAAGAGTATGCATCTAGTGAATCTTCTCTTCACCCAATCCTGTCCGGAATTTAAACTCCATTCGCATAGCTACCCCAATAATCCAATAGGGGTATTTGGTTTAAACTCCATTCGCATAGCTACCCCAATAATCCAATAGTAGGGGTATTTGGAAGCTACCGACCTCTCCTTATTGGTCATGTCGCTCTCTCTTCCCACCGTCATTGTTACTCGTTTTCAATGCAAGTAAACTATGTATAGGGTGCATATAAAATATATGTCTCATTCAAGTAAACTATGTGTACGGCTCAAGTAAACTATTTGTTGTTAAAAAAAATTGTATAAGATGCAAGTATACTATATTTGTAGGGTGCAAATAAACTATGTGTAAATTGCAAGTTATGTGTAGGGTCCGACAACATTATATGGCCTCCTCTATCAGCCTATCTGAATGAGTTCAAGCCCACTTGGATGAGTACAAATTCAGTAGTCAATCCCAAGCCCGGTTGTGGTTCGCATGGAGTGTCCATATGACGGTGAAACTCTAGAATTATCTAGGACTCTTGAGA
>BRYF01000024.1:7577500-7582500 GCA_030159135.1 Actinidia polygama | reverse complement strand
CTCATGGCTGTAGCGGAGACCATAGATATAAATAAATTTTACAAAGAGAGATATTTACTACTTAAATACCATGTTATATATTCTTTATAGTGATGATGTTTAATGACAAAGATGTTTAATATTCCAATACAACAAAAAATAAAATTTTATAAAGAGAGAGATTTACTACTTAAATTTATATGTTCTTTTGGTTAATGTTTCAAATCTTATTTTCTGAGGATTTTTCAGAAAAAATTCAACGCAACAAAGGAAGATTATCATGCTTTGCCTTGTGTTTATAAAAATGGGGGTTCCCAGATCAAATTAAAAAGCTAAAAAGCAAGACAGAAAGAAGAAACCTGGAAAATTAGAAAAGCTTGGTAATAGTTTGAGTTGCAATTATATTCCCAGAGTCCAAAAAACACAGTGGGTTCCAATGGTATTCCAATAGAAGATGTCTAGACCACCCAAAACACAGTGGGTTCGCAACCCTTGCCCACCCTTTTCCACAAACCCTAACCCTAACCCTATAAAGTGAATACGAGCCTCCACAAAACAGAGAGTATACAAGCACTTTCAAGTGAATACGTGAAGAAATTGAAGCTAAATACCTGTGAACTTCGAATGCGAGGTGAGGGAGACGGATCGAGAACCAGAGAACCGAGCCTTCTTCTGTTTGAAATCGAGCACTCTTCTGTAGATCGAATGAACGCATGGGGCTTATAACGCAGTGAAAAAGCGCCATTTGAAATGACTCTTTTAAAAGCGTCATTTCTAATGGCTCTTTTAAAAGCGCCATTTCTAATGGCTCTTTTAAAAGCGCCATTTCAAATGGCGCTTTCATTCTTCGTATTATACGCTGTATTTAGGAACAGAATGAAAGCGCCATTTGAAATGACGTTTTCATTAAAAGCGCCATTTGAAATGGCGCTTTACACGGGTTTGGGAATTAACTTCAATCAGACCCCAGTTTGGGAATTAAGTTAAAAAAAAGGGTCTGTTTGAGAAATTAGCCAGTGAACACCACCTCCCGGCTGGATAGGGCTGTTTGTTTGGGTAAATTTCACCAATCTCTCCTGGTTTCTCACAAATAAACAGCTGTCTCCCTTAATTTTTTTATTAAAAATTGATAAAATTGTCTTTAGATTTATAATTTCTGTATTTTCTTTTCTAATATATCAATTAAAATAAATAAATATATTATTTTAAAAAAAATAACAAGACTGCCTTTAGATTTATGATTTTCACATATTTTTTTCTCAATACATCAATTAAAATAAATAAATTTTTTATTTTTTATAATAAATACCAAAAGAAATTAGAAAAACATGACCAAATTTTTTGTAAATATTTTTTAAATTTAATATTAAATTTATTTTTTAAGTATGCTTAGATTAGGATAAATTAACAAGTAAAATATTCAGGTCAAGTTTTTAAAAAAGAATTAAGACGTGGTAGGTTATGAATAAAATGGTAATGTTCTTAAAAAATAAATAAATGAACATTTATTGTGTAATTGAATAGTACTCCAAATTATTTAAATTAGTTTTTTAAAAAAACTTTATTTATTGATAAAACATTAAAAAAATTGTTTATAAATAAATATTATTTTGAAAAAAATAATAATATTTTTTTTAATTGGTATATTGAGAAAAAAACTAAAAACCTTAAATATAAGGGCAAATTTGTCATTTTTTTCATAATTTTAGATCTAGAAGAAATCTTGATCATGGTTCAAAAGTAAGAAAAAACAATATTATTTTTAAAATTATAAGAAAGAGAAAGAGAGCTATAATTATCAAAATTCATTTGAAATGAGGGAATAAAATATTATCAATAAAATATATATAATTTTTTTTAAGACGTGACTTGAAATGACGGCAGTGCCAGAAGAAATTGAACACAACCACGTTCTCGTGGTGTGATGTGTTATTCCAAATTAATGACATAAAATTGTATATAAAAATAGATTCCTATTTGAATATATTTATCACACAACAACTCAGCCTGCTACTTGGCATATACGTACTTACATGAAACACGTATATCGTAAAATATTCCAAATCCACGTGGTATAATATAATTTGATTGTGATATTAACTCATAATAATGTGATATCACGGTAACACTCAAAATTTGTACGAAAATAATTAAATTTCACTTATCTTCTTAGGTTTCTAACAAATAAAATATCAATAAACTCTCTTACTTTCAAAATTAAATTACTTAAATCTATCGACTTCATTTTTAAGAACTTACACCCCAAAACTATCAAATAAAGTGATAAAGTTATGTTTGAAATGATTAATTTCCCTTGGGCCCATTAACACTATATGTAGCAAATCAGAGATAATGTATCCAAAAAAAACAAATCCCAATTTTTTAATTACGTTCAAAAACTAGGATTTTGTTCAATGTTAACTATTATGCATATAAAACCAATGAAATACACCCTTGATCTACAAATCAAATAATGCTAACACTTTTTTACATTACACAAGGACAAAATCCTCACCCAGTTCTACAAATCTATATACATATATTATACAATCTTCGTACCTTAGTATCCCTAGTGATCGATTCTACTTTTCCAAAAGATTGTCAAATACAACTTAGATTTTCTTCATACTTTTGAATAAGAAGCTGAAAAAGTTTTCAAATAGATGAACAAACTTAGTTTAATAGACATTAAATTCGTTGAAAGTTTTAGTTGAGGGCCTTTTCCAAAATATTCGGATGTACAACTCCACGAAGTCTGCTTCTTAATGGGCGCCTTTCTAATGCGCCAGTTAAAGAAGGATATAGTGGTCAAAAGAACTCAACTTCTTCAAGCAAAACTTGCATATATTCATTCTAGACAAGCCCAATTAAAAAAAGACTTGTCTAGGAAAAGGAAACATCGTTGGTGTTATGCAAGAGAGAGGAAGAGTTGTCTGTAGTGGAAGTCGATATCTCAAACCTCAGATAAGAAAGTGTCACTCTCGAGAATACACCAATGTAAAGTGATACCAATGTAAAGTGAAATGATTTGCCTTATCTTGCTGGGGTAGAGAGGTGCTGGGGACGGAGAGTGAGTCGGAGGGTACTGGAAAGGAAGAAAGGACTTCAATAGAAGCTCTTCGAGGTGGACTCGAAAGAAGGTTTTGCCGGGTTGGAGTAGGAGATGAAGGCCTCGCGGTTTGAGAGTACATCATTCCTAGAAGAACAAAGAGAACCACCACCTCCTCCCTCTGTTCTACCCGATTGTTGTTATCCCCAGCGGGCAGTTTATCGCTTACAACGTTGTTTTAAAATTATTTTTAGATAATAAGTCGTGAGCTACAAGATGGTTTGCAGTACCGGCCCTGAGCACAGGCCCAATAAATCTGTGTTTGGGCCCCCCAAAAAATAGCCAAATTTTGGGGGCCCAGGTCCAATATGTTATAATATAGATATGTTAAAGTGATATTTTTTGTGTTTAGCCAATAGAACTAGTATCTTTTCTGTAAAGAAACCAAGGATATCCAATGAATAATGATTTATAATTTTGTATATGTGGGTAGGTATATATTAGTAAATGATAAATGCATTGTGGTAGCACTTTTGTATATGAGATTATGGTTTTTTGTGTATTGGATTATATATATTTTGGTATATCGAAATAATAGTCTTGTATGTGTATTTCAAGTTTTCAACTTTGTTTGAAGCTCACAAGAGATATTGATATGTATTGCAATAATAATCTCGTTTTTATCAAAAAAATAAATATAAAAAAAACTCAAATGGAGGTTAGGATTTGAGATCTCGAAAATCTAAGTTCGGCACTAATGGCTTGTCCTTACGTTTGATGGACGTCCCATGACTTGAGTAGAGTATTTTGAGCAGCATTCCTTTGTAATTATTGTACTTCACGTTTAGTTCATTATTTTCACTTTGAGCTTTTTTTTTTTGACAAATTTAATTATGTTATATTTTATTTCATAATTGGAAACTCTGAGGTTATTTTTAAGTTTTTCGTTGTTATGCTCTATTTTTATTATTAAATTAGCATGATATATCAAAGCCTTATTAGTTAGGCCTGAGGTTGAAGTTATTCGTTGATCGATGATGAGTTTTTTACTAACCCTAGGTTAATTAACCCTATTAGAAAAAAAATTACACTATTAGATCTTGTATAATTTACTATAAATATAATTTTGACCATATAAAAATTAGTAATTTATTCCTAAAATATATAATAAATATAATTTTAACCACACAAAAAATTATTTTCATGAATTTGACCCCGCTGAAGTTATTTTCTGACTCCTTCCCTAGTTCCGCGGGTTCGCTATGGGCGCTATTGAGAAACAAAAAAACGTGTTGAGTAATTGAATATCTTGGTTACATATGAATTTTTATGGAAAGTTTTTGCAAATGTTAAAGTTACATTTCCCTTACAAAAAGCATACAATTATAGTTTTCGATATGTCATTAAAATTGTTATTTGAATTTAGAACCATGGAAATAATGGACAAAAGCAATATTTTTATTTACTGAAGCATGAGCCATGGAAGAACTCTCGGTTGTCCCAGGTACGTAAGCAAAATGGGTTAACGAATATGTGGGGAAATAAAGGTCTTATCTCGTCAATATTCCGTGGGGGTCGCACCCCGATGAACCAAGCGGGAAGGATCAATAATGGCTATGTTTTGATTATACTCTGAAATGTTATGTATGAAACGTTTTGTTCACTTATTTAGAAAATTATGAATTTGAATTTAAGACTATTTGTCGATATTTAATGGTTATAATCAACACCTGAAAACTAATATCTTGTGTTCATATGAAAGATGATTTTTTTAAAGCCAGTACAGTAAAAACTAGAGTTATGATTTTTACTTCACTACTATGTTCTTTATCAATGTTTTGTTTGAGTTGTTCCATGGTAATGTACATAACTCGTTGTTTCATCTTTATCTAGGTGTTGTTTCATCTTTTAATCTTTAACCTTCCATTCCCCATAGGACTGTGAGATCATCAAAGCCGAATCTCTGATTACT
>BRYF01000024.1:7532500-7535000 GCA_030159135.1 Actinidia polygama | reverse complement strand
TTCTAAGTCATTCATGAGTCTCACTGCTCTCACTGTCCGAGTAACTTTTTATGTTAAAATTTTAAGTGACCAGTGGATACAACTGATACTCTGAAGTCTACACCAGCCAATTTCTTGAACTCATCCTCGTCTTCCTTGCAGCCAGCTTATCCGGCACTAGAATTTTCTAGGCATAGTTTCTCCAAAAACCTACCATCTTCATAAACTCCTAGCTACACACAACACCTTTCACTTCACTAGTTTACCTCCACATCAATATCCCATGAACCAAAATGGTGTTAAATAGAGGTTTAAACCCAACTCTATACTGTTGGATTGGGCCCTTGACCATCTTCATCTGAGAACCAATTGGGATCCAATGACAAGAGCCAAGACTTTTTATAGCATTCAAATCGCACTCCACAAAGCATGCTCTAAGAGCCGTCCATGTGGGTAAAGCGGCACTGTTGCATCCCTCAACAAATACACTATGTAGCTGTGTTTGGGTCATGGCTGTAGTAAGATACATAAGCTATGTGGAAACAAATCGATTTCGGTCTTACAAAGGCACCATGGTGAATCCAAGCAACCATGGTGAATCACGTAGTCTGAACTTGAAAAATCATGAACAACAATCATTTTCTACAATAGGCAACACCGAGATGAGTGCTACTATTTAATATATAATACAGAGGTGCTGTGTATGTCAACTATAGTAGAGAGTTAAGAGAGAGAAAAAGGATAAAGATCTAAAACATACAACGTTGTATTCTCTTATATACATCAATGTGTATATAACCTCCCACTATCCCTACATAATATGATTGTAGTAACCACCCATAGCCCTTGGTGGATTTGAAAAATAACGTGAGGGGAATTAATGTGATGAAGATCCACGATTATTTTATATGGGCGGAACCGTGTACCCCCCTTCCACATGAAAGGGAAGAAAAGATACTAAGAAGCTGGATTTATTTTGAGTTTTGATTAGCTAGTTTTCTGTAATTAGGTGCATTTATTAGTTTTCTAAGTGGTAAGGTGGGTAAGCGCTTGTAAGCTACTGGAAACCATCTTTTTATTGATGTGTGTGCATGTAAGTTGTTTGTCCCCTAGTTTAGGATCTTGTGGCTGTATTTTTGCCACTTGTCATTGTTCTGCTTTAGTTTTTTTCGCAAGGGTACTTCACCCTTTTTAGCATATATATATATATATGGTTGTAATATTCCTTTAGAAGGAGGATTTTCTAATGAATTAAAATTTCAGTCTTTAGTATTTTATTGTAGTCTAGTTGTGTTACCTTTTAGGCTTGGTTTTGAGCCCCATGGCTAGTGGATTTCGAGCCTTCCTTGCTGGATTTAGCATAAATCAGTCCTAAAATCTAATTTTTGCATAATCGGCCTTGATCCGAGTGTCTTCGGATTCATGTTCAATTGTAGTAATTGGAACTTCCAACCAAAATACATTAACCAAGGGAGTACAAAAGTAAGAGGGAAAATGTTGACAGTAGTCATATAAGGATATTAAGCTTTTTTAATCATAATATTGCCAATACAGCTTCGGAATATTGTATCGAATTCAATTCTACAACAAAATTTAGTGAAGGAAATAAATTCAACAAGGTATTCTTGCACGAAATCAGTTCAAAAATACCATCAGAAGTGCACAAGTGGGCCATAATTTTTCTGACCATAATCGAGCTACAAGATAAACAAAGACGTTGGGATAAAGTTCCCATTAAATCCATAGTTCATAATCACAGCAGTAGCATCTTAATGGATTTTCGAGGTTTCTTTGATGACCTCCAATATTCTGGTAATTTCATTTACAGTGATCCCTCTAGACCTGACTGTACGTAGGTTAGGTTCTCCTGAAATAGCAAGCAAAAGGTAGATCTATGAGTTGCAATAACGATATGTAGGTGGACAAAAATACTTTGCGCATTGATTTGAAGACTTCTCTATCAAACCTTTTGTTCCTACAACATCCATCTAGGCTTGTAGTTTCAAGCATCAGTATCTTACTATAGTAATGCCTAAACCGCTAAATGAGAGACCTTTTCCAGTAAAATCCCACAAAAACGTGACCCATAGCTAGTCAGAGTCGAGAAGAGTGCAAGGATGTGCACTGAGAATGTTTTAATGGAAACTACTTATGTTAACTTGAAAGACATCTTCCGTAATCCATCTATTGTTGGTTTCTAATAGATCAGTGTTTCTTCTTTTATTCCTTGTTTAACAAATCAAATTTTTATGTCAAATTTTCACATGGCCATTTTGACATTACTGATAATGCAAACCAACTAACTCCTCAAAACCATCCTTTATCCGTCTTCCCAGCTCCTAGCTTGTTCAACGTGAGATATTTCTAAAAGGCATTATACTCCCTAAGATCTACATCCTCATAGACTCCTCCCCGATAATCAAAGATCACAGCTCTTTCTTTAACAAACTGGTGACCGGTGTCAATTTGGGGTTTAAGCACCCAACTCTATTACTTCAGAGCTATAACAACAATTTGTTTA
>BRYF01000024.1:7517500-7520000 GCA_030159135.1 Actinidia polygama | reverse complement strand
TTGAATCCCAAACATGTACTTTGATGACGAGTCCAAAGTCGAATACAGACCTAAGGGTAGATGAACACAATATTAGCCTATCAATTGAGCCTAACAACAACTAAATCACATTAGGAGGATCCACATAGAAAAACAGGAATACAAAATTAAAAATTGTTAAGCAATTGGTTAACCTTGGTTTAGGCAACATACGTGATGAATCATAGTCGGGTACAGTATCAACCTAACTAAGATTGGCAAGTTGTGTGATGGAGATGCTCGGGCATGCCAAGATCAAGCTCGGTCCAAGTGAATGAATTGACTTCTAATCTGACAAATTGCGTGCGGGTTGAAAATTCAGTACCAATTTCTTATCTTTTTTGTTTTTGCCTACTTAACAATTTTTTCAAATGATGCAAACATGAAACAAAGAGCTGAACTTAAAATAAAATAGTACTGCTGAAATGAAAAAATGATAAAGTTGATCATTGCAATGAAAGAAAATTTACATCTATAAACTGGAAAAACAGCACCACGAATATTTCTTTGAACCCACCAACTATGAACTACTGTATTTATAGATATATCAGTGACTCACAGAAAAACAGCACCCACGAACCCATTTTTGCATTCTTCCATTGCTTTAAAATTCTAGCATGAGCAGAGATCCTCACTGCTGTGTGGTCTCATATCCATAGCCGTTTATCTCGCGGGGGTCAAATCTTAAAAACCTTGATCTTGTCTTGGGGGCTGTGAGCCCGGAACACTGGATCACCTCATGATCTCAGGAAATTAATTAGGAGCAACCAATAAATGGCAGTTGTTGCCATTATCTATTGTATTCCCACTAACTCTCTCTCTCTCTCTCTCTCTCTCTCTCTCTCTCTCTCCCTCATGGAAATGATTCCATGCTTCTCGTTCTCTTTATTAGATGCGCTCCAACCTCTCTGTACTCATCACGTGTCCTCTTCGCTGTTTTTATTTCATGCACTCATTACTAGTTATTTTGATAAAGTAAGCGCTTTTCACTTCTTCAGGAGGTCGATCCATTCAATGTAAATGAGAATCTTGTTCTATTTTGCCCAATTTGATTATTTCAAATAAAAAAGAGGGCGTTGGAAATTTTGCCTAGTCCAAATTGCCAACTGAAAAATCAATTACAGAAAATTTCCCCTGAATTTAATTTCAATGTGGCAATGTAACCCCTTTGGTAATTGTCGTTCACATATAGTTCAAGGGTAAAAGAGTAAAATCAGAACTAAAAATCTATTTGAACCCAAAAAGTTTCTATCTAGACCCATTTTTAAAACAATACTAACCTCTTTTAAAGTTTTTTTTTTTGATAAATAAGTCATCTTTCATGTATTTTTTAAAATAGCGCTAACCTTCCTTATTTTTAAAACTATTATCAAGATTCTCTCTCTGAAGTTAATTTTTTGACAAAAATGGCAAGATTGCCATTTTTTAGCTTGCATATTTTTTTCCTCAAGATTTCCTTTTATTTTTTTGTAAGGAATTTGGATATGAAAGATTTATTTTTTAAATATGCTTTGATTAGGAGTAGTTAAAACTTAAATAATTTAGATAATTTTTTTTTAAGAAAATTACTTATTGATAAAAAATAAAAATAGAGGTGTTTGAAAAAAAAATTATTCATTTTAATTGGTGTATTAAGAAAAGAAATTTTAAGGACAAACTTGTTATTTTTATCAAAAAATTAGTTACAGTAAACAATCTTAATAATAATTTTAAAAGTAAAAAAACTCGGCTCTATTTTAAAAACTATAGGCAATGATTATAATTATAAAAAATCCCAAAGGAAATCAATGAAATTTATCCAAATTACAAAATGGAGCCGGAGAAAAATTACTTTGGTCCAAATACAATCACCCCCAAAACTCCCTCCTTTTTGCCTCCAATTCTACTTTTTGAATAGTGATTTTGCTTCGGTTAGAAAGCTTTGTGGGTTAACCCTGTTACTTTAAAATAGAACCCCCTGTTTTTCTCCCGGGGCTACCAACTTCCTTACCTACCGTTATTTTCATAGGGGTTCAAGAGGATCAATCCTAGGTCACTGAGGGTTCTCTGCATCTCCTGTATCATCCCTATCATATCGGTCATAGCAATGTTCTTATCTCCCATCTCTTCCGTTATGACTTATATGTTCCCGGGTCGGTCTTTCTTGAGCAATGGTTACTAACCAAACATTCAGATAGTCCCTTGATCTACAAAGTGTTCTACGGTTCCTAGCAGAGAAGATAGAGAAGGGAACCCAATCACTCTCTTAATTGTCCGGCAAACGTGTACGCAGAAGATAGCAAAGATTCCCTCACTATCCCCTTATCACTCCGGGCAGCGGGATTATTCCGGAAGCATAACGGTAGGAATATAGAGCAAAAAAAAAAAAAGCATACACGTAAGCCCTGAACAAGTTGTGTCCTAGTTTTGGGCTAGTTCTATGGACATTATATACGCAAAGGCTAGTGGTCTCAAAGTGTCTCCACTCGGCTAGAGCTGAATA
>BRYF01000024.1:7385000-7392500 GCA_030159135.1 Actinidia polygama | reverse complement strand
CTGTTGTGGCTTCACACACCCCAAATGCAGTGATAGTGGAGGATATAGTCACTCTTCCCCCTTTGAGTAAAAGTCGATATGCTATTTTGAATTTTAATGCTGCTGCACCTATTTGACTCATGTCAAAATATAATTCCATGTGAATAAACAATTGAGATTACCAAATCAACAAAGGAAAATGTTGTTGGACAATCTTGTGTATAAGCCAAATTAAACATGATACTATTTTAAGATGATTTGCATAAAATGAACAGAAACTAAATGTAGAAAATATATTAAAATAACAGTATATAAAACTCACAGCAATATAGAACAAAATTCAGAAAGATCGAGGCTTGTATTTGACACAATCTCCTTAAGATAGATTTTGCCATCGCACGGTTGCTTCGAGGTTAATGGCATCCGTATCCCATTATGCAACGATCTATATCTCACAAAGGCAGCCCTACCACTGTGAGCTTGGCGAACAGTTTATGGATGAACTCTCTCTGGAAGACGGAAAATATGCAACAAAATAATGCACAAAAGCAGAAAGGGAAAGAACGAAAATTCAATACTGGAATCTGAGGGCGTGGACTGCTTATATAGGCAATTTGGTAGTTGTTCGAAAGAGAAGCAACCATACCGAAAGTCTATGGGTTGCAACTGTACAAATCGAAATTAAACGCGAAAGGGTAACACCACTATTAGGGACTAAAACGCGAACAAATGCAACTGTTCAGGTTCAAAACGCAATTATTAGAACTTTAATTGATTAAAATTAAATTAGTTTTCAATAAAAATAAAAGATTGGGCCGAAAAGCCCAACCCAACCTGCACCCGCGGCTTGGCCTGGACTGGGACGGGCGGCACGCGCACGTGTGTGATGATTTTGGGCCTAAACCACATAGTCCATAATCTTGGCCCAAACCCATCCATAATTCTTCTCCTTTCAAAACATGGGTACCCCTTGGGTCCCAACCCAAGGTGCAAGGCATCTCTTTATATGCCACTACATTTTTCATTCACATATAAATGGTTTTGTTCAACCAATTACATAATTTTAATCAATGTTTTGAAATTCGGACCGGTGAGCGAACCGGAAAAGTGATCGGGTCACCGGTTCAACCGTCAGGTCAACCGCTATCAAACCGTGATGTCATAATTATGTTATTAATTTATTTATTAATAATAATAAAAATTAAAAATATCTCTTATTAATAGCAACACCTCACACTGTGATGGGGAACTTCTAAGTACACTCCTTTAATTAGCCTTCCACAATCCCTAAATCCCAAAATATCTCTTATTAAATATTAATAGAAACACACGGTACACACCCACTGACCCACATCCCAATCCCAAAATCCCAATCTGCCAAATGCCTAATTTTACTTTCCTTCCTCAATCTCCTCATCCTCTCTCTCTCCGATCCCCATATCTCTGAGGTGGCCCTCCTCTGCGGCACCACCCCACCGTCGCTTAACCTCAGCTACATCCCCAACTTCGTCGAGGAAATGGAAAACCTCTCCCTCCTTGTCGCAGCCAACCACTAGGGCCACTTCACCATCAACTCCTCCATCGCTCCCATCTTCGGCCTGGCCCAATGCTACCGCGACCTCTCCAACACCGACTGCCTTCTATGCTACGCCGTGGCCCGCCAGCACCTCCCTCACTGCCTCCCCATCGTTGCCGGCCGCATCTTCCTCGACATATGCTTCCTCCGCTACGACTTCTATAGTGAACCGGATGGTCCAAAGTCCGGTTCAATCGATGGGTTCTCGGTTTAACTGCGATTCTTACTGAGTTTGACCGGGTTTTGATCAAAACGAATTTCGACGGATGATCGGACCGTTTGTTCGACCTGTCAAACCGGCCGATCCGATCTGATTTTTAAAACCATGATCTTAATCACCACATGAAAATAAATATTCTTGCCTCTTGGACTCACCTAAAATAATATATGGGTCCTACTTTAAATTAGTCTCAAAATTTGCTAAAAATTATGTTCAACAAACCATTTCCCAACAAATGTCATATCAGTGTTGTCTATATGAAATAGAAAGCATTTCTCTTCAAAAATACTTTGGGTAAATTTCACTAACCTCCCACGAGGCTTTTGAAAAGTATAGCCACTTCTCCATTCTTCAGTATTTTTAAAAATGTATTTTTTACTTTTAAAACTAATGTCAAGATTCTTCTATAACTAATTTTTGTGTAAAAATAACAAGACTACCCTTTTATTTAAGACCTTCGAATTCTTTTTCGTAATACACCAATTAAAATAAAATAAATAAAATTGCCATGGGATGATCAACTTCTAAATGTAAACCCAAACTGATTTGTATTAACCCCAATATCTAAGTACAAACCTACCTAATCTAAATGTTTTTAACTCTATCTCAGTACACCTTCACTCCAACCCTATGGCCACCCCAACCGCTGCCTCCTACACCTCCGGCAGCCGCCGCTTCCCCAAGGCCGTCCCTGAGTTTTCGGGGGCCTTAGGCCAACTTTCAAAACAGGGCCTTCATTTTTGGGTTTTCAGAAACTTAAAGATAAAATTGACATAAGTTTTTCCTCTTATTTTATGGGATAAAATGGGAAAAAGCAATCCCTCATGGCCCGAATTGATAAAGAGCTTATACTTTAAGGGTCAAAGTAAGTGGTTTAAAGAAAAATAAAAAAGAATTAGTTAAAGGTACAATGTGGAAAACTTAGTAGTTAAATCATCAAAGTGAAAAGATGAGAATACTTTTAAGGAGAGAAACTGTGTTTATTAAAAATAGATATAGTACAGCACACCCCCGCAGTTACCGAACGCAAGTCCTCTTTCTTCACAAATCCCAAATCAGAAGATCGAAGGTCAACTAACACATGTCAAAATACAAATAAATAAACATGGTAAATCCCTAGATCGCATCACACTAGATCACATAATCATCACCACTCGTATATAACCCCTCTCTCTCTCCTCACTGTTCTGACTCGGAGAAATCACTTAAATTTTTCGGTCTAAATTTTTTTTAGGGAACCTAAAACTTGTGTATTTTGGGGACCCTAGGCCATGGCCTTGTTGGCCTATACCAACGGCCTGCTTCCACCCCACAATAGCACCTCCCTAGTCCCTACCATCCCCCGCCGCAAGATCTCCCTAGCCTCGTCCCGACCAGTCCACCTCCACCCTTAACTAGCCCCTCCTTGACCATGATCCTCCCTCGTAAACACCTATGGTCGCCGTGATTTCAAACGGCATAAATTGCTTCGAATGGAACTACAAATTTAACCAACACTGAGTTTGGCTTCAATCAAACAAATCCAATTCAACTCCAACACCGGTTATCAATGAATTTCAAGACAAACCTACTTCCGTAATCTTTCTCAATTGAAAAGTAATCTTGACTAACCTGAAGAATTCTATGTTGATGCTTAAATAGCGGTCAATCTCTCTCTCTCTCTCTCACTAAAAAATGTGCTTCTGGGTTCTAAGTGATACGGAGGATTGGAAAAGAACGTTGCTTTGGTGATTGTTTCAGCTCTCTCTGCATTGTGCTAGCTATTGGTTTTAGAGAGCGAAAGAAAAGGGGACCGTGAGGGTAGGCAATGGACAGAGACAGAGAGAGAGAGAGAGGTATTAGGTGGGTGCTGGAGTGGGCAGGGACCACCATGGAGGAGCCGTGGTGGAGTAGACGGTGGTTCGCTCTCTCTGCGTTGGTTGGTGTGCGTGGAGTAACTGAAGAAAAATAATTAATGTCTAAAATTATAATTTTATTATTGGATAAAATTGCAATAAAGAAAAAAGAATTATTTGGGGGTGTACTAAGATCATTTTGCTTTTCATCTAGAAGCTTCCAATGAAAAGTAAACAGAACCCACGCTTTGTAGAATTCTAGGGACCGTGTGTGTGCAATTCTACGAATTCTACCTCAAATTATAAGTTATTTTTTACCTACAAAACATATTTAGATATAAAAAATTATAGAGGAAAGCAACAATGATAGGAATTGGAGAACAATAAATGATTTTGTTATTGTAAGAAATTAAAAAAACTGACGCAATTGGAGGAACATGGTGGTTATGTAGTAGGAATAATTTGGGAATTAGAAAGTCTGATGCAACTTAAAAAATGTGTTCACACGGAGTGAGCTAATTGCTTTTTTGGGGTAGTGCAAAAAGAGAGAAAAATTAAACGTAGATACTGCAGTGACTGATCAACGAATAACAGTGGCAGATGGTTGCTTGCCAAATCTGCGAGATAGGAACAATAAGAAAGGCTGCCGGAGCTGTTCCGAAAATGGCTCTCCTACAATCAAGTTAGTGACAAAAAATGTATAAAGATAAAGAGAGTGTATAGCTTAAGTGAACTGAGATTGCGTATCTTTGAGAGAGAAAATGACTGCCTGTAGCTCGGCACGTGTCTGGACGCACCAACTGCTATGTAAGTAAGGAGGTGACTGACTCAATCATGCCCTTAAGGCATGACTGGTAGCTAACCTATCACGTCATCGACATTTGGATTCAGGCATGCATTTGACAGAGAAAATTTCGTCGTACAAGTTAATCTTTGGCTCTGATATGTCCTTGGAATTCACTGGCCGTTGTGCATTGACCGAGTTCTGGTGCAGAAATCCCATCGAACTTCCTATAGAGTGAAAGTTTGCCGGCAGTGCTCGCCCTAGCCCTAGCTTGATCGAACTTAATAATTGATATTTTATTTTCCTACAGTTTTTTATTATATTATGCCGCATTTTTTTTTTCTATGCTTTTTTTTTCTTTAGCAACATGCCTTGATGTAACCAGGAGAAACTAGAGGATCAGAGCTTCAACGAAATCAACAAGTACTTCGAAACCAGCCACTGTTGCAATCAATTTTAAAGAAATGGGACAACCAATACCTCCCGGCTCCAATATATCCTTGAGACATTAGCCATAGTGTTCAAGATTGAATTGTTTCCAGTGCCTAAGGAAAGATGGCTACGCACACAACAAGTCTTTACTTAGCATATACAGAGCTTCAGGAGATGATCGGCGGAAGACATCAAAATCTGCCCAGTTCCTCCAGCCGTTGCACTTGAATTGACTGGTTGGGTGTGATCGAAATAGGTAATAATGAGATGAAGAGAGACGTGGTACAACGAGCATAATACTATGCTGATCAACAACACCAAAGGACTTGGAGAATTCGAACCCGTTGACTTGTTTAGTGGAGAACCTTGTTTAGAGACGTGGTACAACGAGCATAATACTATGCTGATCAACAACATTAAAAATGTATGTTAAAGCAGGCACCCGACGCTTTGTGGAGGGCCTTGTTGGAAATTTATAGTGAATAAAAACCCAAATGGCAGATGTTTTGCTATAATGATAGCAGTTTTTAAGCCCTAATGGCTTTATTAGCAGCCCAAATAGCTGGGATTATAGAGTCATAAACAACCCTTAATGATTGGGTGCTTATGACTGGAAGTTTTATTTTTGAGAGGTCATCTTTTTATCTATAAAAGCTGAGAGTTTTAGATAAAAAAGACACACCAACAGTAACATAAAGCATAAAAAATATTTTTTGAGTTTAGAGAGAGACATACAAAGTGAAAGTTCACCAAGGCTGCTATAGTGGTGTTTCTGTATTTTGCGGTTCGGCCATTTTATCCTGAGAGTAAGACGTCGACAACACCCTACAACACCCTCGATAGGTGGCAAATCTTTCTTAAGGAGATTGCGATTACAGACATCAGACTAATTTACTGTTTGTATTTCTTATTTAGTTTTTGCACATTTCAGTTATTATAATTTCAATTCTGTAATTTTATATTTTATAAAATTTCAGATTATTGTATATGAATGAAATTGTTGATTTTGGAATGCTGCCGAATTAATTTTATCAACAGGCCTTGGATCACGATTTAAGTCCTTGTGCCTTGCGAATACTTGGAGAGCCTTGGGTCTCGATTTCAGACCATAGGCTTGAACGACACTTGGAGCTAAGAGAGCAGTAGGTCTTGGCCTTCTTGGGGTGCCTTAAGTTACGATTTCCGACTTTATGTCTTTGCTTTGCGCAACGAACAACAAGCGTAATGAGGACCAACTTAGCCGTGTGGTCCAACGTATGTTTTTTTTGGTTGACTGAATTTGGAAGCAAGTCCAAGTTGCCTATGTACGTACCCCAAAGGGATCAAGTCAGACGTAGTTCAATTTGATGCTATTCACAGTTTCAACTCATATGGGCAGGAGTAACATGCAGTTTCGGCTCGTGCGTCAAGGAACATTGCAGAAAATTCAATTTTGGAAGATGGGAGACAGTTTAGGCTCGTGTCAAGGAGCTTCTCTAAATTCAATGTCCTTTGAAGATCAATTTGTCAACTTGGCGAAGTTTTGAATTTTGAATGCTCAAGTTCATCGCAGTCACGTTTGAAGAAGAGTCGCTATCGCTCCATTCAGTTTGCGGTTCTTCTACGTGAATTTCTTCTTTTCCACAAGCAGAGATGCTAAGCTCCATGTGGAAAAGAAGAGTCGCTATCGCTCCATTCAATTTGATTTCTCCACTTGCTCAAACTTGTCCAACAGCTTCTTCAGTTGCCTCTCTTGTTCTTTATCACATTTTGCAAGCGTCTCAACAGCTTTGGCCGGCGCTACAACAAGCTGTTCTTCAAAACTAGACGATTGCACCATCACGACTGGCATGATTTCATAATCAGCCGACTTGGTGGATTTTTCAAGCATTGATGGCGGAATTCCATGTAAAGTGGAAGAGGCAGGATTTCCTCTGGTCATCGACTCTATGGAGATGGTTGGTTGCGTCAACACTTGTTCAACCATAGAAGCTTCAACTCCCTTTGCCTCCAGCATGTTTGAGAGGATGACTGGCTTGTTTGATGACATGGCAGCAACGCTTTTATTTGTCCCCAACATGACATAGAATCTTTGTCAACTTAAGACTTGGACCGCAAGAGAAGAGATGAGAGGCAGAGATTGTCCCACTGGGCGTGCCAAAATTTGTAATCACAAATTTCTAATCTGAAAATAAAGTGATAAAATAAATATTTCATTAATTTAAAATAAAAGCAAGTACAATTTCTGAGTTGGTCTTGTAAAAAAAGAACGACCCTCTAATTCTTCTGTTTGAGATTTGAATTTTGACTCGAGAGCTTACAAACTTGCTCTCGAATTGAACAATACAATCTTCAACTGGCGAAATCTTCTCCGAGTGATCTGAAGCTTTGAACTTTTTGAACTTGGTTTGAGTTCTTCAAATGTTGTATGAGAACTTGCTTCAAAGAACTCTTGGACTTGCTTTGATTTCTTCGAATCTTGTACAGAGACTTGTGTGTGAATTAATGTTGAGGGCCACCCCTTATTTATAGGGCAGTGTGGTGGAGAGTCGTGAGAAGGATCTATCACTTGGACAATTATCTTTGATTTATTTAGAGATAAATATTAAAATATTAATTTAGTAATATTTTATCTCTTTATTTTTAGAATAAATATCATAAAATATAATTTAATGGTGAGCCATAACTTTATTGG
>BRYF01000024.1:7347500-7357500 GCA_030159135.1 Actinidia polygama | reverse complement strand
CACTGTTACAAATTATTTTTTAAATAAATATTTAATCTAATATTTTTCACAAAATAATCAAGTTAAACAATAATAAAATAAATGAAAATAAAAAATTGGCTCCTGAGATTGTGAGACGTGACACTAATTTCCTATTCTAAACCGATATGTCTTCTTCCTACATGAAGTTTTAGATCTAACACAATGCTCATTACCAATAGAGAAGAACAAGTCGCGAATCGAATGATTTACTGTTATTTATTTACTTATTTGTTTTGGATTGGGAAAATCACACTAACCTCCCCTAAGGTTTACCTTTGCTACACATTCTCCCCTCACCTTCACGAAATAACAATGACTCCCTAAAAATAATCTACTTAAAAAAATTTAGGCCTTAAAATGGAAGGAGATTTTTATGTCCCTAGTTTTTAACTTTCTATCATCATGTTGGGTTACAAAATTATTCGTGTTGATTCTCTATTTTTTAAAATTTTCTAAATATAAAATCAATCGCAAATAATAATTAGACAGTACCTAAAACGGTGATAAATATTTAAATAAGTACAATATTATTTTTCTATCTTGCTCAAAGATTAAAGTATTATTGAAAACTAAATAAAGGAAAAAAAAACTTGGTTTGAGAGCATGAATTTTGACTGAGAGCCAAAACTCAACTTTCATTTTAATTTGTCGTTCTAATTTTAAGGCAGAGACAGTTATAATTTTATACATACAAACATATATATATATATATATATATATATATATAGAGAGAGAGAGAGAGAGAGAGAGAGAGAGAGAGAGAGAGAGAGAGAAAAGAATGTTCTAGAGACATGGACCCACCATGTGAGTGAATTAATGTTGACCTCAAATTTTCGGGCATTAACATACCCAAATTTTGCAGTTTCATTGGAATTCTTATGATAATTATCAGTGAAAGTGTAAGTTTTAAACCATTGTAATCAGAAAAACAAATAGCTAATTCGAAATAGATTCAAGGTTGAATCAAAATACGAGCACTATTTTTGGTCCACAGTTTAAAAGTCCCTTATATTCTATATTTTACATAGAGAAGAGAGAATGGTAGAGAGAGAGGAAAATGTAAAGAGAGAAAAATTGTATTTTCTCTTAATACTATATATTTTGTTATGTATATTTTTCTTTAGCAAATTATGTAGGTTTATAGATAAGGTGTCCCAAGATATGGAATATCTGAGAGAGGTTATCTTAATAACCAACTGTCTCTCATCCCCTATTTAATTCAAACACATGGATTATGGGTATGGGCATGAGTCATGTGCACATGGGCAACCCGACCCGACTCAAATTTTGACACCTCCCACTTGCACATGATGCGGTATGACATTGACATCTCTCTCTTTCTAAATCTATCGTAACATCAAACCAATTCATCCGAATCCATGTACCCCAGATATATGTAGTTACACCGAATCAAGCATCTCTAAATCCATTGAAGAGCATGCCTAACTCCCACTATAACGCATTACATATTCATACCCAATTCGCATTCCATACGAAGCACTTTGGGTTGTCGACAGTGAATAAATAGTCGGGTGTAAACTAAAATATCTTCTCTCTCACATGCTACTTAATTTAGTTTTGACCGCTTTCCTGGTAATATCCCTAAAAGTCGAATCATGATTGCAGACAACATACCAAAGTAGATGAGCATCAATACTTTACTTCACGCATAGTATGAGGTCCATAAAGGTATCATGTTAGGTCATATCTAAATAGCCTATAAGACTCAGATGGTGAGAAAGCGATGATCCATTCACTCATCTCACTAGTTGTTTGCCATGCACATGTAGTATGATTAAATGCTACGATGGAGTACCTCTTCTAAATAGCAATGTCACACTCCATATACCGTTGATATTTTCACAAGAATCTGTGTGCGCTAATCCATACACATATCCATAATGCAATAATCATATAAAAATGCATATATGTCATAAATATCCTAAAACAAGTACACCAATAAATCAATGCACCAAAATAAATAGCAACCAGGATAATTATGACTATCTACGAGGACCTAAGGCCTTAACATGGCCGAGATAGGTATCTCTAGTAATAGCTTTTGTCAAAGGGTCCGCTATCATTCGCCTCATAAAATTGAACTCCAAGGTTACTCCGCAACAATGTCTCTGATGAGGTTATAATGAATATCTATATGTTTGGTTCGTCCATGGAACTTCGGGTCCTTAGCATAAGCAAGTGCGACGATGCTGTCACAGTGAATTGTCACAGAAGCACATATGACAATTCTCGAATGCTGAAATAAACAGTTGTTGAGCAAGCTGCAAACTCAGCCTAAATGGTCGATAAGACGATACATTATTGCTTCTTCCTAGTCCAGGAAATGGCATCATCAACAAGTAGAAGTAATAAATTTGATGACAAATATTCTCACACAACTTTCTAAACAAAAAAGCAAAAGTTGTGGCTTATAACCTCTACCAAACATGCACTTAGTAATAAATAACCAAATTCTATTGTTTGTAATGATTTTATTAAATTTGATGGCAAAGTCCATTTTTAAAAAGTTTAGATTAGGGGGACTTAAAAAGTAAAAACTAGGATTATCAGGTGACAAAAGGGAACATTTAAATGGGGTATTAAGAGAAAAAAGATAAACCTTATCTATTTTAATTTTTATACTAAGAAAAGATAAAGAGAAACCCTGTCAAATGGAATGCGTGCCATTTTTGGCAAAATATTAACATCGTATGGAAAAAATTAACGGCACTTGGGAATCTTGATAATAGCTTACGTAAAAAATATCAATGATATTTTAAAAAAAAATAAAAAAGAAGTAATTGCATTTGTTAGAATTATGAGAAAGATACGTAAATTTATCAAATTTGACTAAATGTAATGCAGAAAATAGTAAGAATTCCAATGGCCCAAGGTAGCAAAACCTTAGGTTTTATTTTGATTCAGGATATAGTAGGGAAAAAGGAAAAAGAAAAAAAAAAGTTAAAGAATTTAACTGTTTAGGACTATTAGATCCCTAACTTTTTGCTTGTTTTTTTCTTGCCAAATCTTTAATCTAAACACAATTTTAACGTGAGCCTTCCATCTCTATGAACCATGATAGCTACACAGTGACTTGTGTTGGGAGAGAATTCGCTTCAAGGGTCTGCATGTGGGCTCACGTAAGGCCCGATCCATTTGGAGAGAAATTGCATAGGTCCGCATCTATATCGTCTTGCCCAATATACACTGTTTGAAACTCATACCCACTTAAAAGGCTAAGCCTTGTAAGTGGTGAGTCCATCCAATGTATATTAAGAGTCAATTTTTTTTTTAACTATTTGATGTGGGACTTATTCTTTGCACATGTCCTTAACAACTTGTTTGGCGGCCGATTCCAATTGTACTCCGTGGGCGTTGGGATTTCAATTTTAAATCGAGTTTTTAGAATTTTACGCTTTGATTTCAATGTCTTTATACTTTTAGTGAATGTCTTCTAATTTTATGCTTTGATTTCAATTTATTTTTATTTTTCATTTTTTTTCAAATTATTTATTTTATTTAGTTTTTCAATCCCTCTAGTCACGATCAATTGAAAAAGTAAAAAATAAAAATAAAAACTTACCAATACTTCCCAAAACCTTGCAAACCAAACAAAGCCTTCTTCCACTAGTAATCTAATTTGAACTGGGTTTTAAGTTTTCGCCAACCAATCCCACCTTCTCTCTCGGATGGTGTTCGATGTATAATTGTAAATACACTAATTCAGAGTTCTTCTTGGAAGGGGAATTTGGAAGCAATTACTTTGGAAGTATGTGGTGTGTTTGGTTTAGGATGATATAAATCAGAAATGTCAGAATAAGTAAAATTCCAAATGAGTACAGTGTTTCTTTCAACATTACCATTAAGTTACATGAAACTATAAGTTAGACAAAAAAAAAAAAAAAAAAAAGGTAGTGTTTTTGAGAAATTATTTTGAGCTAGTACAAGTCTCCTCCAATTTGATCCATTCTAATAAATTATAAATTAATTTTTAATAACCAATTTAATTTACTTAAATCCTATATTTTCTTTTAATAATGAACCAAGTCATCCAATAAAACCATGGGGAAAAAAAACTTTTTTGATGCGTGTGAAAGCATTTAGGATGGACAAATGGAAGTTGTCTTCATCATTTGGAAGATAAATACTATGGGTCACGGATTTTGGAACAAAAAAAAGTTTTTAGAATTTAAAATAAATTGTTCAGATTCATTTGAGTGTGTAAATTTCACATGTTTTAAAGAAAAATCGTAGTATTTAAATTAAGAATTTAATGAGAAAAAAAAAATAATAATTTATTGAATAAATAGAACCCCAAAGTGTTGGAAGGTAAATTCAAACCAACTTCAAAAGAAAGAAATGAAAAATTACCTTGAATTTACGGCAGACAAATCCGTGATCTAGCTAGTTACTGTAAAATTGAGAGCTTCACCCATATGCCACCATGACAACATCACCACTATAGTAACTTAGTTGGAACAACAAAATAAAATAAAATTAGATTTCAATATTCTTATAATGTCATAAGGCTTTCCGCTTAAAGAATTTTGTTTTCGTTTTTCGATACTTGACGTTTAGTTTTCATATTTTAGTTTTGTTAAACTAACACCTTAATTAGTACAATGAGACTGCAAAGAATATTACATAAATTATTTTATGTTTTGCTCCGTACTCACATAATTTATAAGATCCACAATATTACTTCCGTGTGGGGCCCTATCCTATAACTCGTGTCAGGATCCACATGAAATAATTTATGAATCCTAACATTTCTGCAATTAGTCAATGATTTACATGCACTAATTACAAAAAGACGTGTCCATTATTGACAACTTTTTTTCATCACGTGGTTTTTCATTTTAATTGGTGGTAATAATTTTAAATTTTTTGTATATTTTTCAAAAAAGTTATGTACTGTAAAATTCTATACTAAATAGTGATGCATTAAAAACTTATTTAATTTATTTTGAAACACCTATCTTTTGACCCAACCTAGATAAAATTTATGACTCCGTCCATCCTGCGCTTACACATTGGCAACTACTTTCTGGGAGAATTTTTTGGAGTCTCATGACTTGCAACGAACCCCTTGTGATTCTAGAAGGGTCTTTTGGAGGAGTACAACCAAATCTCAAACTAGGCAGGCAGGTTTGAAAAGAACTTTCAAAGTCTTTGTACAGGCTAGGCGAGTTTTAGAAAGTATTATTTAAATAAATATTTAATATAATACTTTTCACAAAATAATCAAGTTACAAATTAGAGAGAGCATTCGCTGTTCTAAAGTCGATGCGACTTCCTAGATGAAGATTCAGTCGATATTACCAACATTAAGATCCAACACAATGCCAAAGTCACTCCTCCATCTAGCGTTCACGCTCATTAAGAAGAAAGAACGAGTCACGTAACGAGTGGCCAGTAAAAATGATAGAACAGGATAATGAAATCTTTTAGAAAACTATTTTTCTATCTTACGAGTCAATTAGGACCGGGACTAGCCTAAAACAATAAGGGTTATTTAGACACTCATCGTCTCAAAGATGTCAAAAAATAGAATCATTTCTTTACAAATATTTATTCAAACACTTCCATGCATGGACACAAGTCCTCCATTTCTACAATCCAACCCGTTCACTCTATTGGGACCTCCGAGTAGATTATTTGTAATCAATCTGATATCTAAAAAATAGATATTGTCCGTTTCAAAATCATATTTGTCACATCTTATTTTAAGTTAGATACGACGACTAATACCCGATAACCTTTCTAAGCTAAGGAAAATAAAAATGAAAAATAAAAAAAATAAAACATGTTGTACAACGTGGATAGATATGCATGGGCAGACAATTGCTGATTTTGCCGAAAGTTGAAGCCAACTTTTGTTTTATATGCGTACAAGATCCTTATAATCTCCTCAGCTTTGTTGTATTGATGTCACATTAATTATTCTTAGGACGAATGATTTCAGCTACTGCTGTGGTACCGCCCTGGTTAGGATCATGTTATTAATTTCAACAAGGTACATTTTGATTCTCTTTTTTGATTATTTTTTTTCTTCTAAATATAAAGTCAATCAAAAATAATCAATTAGACGGTACCTTAAAATGGGGATCAATATTTAAATAAGTAAAATATTTTTTTTCTATCGAAATGCACATGCAATTCTTAAACTAGGGCTCCGTTTGGTAATGCTTAAAAGTTAAATTTTTTTAAGCTTACTAATAAAGAAGTTAAGATTTGTTGACTTTTTTGCTTTTCTGACTTCACTTTAGATAAAAATAAGCAAAAATAAAAAGCAAAAAAGTCAACTCTGACTGATTTTTTTACTTATTTTAAATAAAAAATTCAGTCGAAAAACTCAAATAAGTTAATTCCAAACGAAGCCTAGGTGCCTTACCTTTATTTTTCTAATCAAGAATAGAATAGAATAGAATAGAATAGGAAACAGCTTGCTCAAAGATTAAAATACGATTGAAAACTAAAATAAGTGTGTGTTACACATTCTCTGAGTTTTAATGTGAGACGCATCTCATAAATAGAATTGTGGAGAGAGAGAGAGAGAGACATGGACCCACCATGTGAGTGAATGTTGACCTCAAGTTTTTGCGTATATTTTTCAGTTTCATTCATGTTGTTATGATTATTACTCTTGAAAGTAATGTTAGCCAATGAAGTATAGATTTCATTGTTTATTTTCCTTAGTCTTTGTTTCGTTTTGTTGTATACATTTTGGGAAGCGTTTCACTGGAATCCGATTCTACCAATGCGAAGGGAACACGAAAGAAAACCGGTCCCTCGTTTGTAGGGATGGAATGGAAGACCTCAAAATCAGAAATGAAATGACGCAAATGCCCCAAGAGTAATTATGGCTTATTAGCGTTTTTGTACCCAAATGGATTACCTTTGGGCCATTTTAGTCCCCCGATATAGCAATTACGCGGATTGGGTCCCAAATATTTAAAATCTGTTCAAAATGGGCCCCCAAAACGAACGCCTGCCGTCAAAATTAGGGATATTTTGGAAAGCATGTGATATAATTATAGGAAAATTTCAAAAAAGTGAGAGATTCAACAAATATTATCAAACACATTTGATAATAACTCTTAAAGTCGTTATTTTTTAAGTAAACAAATTAAAAACCTAAAGAGAAATTACTAAAAATATAGTTAAGTTCTTTCAAATTTCATTGTGAACAACTATATTCTATTTTTAAAAATTTTTTCTACAGAAGTTCAAATATCTAAATAGCATGCTTTGTTTTAATTTTACCCTTAATTAAAATATAATTTATACTTCTATAAGTAGTTTAAAGATATTTAAAATATTTTTTTAATTTAAAAAAATAGAATAACATTTTATTAAACAAAAAAATAATAATTTGATTAAAATGCGATGGCATAAGATTCATCATTTTTTCTTATTTATAATACACTTTAAGAAAATCTTATGAATGAGCCATATAATTAGTATCATATCTTTATGTTATGGGTATAATAAACTTATAAACTTAGTTTTTTTTATCACTTTCCATTTTTTCCATAGTGTTGGGCAATAAAGAATGGTGGAATCTTATGCCATTAAGATTATATTGTTTATTGTTTTTCTGATAATTTTATTTTTATTTTTATGATAAAAATATGATCATGGTAAATTAAGTTATGATTATAATAAATTAAATTGGTTTGTATTAATATAATTCATAATTTATTGAAAATGGATAGTTTGTATTTAGAAATTGGGGTGCCCTGAGACCAAGTTAGTCTGCATTTATCAGCTCCCTAGGGTTAGCGTAGTGTTGTCCAGCAATTTTCCAAAAATACTCCTAAATTTGACGGCTATTTTGGATGGCGTTAGTTTTGGGGATTATTTTGTGACAAATTTTAAACATCAGGGACTAAATCTGAGCAATTGATATAATGAAAACTAAAAAATGGTACGGAGACAATACATTGAGACCAAAAATATTAATAAGCTGAGTAATATTCCTTTATTCAAATGAATAATGAGCTCTATCATGAATTTATTTTGTGAAACTTAGATATTATTAATAAAATTGAATGCTAAAAATTAAAAACTAAGTATTAAAAATTGAATTCAAAATCTTTTATACACTGTGTTTGGATTAAGAATTTGTTAAAAGAAAAAAAAAGTTAGATAATCTGACAGTCATGAACAATTGGATCCTCTAACTTTTTTTATTTCCATTTCCATTTCCCTACCAACCTTGATTCAAATACAGTATTAAGCTAAAAACCTATTTTGTAAAAATTTAAGTGTTGAATTCAAAAGAAAATGTTCAATATATACAAGAAATAAAATTTAAACTTTTTTTTTTCTTCTTTTTCTCTCACTTCTCTAAAATTAGATTTTTTTTAATGAAATTGGTAAAATATAGATAAAATAATTTTACCGATTTCTTCCAAAAAGAAAAACGCAATGTCTGTATATACATATATATATATATATATGTATTTATACATGTATCACTATATATAACTGGTTGCACAAAATATAATTCAACATGCTTATCGAGTTTGCTTAAGTCATGTTATAAATGCTATTATTTCTGGGGGAAAAAACATGCATGAATCTGTTTCATTGAATTAATTTCTTCCGTGTCATCGTAACCTTGAAACTAATCCAAAAAAATGAAAGATGGCAAAATGTTAGAAATCATTTGATTTTAAGAATCATCTTATCTTGCACCATACTACGAATTTGTATCAATTATGTCATGGAATCATTGCAATTTGAAGTAATCCACACACACACACACACAAAAAAAAGTATTCCATATTGTTTTGTTAACTGCCAGAATTTTCATTTTCTTATGTTCATTGTTTGTTTTGGGTTTCGTGCAGATACGGACGATCTAATATCATCACTCTAAGATACAATTTATAAATTTTATAGAGCCTAGTGTTATTGTGTTGCACAATTATTAGAGGATAAGGGTGCTAAATCTTTCGGAAAGTTACGTGAAAAATATAGTAGAGAATAGTATAAGTGATAGGAGAGTGAAAATAGTGATGATTGGAATTGATGTTTTGAATGTTGTGTGGGAAGAGTCCCATATTTATAAAAGTTAGGAACATTCATTTTCACAAAAGACATATCCCTAAATCATACCTTTATTTGAAACACTTTTATGTGAAAAGACACAACTATTTATTTAAAACCATGTAAATAAAAATTCATAACTTTTCTTTTAGTATTTTAAAAGTTTGAAACTTAGTAGTTTCCAACAAAATGAATATTTTTATCTGGGTCCACTCAAAAATGACGGTAGAATTTCAACTTTAAAAATGTGAATAGTATATACAGATTACGGAAATACAATACTAACTTCAATTTGAGTTGGAAAATATGTATATGATTTTAAAATATTCATAAATAATACTACTATAAAACTATTTTTTTTTTTAATTTTTCCTAAAGTTTTATTATAGTTTCACTTTTTTAAGTTTTTGTACCCTCTTGCTTGGATGGTGGTTAAGGCACACATTAAGCTAAAAAATTAGAGCTCAAACACACATACAGTTGATGTCTTTCCATAGGCTTTCACATATATTTTTATACACTTTTCATTGATATTGAAGACAATTTTGATCCATTAACCATTGTTCATTAAGTTATGATTAGCATTTTTCTTTTCGATATTAAGATGTATAAATGACTCCATTAATTTACAAATTTGCTTAAATTTCTACGAATTCACGGTGGATTACTATAAAGTGGAATCTCTATAATTGGTTGCATAAATTAAATAAAACTCAACATGGTTATCAAATTAGGAATGCTAGTTTCTAAAATAAAACATGCAATGCATGAATCGGTTTTGGAAATTAAGTTTGAAATTTTAAAATATTAAATGGTTAGTTATGCCTTTTTATTTAAAGATTTTCGATTGAAGAGTTGTGTCTTTCAGTGAATTACTCATTGTTGTGATAAATGTTACGTCTTTTTGTTGTAAAAAAAAAAT
>BRYF01000024.1:7307500-7317500 GCA_030159135.1 Actinidia polygama | reverse complement strand
GTGAAGTCGCCCGAGGAGAGGGTCCGTTCAAAAAGTGAAAGGAAGGTCAGGGCCTATTCTAGAATAGGGCGAGGCAAGGAATTAACGTCGTCTTTAAAGAGCCAATCTACAAACTCCTTGCTAGTATCTGAGACAAGCCTTACTTTAAGAAACCTGAACCGATGGGAAGAGATCCAAAAAGACGAAACCAGCGCTGGAAGTGCTCCTACCATGACGAGAAGGGGCATAAGACCGAAGTTGCAGAGCTCTCAAAGCCTTCTTGGAGCAGCTGGTTCTAGACGGACACCTTGAAGAGTTCATCGATGAAGAAAAGACGCGAGCAAATGCCGAGTCTAGACCCAACCTGAGGTTCGACCGAGATGGGGGTGATGTCGAGAAAGCTATAGACGTGGATGATGAAGATTTGCCTCTAGGCACTATTCACATGATTGGGGGACCCGACGACCCAGGTCTAGAGAATAGAGTCCGGCCATAATAAGGCAAATGCACGAGGTGCTCTCGGTCCAATCACTGCCAAAGAGGCCAAAGCAAGTAGAAACCGAACCAAACAACATCACCTTCTCCGCTCTCGAAAGAGTGCAACATCCACATTCCGATCCATTGGTAGTTCATCTGAGAATCGGCAGTTACGATGTCAAAAGAATTTTGGTGGACACGGGTAGTTCGGTTGAGGTGGTGTATTACAATTTGTTTAAACAATTAAAACTCTCTCAAGATGATTTAAAGCCTTCTCGAGCTCCACTAGTCAGTTTTAATGCTCAGTCTCATTGGCTCTTGGAAACCGTGACTCTCAAAATCCGAGCTGGATCCCAAGAGTTGATGACAGAGTTCGTAGTAGTATACATACCATCTCCGTATAACGCTATTGTTGGCAGAGATTGGTTGCACAAGATTAAAGGAGTAGTTTCCACATTGCACCAAGTCATCAAATTTGCCACACCCAGAGGTGAGGAGAACCTTCATGTAGACCAAGTGACAGCCAAACAGTGTTACCTAGCTACAGTATCCACCAAGGTGGCCATGAGGGAGGTTTAGTTGGTCGAAGAGGAGATGGAGGTGCTGGAAGACGTGGGGCGTGATCCCGAGGCAAAGGTCATCGAAGATTTGGTGCGCTGTGAGTTGGATGAGCCAAGCTCGGACCGATTCTTTCTTATCGGTTCAAATCTAGGAGATCGAGAGAGAACCAAGCTCATTCAACTCCTAAAAGCAAACATCAAAGTCTTTGCATGGACGCCTTACGAGATGCCTGGGATTGACCCCACCTTCATCAAGCACGAGTTGAACGTCCAACCGGATGCCCGACCGATCAAACAAAGAGGAAGGAGGTCGGCACCCGAGCACGTCGATGCAGTGATAGAAGAGGTGGAGAAGCTTAAGGAGGCAGACGCAATAATCAAAGTCATTTATCCGAGTTGGCTGTCCAACACAGTTGTGGTAAAGAAGAAAACAGGCAAATGGCGAGTTTGCGTTGACTTCACAAGTCTTAATCGATCTTGCCCGAAAGATTATTTCCCATTGCCAAAAATAGATCAACTAGTTGACTCCACCTCTGGCCACGCCCGAATGAGCTTTCTTGATGAATACCGAGGATACCACCAAATTGCATTGCACGAGCCAGACTGAGAAAAGACCGCATTCATCAGCCCCAAGGGCGTGTTTTGTTATAAAGTTATGACTTTCGGACTTCAGAATGCTGGCGCCACCTATCAAAGAATGGTCACGAAGGTGTTTGAGCGCGTCCTCGGGAAGACCATGGACGCATACATTGACGATATGGTAGTCAAAAGCAGAGAAGAAGTCTATCACCTCAGTGACCTGACCGAGGTAATCACAATCCTCCAACAATACAAGCTCAGGCTTAACGCAGCTAAATGCACCTTCGGTGTGAGCTCGGGGAAGTTCCTGGGGCACCTAGTTACGAGATGGGGAATCAAGGCGAACCCAGAGCAAATTGCAGCCATAAATCACCTCGTCATCCCTCAGAATGCGAAGGAGGTATAGAAATTGACGGGGATGGCAGCGACACTTAATCAATTCATTAGTAAGTCATCTGACAAATGTCACCCATTTTTAAGCTCCTTCGCAAAAACACCAAATTTATATGGCATGAGGAGTGAGAACTGCACTCCAACAATTCAAAAAGTACTTGACTGAACCACGACTTCTTTCCACTTCTAATGAGAGAGTTGCTCTATGTTTATCTCGCCATCTCTAAACATGCTGTGAGCTTAGTTTTGTTAAGGGAGTTAAGCGGAGAGTAACGTCTGATCTAGCTTGCTAGCAAGACGTTAACGGATTGCCAAACGAGGTATTTGCCACTAGAGAAGCTGGTTTTAGCACTAGCATTGACTTTGTAGAAACTCATGCATTACTTTCAAGCACATCCCATCGTATTATACAGTGAGTTTCCGCTGAAAAATATTTTGTCAAAAGTAGATTTATTTGGCTGACTTTCTGAATGGGCCTTGGAGCTCGGACAATTTGACATTAAGTTTTTGCCAAGAGTTGCAATCAAAGGACAGGTACTAGCGGACTTCGTGGCGTAATTTTGCCCCGAGCGGAGACCCCGGAACAAAACCACCTGGAGTCACCTCGCGGTAGGGATGGAAGCTCAGAAACCGCACCGTCTGAATTGAGATCGTCAATTGGGGAATCAGAGGTCGTTCAAGGATCGCCCCAAATTGGCAAAATGGTCGCAGCGGGGGTTGTAACCGGGGATTCAGAGGTTATTCTAGAACCACCCCAGATAGAGCCCGCCTCGGTGTGGAAGTTGTATGTAGATGGAGCCAGAAACAGCCAGGGGATGGGGGCAGGAATAGATTTAAAAAAGCCCAGAAGGGGCAATCTTCAAGCAATGACTCTAACTCAACTTCCCAGCGACAAAAAACGAGGCCGAGTACGAAGCCTTTATTGCGGGATTACAATTTGCCAGCAAGTTGAATGTTCCCGAGCTTTATATTTTCAGCGATTCGAAATTGATCGTGAACCAAGTCACGGGAAAATTTGAGGCCCGTGGAATGAAAATGGCGTAGTACATGGCAATAGTGAAAAACCTCATTACTGGGTTCAGAGCGGTAAAAATCAAGAAAATTGGGAGAGTATCGAATGCACATGCGAACGCGCTCGCAGGCCTGGCCTCCGTGTTTGAAGGAGAGATTGGGAGAACCATCGCAGTTGATCTCATCTCTATTCCAATTATAGAGACGACGCAAGAATCTATTTTAGCTAACATGGAACTTGGGCTGAGCTGGATGGATCCCATTGTGAACTTTTTGCGACTTGACAAGCTACCAGATGACAAAAGGGAGGCGCACAAGATTAGGATAAAGGCAGCAAGGTTATGGATTTCCCCTTTTGGGAACTTGTACAAAAGATCATACCAGGGCCATTACCTGTTGTGCCTCATTGAAGACGTTCATTTCGAGATCCACGAAGGAATGTGCGGGCTACACTCTAGGGGCAGGTCATTGGCACACCGAGCGCTAACACAAGGATATTGGTGGCCTTACATGCAGAAAGATGTTATGGTGTACATGCGCAAATGTACCAAGTGTCAACTCTTTTCTCCTCTGATTCATCAGCCGACGAGGGATTTAACCCCTCTCACTAGTTCATGGCCCTTGGCCCAATGGGGAATGGATATCGTGGGAGTTTTGCCCCGAGCTCCGAGTAACAAGAAATATTTGTTACCGCAACTGACTACTTCACAAAATGGGTAAAAGTTGAACCGTTAGCCCAGATTAGGGAGGTAGATTGCATCAGATTCATACGCAAAAATATCTTGTCCAGGTTCGGCATTCCTCGGGCTTTTGTGTCAGACAACGGGACCCAATTCGTAAGGAACAAAGTCAAGATTTACTAGAGCAGTTGAAGATTGATTTCTACAATTCGATGCTGAGCTACCCGCAATGCAATGGGCAGGATGAAGCCACCAACAAGACGATCATTAATGGGATTAAGAAGAGACTCGAGAAGACCAAAGGAAGATGGGTTGACGAGTTGCCAAATGTATTGTGGGCTTATCAGACCATACCGCGGAAGGCGATGAACGAAATGCCATATTCACTGGCTTTCAAATTCGAAGCTATAATCCCGCTAGAGGTCGGTCTGCCCACAATTTGGATAGAGGCTTACGATGCCATTCACTAGCTCGAGACCTCGACCTTGCTGAAGAAAGAAGAGAGAATTCGCTCATTAGAATGGCTAATTATCATAAACAACTAGCCAAAACTTACAACCAGAAGCTTTAACATAGAGAGTTTTCGGTTGGAGATCTCGTTCTCAAAAAAGTTGTTGGAAACACCAGAGACCTTGCTGATGGGAAGCTCGGCCCAAAATGGGAAGGACCTTACAAGATACTAAAGCTCGTCATAACCTATATAATTCCAACAATCTGAGAAAATACTTCCACTAAAATGTAATCCTTCAACCGAGCCATAACCTATGTAAAGATTTTTGTGCAAATTCCGTACCAATTGCGGTGTGACCGAACCTCTCAATTGAACTTGCATGGAAAAAGTCACTCCTTTAAATTTTTGCAAAGTTAACTTAGTTAAAAATCGGAAGGGGTTAGCCGAGCTCAAAGAGAGCTCTGAACTCGCTTCGTTAGTTTTAGTTCAGTTACACTTTGCAAAAATTCAAGGGAAAGCTAGCCGAACTCGAATAAGGGTTCGGAGCTTTTCCTGAGAGATTTGAAATTTAATAAAGTTAACTTAGTTAAAACGCAAAAGGGATTAGCCGAGCTCGAAGAGAGCTCCGAACTCGCTTCATCAGTTTTAATTTAGCTACACTTTGCAAAAAATCAAGGGAAAGCTAGCCGAACTCGAATAAGGGTTCCGAGCTTGTCCCGAGAGATTTGAATTTTAATAAAGTTAACTTAGTTATCCGAGCTCGAAGAGAGCTCCGAACTCGCTTCGTCAGTTTTAATTCAGTTACACTTTAACAAAAATTCAAGGAAAAACAAATCGGGCACGAAGCAGTAGAAACTACAACAGTGAGGAGAACGAATTCCCATACAAAAGGAAATTCTTATTTAAGTACAAAAATATCAGAGTAGAGGGCAACTCAGAATACAAAGATATCCAAATGCAGAGTAACTTGGGTTACAACTACGAGTCAAGTACAAGGTAAAAAAAATTTGCCTAAAAGAGACGATTGAGAGTCTTGGTGAAGAGTGTACCCTCGACGTTGCTTCATTTTTGTAGCAACACTCTTAACCGAGCTTCAAGTTGTCCTTCTTGACGTCAGAAGGGCTGCGGCAAATTGCTTATCAGCTACAAGAGAGCCCATCAACTCGAATAGGAGGACAACCGCAAGCTCATCGAGAATTGCAAGAGGCACGACGAAAAGAACTTCATCCAACTCCCTTTAACCTTGTGTGGATAGCTGCCTTGAGCGAATCGAACGACTGTCACCAAGAAGATATCCATAAGGCTCTGGTAGGGGGCAAGGGCTGGAGAATTCTCCGCCCAGTATGGACAACCAGACACCCCAGCACCAGACGAGGACAAGCTAGAAGTATTTGTCAAGCCCTCCCATATCAAAGTTGCTCGCCACTTTCCAAAGAATAATCATTTGGACTTCATGTAGCCTACAGAGAACCTCAGCAACAAAAAGCTCTATGGGGCTAAAAATCGGAGACATTTACCTTGAACCCCCAACTATTTTAGAGAGGCTAGCGAAGAAGATTGAGAGATGAGATCACCAGAGGAAGAACACAACCCTATTTTATAAGCGCCAGATAGAAACGAAATGCCAATCGTCAAAGCAGAAGTCCAATGGACTGAAATTAATGCGAAAGGTGAAATGGCACGGAGGCGAACGGACCAAAAGGATAGCTGGAGCATCGGGGATGCGGGAACATGCACCTGGACTGCAACGCTTCGCAGAATGACTGCGTCCCAATGGCAAATCAAGATCAGGCACGTGGCAACTCCCGCTCAAGTCATACGCCCCAGCAGGAATCGAATTCTTACCTTAAAGATTCTAGAATAAACTCTGTGATGGGTTAGCCGAGCTTAAAGAGAGCTCCAAACCCGCACTAGTGGTTTGGATTAAATAGCCTCACCGAGCTCTAGGAAAGCTAGTCGAACTCGAGTGCAGGGAATAACCAGCCAGGGGATCAGGCAGCCAGACTGGCGGGGCGGGATAAACCCAGGCTGGATGGTCAAAAGGAATCCCGAGCTCCTTCACACAAGTGAGCCAGCCTTTGTGAAAGAAACTAGGGCGAAGTTCGACGAGCTGCTTCTCGTACACGTCTCCATCTCGTTCGAAGGCACAATCAAAAACCTTCCAGTAGACTTTGCTGCAGGCCAACGCTTTGAGCTCGGTTACCTCTTGCTGAGCCTGGTCCTTTGCCCGATCGTGATCTCAGTCGCACTACGGGCATCAAAGAGTTCATTCCTGGCTTGCTTTAGGTCTTTTTCAAGGCCATGGGCCTTCTAATTAGCCTTTTTTAGGTCCACGGCATGCTGCTTCAGACGAAGAGAAGTGGACACAGCCCGCTGAAACAACTGCAAGTCACACGTGAAAAACAAAATTATTGAATGACGCAAGGAAATCATAAAGCATAAATCAGGACAAATCGAATGGAAAAACTAAGCTCCCATCAGGACCAGCTTGCTCCCAAACTCCGTTGAGTCCTCGGCGGCGTGGTCCGCAACATCTTGTGGGAGCATAACGGCATTGCCTAAGGCCATGCAAGTCTCTTTGTCCTTAGTGGCGTTGGCAGATGTAACATGTTTTCGAGCTCAACCGCGGTAAATGGAGGAGCCTAGAGCTCGGGGGTGACTGACGCTGAGCCAATGCCCTTACCCTTCTTTTGGCGAGAAGTCCCCGTTGTCAATTGCTTCCCCTTCTGTTTGCTGCTTGGCTGGGAAGATGGGGCAACGAATTGATCCCCAACCGGACTCGACAGGGCCGGATCTTGAACTTCTTGGCGCTTCGTAGACCCATTTCCTGCGGCCTGTGCACTTCCCAGGGTCCTCACCTTAGGAGCCATTTCTTTTTCGTCCCTCCTTGCACTAGAGGATGAACTACTGCTTTGGCCGAATGAATTCTCGATAACCTCTCTGGCCTCGACAAAGCCAAAGTCGTCAGCAGCGTCGAAGCTCTGTACGATTATTGGCTCAGTAGCTGGAAGTTGTACAGGTGGATTGGCTGCAGGAATTGGGACTGAAGGAGCTACGACGGGCAATTGGTCAACTTCTTCGCCGTCCTCAACCTCAGCTTCATTGTCCCCACCTTCTTCACCCAAATCTACATCCCAACAGAACGAACTCAATATGCTAGAGCCCGAGCTTTCCTTTTCGGCCTCCTTCACGAGCCTCCTAAACTCAGTCGAGGTGCGGTCAAACAAATCGCTGACCTAGTTCAAGAGTGAGATCCTTGGCCTAGGGGCCTATTCGTGGATGCGGAGGGACAGAAGGATGGGATGCCCCTGGCGTGCAGCTCGAAGAGGGATAGTATAGCGGTGGAGGGGAACGTAACCGAGGAGATCAAAAACTTTTCGACTTTGCCTGTAATTATTCACTACACTAATCGCAGCTGAACAACGATCAAATCTCCTCCAGAAGCGAGTATTGAACCCTATGCAAAACGGATCCAAAGAAACAACCTAACAATCAGTCACGATACAATCAAATCACCGAGGTACGCAGCAAGCAAGAGCATGCCAGTTCTTACCTACAGGAATGTAACCCCTATGCCTCAGGACGAAATAAAGATCAGGGTCGTTAGCTTGAAACTCCCATTGTCCAGAGACTCAAACAAAATCGTTCAGATACAGATCTTTGTCTGGAGAATCCGTGACCAACCTCGTCTGAGGCTGATTAGGCTTCCAAAGGCGAAGGTAATGGTTACCTTCAAACATGTGGGTCTCAGGGTTCTTTCTAGGGTGAACTACACAATATACGTGGAGTAAATCCTCGGTAGTGAACTCTTGCCTTTCTCGCTGCATTAGAGCATTCACAACCAGCACAGTCCGCACGAAGTTCACTGAAACTTGCATAAAAGTAAGCCGACACATAGACATGACAACTTTCAACAACTTACTTAGGGGAAATCTCAATCCTGCTTGGTAGATGAACCAAGTCCGAATGAGCACACAGTCACCCTCACCCTTTACCCAATCAGCATCGTTGTTCGGGCTTAGCCGTTCTATCATTACGCTGTCAGGGATCCTGTGGTCAACCCGATACCAATCCAAAGACTCGTCAACATGAACCAGCAGTTGAGCTTAGTTCAGCGCCATGTTCTGAAAACAGAAGTAAACGGTCAGAACGAGCTCAAAAGCATCGCGATAGATGAGGGGTAGGTCAACCATAGGGGAAACCCTAGTCAAAGATAACCTACACCGACCTGGACTCTACTTGGAAGCTCCCAGATGCAGAGCAATGGAGAAAGTTCAACCACTAGACTTCAGCCACTAAGGAACATGGCAATAGGGCTGTCTAAAACCCACGAACAACCAAAACCAGAAATCTCACAAAAACAACAATAATAATGGGAAAAACCTAGCGAACGAAGAATGCACAAAAGACGGGGACTCACCGTAATGACTGGCAATGTTCTCGGGGCGTCCGGCATTGGAATCAGAGTTATCGTCGGAAAGAAAGATAAAAAACGCAGCAGAGTCACGGGAACAATTCCCTCTCGCTAGAAATTATAGTGACATCGTGAATAGTGAAGAAAGCCCTTATAAAGAAGTCGAAGAGGCGGGAACTCAACCAAACATGCCTGTATAAAGCGTTGTTTCGCGGGCTAACCGTCGCGACCCAATCAGTGGATCTTGAATACATGGCAGCATTCCCACCGCACGCTCGAGCCCGACCCAAGGAAAAAGAGAGGAGCCCAATTTTTTGCCACTTAGCAAAATTTTTTGGAGGGAGGAGTCAGCCGAGCTCGAAAGATGCTCCGAACTCGTCCCGTGAGGTTGCTAAGTATGCAGGGCAAAGCCTTCACTAACAGGTTAGACGAGCTCGAAGAGAGATCCGAACCACGTCCTGCGTATTTGCCACACTTAGCAAAATTTTTTGAAGGGAGGAGTCAGCCAAGCTCGAAAAAAAGCCTTCACTGACAGGTTAGCCGAGCTCGAAGAGACCTTCGAACCACGTCCCGCGTATTTACCACACTTAGCAAAAATTTTTGAAGGGAGGAGTCAGTTGAACTCGAAGAATGCTCCGGACTCATCCCGTGAGGTTGTTAAGTATGAAAGGCAAAGCCTTCACTGATAGGTTAGCGAGCTCGAAGAGACCTCCGAACCACGTCTCACGTATTTACCACACTTAGCAAAATTTTTTGAATGGAGGAGTCAACTGAGCTCGAAGAATGCTCCGGACTCGTCCCGTTAGGTTGCTAAGTATGCAGGACAAAGCCTTCCTTGACGGGTTAGCCGAGCTCGACAGAGCTCTGAAGCACGCTCCGCGTATTCGCCACACTTAGCAAAATTTTTCCAAGGGAGTAGTCAACCGAGCTCGAAAAATGCTCCGAACTCGTTAGGTTGCTAAGTATGTAGGGCAAAGTAGAGTTGTTTGGGAGTTTTTACTGAAGCACACTTAACAAAGATAAATCAGAAGTCACGTTCGAGTTCGACCCTGTAAATCTTGATTTAAGTGTACTTGGGGCATATATAGATGGGTGAAATCTCAGAAATGCAATACAGAGTGGAAGCGAACTTAAAGAAGAAGTTTTTATTCAATTTCCATTCAAGTACAAAACCTATTCTAGAAGATAGACGAGCTTCAGTACAAGTACAAGACCTATCCTAAAAGAGGAACACGCTACAGCCCTACAAAGAGGAAGACCAGATAGTGTTGGAGGACCTTCGTGGATAGTTGCCTCAAGATAATGGATATGATCGGCTGGAAGCGCAGCAACCAGACAGATACCCACCACTCGGGGCCATCAGAGCGTACATGCTGGGAGAAACGAATGTACGGACTGCTCGCTGCTCGCATTAGATTGTTTATCAACTATAAGGGAGCATTTGTTGCTCGCAGTC
>BRYF01000024.1:7172500-7187500 GCA_030159135.1 Actinidia polygama | reverse complement strand
ATTATTTTTTAGTAGGCCCCATAAAAAAAAACTTCTTTCTTTTTTTCTCATTTCTCCCAAATTAGCAAAAAAAATTTAAAATTATTATAATTTCTAATTTATTCTCTATTTTGTAGGAATGTATCTATTCTATATATGCATGCAATGTATCTTGTATCTGATGTGTGTATCTTATCTGTTTTTTAGATTGTAAAACTCTAACTAGTATGCCTAAGTGGTTGTCTTTTTTTTTTACGTAGTGTCCGTGAACAAAGACAATTACTAGTGTTTCTAATAAAAGAAAAACTACAAAACACATTATTTGAAAAATATATCATTTACACTCATTGTTAGGCTAAAACTCTATCACCTCCCTTTTTCGATTGATAGAACGAGTCGCCTTACATGTAAATTTTATTTGTCATAAATTTTAGGAGCATTTCATAATCAAAACAAAAAAACTCAGTAACAAGGGAAATGGATCCATAAAAGTAAAGGTGTCAAACGAAAAAATTGGCACGACATGTGTACGATGATGGGCCAGGCTAGATCACTGTTTTTAGAGCAGAGACACGAAATGATAAGGCACGAAAGTAGAAGTCTCGGTTGTTGTTGACGTGGATATTGATCTAGCTAGCTCCTCAAGGCTAGGCGTGCTCCATAGCTACCGCATCTAGGCAAGCATAGTTAGAGTAAGATCTTGTTGAATGCAAGGGCGAGGCTACTGCTTAGATAATGGTTATTCTATAATGGGGTATAGCATATTTACATAAAAAAATATTAAATGACTTTAGATTTTTATTAAAATTATTCATTAAAAAAATGCCTATGGTCCATGTCATGACACGGCATAGCACGAATAGCCGAATAGACCACGTCAGGCCTATGTTTTATCAAATGCGTACAGCATAAAACACGAAAATAAATAGACAGGGCCGACACAACCTGTTTGACACATCTACATAGAAGCGACTACAAAATTTCATAAAAAAGTTACCATAAAAATTCATAACATGCCAAGAAAAATCATAACACCATTTCATAATAATTTTGTTGTTTTTGTTAACCACAACTTTTCATATAATTTATCAATTTCTCATAAAAATTTATCTGATGGTTAGCTGAATTTTTACTTGGTAAATTAGATATTTTTTCGTACATACATTTTTTTCTAAATTGAATAAAAAAATATTTTTTTTAACTCCTCTCGTTAAAAGTAATAAAAAAATATAAAATTTTGATCAAACGATTAAAAAAGTTCACTTAAGAAAGAAAAAATAGAAAATCAAAGCAGTTAAACAGTTGGTGAAATTATCAATATTAATTCCAACAAACAATATAAAGTTATCATTAATTGTTAATCCATTTTTCTATATCAAAGTACAAGAAAACAATCATCAAGTTATAAACATTTAATAGAACTAAAAAGTTATAAATCATGAAGTTTCTCGAAGTTATTAGGTATCATATTATAAAATCATTTAAAAATTTGTGAAAATATCAGATTTAATTTAAATATATATTGAGATAATGTCAATGTTAATTTTAACAACCGATGTGAACTTATCAATATGAAATTATTTTAATAAAATTGAATAACTATCAACTATGAATTGTGAGAATTTTTCAAACACAAAATTTGAAAGTTGCGAGCGTATCAATTTGTGAGGATTTAGCATGTATGAAAATTGGGAACATATCAATTTAACAACTTAACGCAAAATTCATAAGAGAATTGAAATTAAGAAGTTATCAAAAACTAATTGGAAGTCCTCAGACATATTACAAGAAATTGTGAGAAAAAAAATAAGAACTTTTTCAGTATTGACAAAATTCACAATATAGGAAAATCATCGCTATAATCCACATATCAATAAAAAAAACTAAGTCGCTCACAACAATAAACAAATTGTAATGTCTTACTAGACAAATTAGATTATTTTATAAGCATTCTCGTGAAAGAGCCCAAGTCAATGGATTTCATCAATTAACCCAATTTGTGCAACCATTTTTGACATTTTTGACATTTTGTGCAACCAATTTGTGCAACCAAAAATACAATCCTAATAACAAATTGAAAAACATTGTAAGTTTTTTGATGTTGATTACTTCAATCATTTTTTTCAAATACATATGTCACATTATCATTGGTCCAATTTTCTTTTTCTTTTACATTTTCAAACTCAATCTCTTTTTTAAATTTCAAATATATATATTTTCACATTTTTTAATTCTCAAAATCCTAACTCAAATCTCTTTTGAAAGACACTGCTTTCCGCTTAATATGGACTACTTTATTGTCAATTTTGAAGAAGAAAAAACACAAGTTAGACCACTATCACGAAATCTTCCTGATTAACCATCAAATATATCAACAATTCATATAATGAATTACAACTGCTAGTTTTAAATAGCATTGTGTGCCTCAAATTGGACAAATAATTAAAAACTTATTTTCAAAGTTAAACCAAACAAAGCTATATGCAAATCACATCATTTCTAATACTCATTATGCATCAAATCCCTCCATAAAATAAAAATGTTGCCTACTTTTTAAAATTCTTAAAAAATGCTTGCAAACCACCAGAACTACACAAGAGAATATAAATATCACCCCATACTATTGATTGATGGCTTAATAGCAAATATGGTTCCTAATGTATTGATTTCGTCTCATTTTGGTACGGATTTAATCGTCAATATCTCTAATTTGTACCAATTTGGTCCCTAGGTCAGACGCAGTCCAATTTGCCACTTACGTTGAAGGGCATTTTTGAACTTTCACCCAAAAAATCTACTTCCCCCATGAGGAGCCTCTAAATGCAAACCCCAAGTAAAACCCACTTTCTAAGTACAAAACACTCAAATTTTAAGATTTTATTTTTGACTCAAGAAAATCCATTAATTTTCAAAATCTCCCCATCTTCAACTTTCAAAGCAGTTTCTGTTTTCGTTTAAAAAAATTGAAGTTGTTGTTTTATGTTTTTGTGTTTTTTTTGGAACAAAAACAACTGTTTTCAAAAACATTTTTCTCCAAAATAAAAAATAATAATTTATATTTAAAAACAAACTAAAAAAAAAGAAGTTTCTATTTTTGTTTAAAAAAAACTAAAAACATTTGTTTTCGTTTTTTGTTTTTGAACATAAATTGAAAAAAGATTGTTTTCAAAAACGTTTTCTCAAAAAAAAAAAAAAAAAATACTCCTCAATTTGATGCTGATTTGAGACGACGTGTGACTTAGGGATCAAATGAGTACAAATTAAAGATATTAGGGACTAAATCTGTGCAATTAATAAATTAGGAACCAAAATGAGACAAAATCAATCTATTGGAGGCCAAATTTACAATTAAGCCATGCGTGTTAGTTTAAGAAGCTATTCCTTTTGTTAGCCTCAGCCCACAATGGCCTTTTCTCAATCCCAAATCTCATGTTAACAGGAACATGATTTTCACTAAATTGAAAAAATCAACAAGTCAACCGAAGGGGTCACTTATTGTAGAAAAGGAAATCAAAATAAATGGTTTTAACTTTGAAAATAATTTTTATCTGTTTTGATTTTTAAATTTTTTTTTTTCGTTCTTAATGAATCTTTTTAATCGTTTGACTAAAATTTCATACTTTTTCAATGCTCTTTGATGTGAGGTATCTGAAAATGTAAAACTTTTGTTCAAATTTAGAAAAAATTTACGAAAGCCAAAAAAAGTAGCTAATTTATTAAGGAAATTAAAATGATTTATTTTTTTGGGTCTTTGGTGCACTTTTTTTCAAATTAGATAATTTTTTTTTTATATTTTTGGACTCCTCTCTTCAAAAGGAATCGAAAACGTATAAAATTTTGATCAAATAATTTAAAGAGGTCACTAAAGACAAAAAAATAAATCAAAAATCAAAACAGTTAAAAAATCATTCTAAAAGTTATACCAAACAAAGCAAATTTCTTTCATAGCTTGAACTTCACGTAGACTTCATCCGCTTATCAACCGAAACCAATGAAAGTTGCATTCCACTTGATCCTGCTATTATGCTCATATATATATATATATATATATATATATATATATATATGCACTCTAGTAAGGCCAATCATAGTTATCAATCCAAGGAAGGGCATGGATAGATCTCAGTCTCTCTGGAATCCTGATAGATCCGTCAACTTTCAAACCCTTGAGCAAAGGCATTCCACCGCCTTCCACTTGTAACTCCACAAAACTCCCATAAATTCGCAGGAATTGAAGTTAAGGGAATCCTCCAGCGGTGCAAGCCATTTTATTTCCACAATAGACCTGCAATTCAGGAAATGTCAGATTTGGAAGCTTCTCAAGGATTGGCATAGGATCTTCTGTCATTGCATTTGCTATTAAGCAGAGGTACTTGAGATTCGGTAGTAACTCATGCAACTATGTTGGTAGTTTCCAATGACGTCCGCAGTTGTTCCATAAACTCAACTCAAGGAGGTGTTGGCAATGAGAAAGTGGTTGCAACGGAGGAAACCAAGTGGATTCCTCCTCATAAAGACACAGAACAAAGTATTGCAGGCTTCTTAATCTAATAATGGAGTCTAGTATGAATCTGTTGCTCTGTCCAGCATTGCAATAACTTCTGAAAGCTCTTGAAGATTGATCAAATCCATCGGATTAAATCCCATCTCATCCTCAACCACAACAGAATTGAGAGTTCAAAGGTTTGTCAAATTGTCGACTTGGAAAGGTTTGTCAAGTAAATGTCTGAGCTGCTTTGCATTGAATGTCTCATTAGGTAACAGTATTGGATTATCGATATCCGTATCTAGTTCCACGGTTTGTAGGGCTTGCAAGTTACCTATGCATATAGTGAGAGCTCATTTATCTTGATGCCACACAACCCGAGGTACCTCAAATGAATCAATTTCTCTATTGCATTAGGTAGGCCCTCAAGATTATCACCCTCAATAATCTCAACTTCAAGCATAAATTCTGCAAACTATGCTATTTCAGCATATTCATTTTCCAAGCTACATAGAAGAAAACTTCGCAAGCACAAATTTGAATGATCCGAGGAGACTAACCTCTGAAATCCACAATAAGAGGCTAGTCTTCGACTATTGGGGATGAGTGCTCCGTCATTGATATGCAAACAATTTAGATCCTTCGACTTTTCGATTGCAAAATCATGAACTCAGCACGAAATGATTCTCCTCCATTTTCTTTCTGCTATTTGAACCAAACTTCTGTCAATTAGCTCTATCAAATATTTTGAAGTCACCTCACATTCTTCATCTAATTTTATAAAACCCTCTCCCACCCACAACCGGTAGAGCCTGTCTGCACGATTTCAGTGTCTTCAGGAAACAAATCCATGTAAAGAAAGAAAGACTTCAAATGTTGAGGTGAGGTAAATTATTGAAACTCAAAGCCGATACATGTTGAACATGGAAGTTTTCTTCCCTTGTATGATGCCATATGTACTCTTGCACCTTTGGCCACTCATGGGGTTGTTTTCTTGACAGCACCTCACCCAATACAATAATGGCCAAGGGTAAGCAACGACATTTTCTGACAATATCTCTTGCCATACCAAGTTTAGAGGGAAACAACTAATTTTTTCATCAACTTCCTTACGTTTTGTTAATACTTTCTTACAAAACAATTCCCAACTTTCCACTTCCTGCAAAAATGGGAGCTCATGGACGTATCTCTCTTCGAAATGCTCAGCAACAACTTTTTCTCGGGTTGTGATCTGCTTCCTCTTTTGTAGTCTGGGAAGGCTCTCAAGCTTTTCCAAGCTTCTACATCCCATACATCATCAAACACCCACGAAGTATCAATGTTCTTTCAAGAAATCATGTAAGTAAAACTCCAAATCTTCTTCTTCCATCTTCTCCAATGTATCAATTCCTCTTTGATGGTGGGCCTCTTGAAAGATTTTATTGTTCTTTGAAGAAGATCTTGGATGTTGTAATCTTGGACACAGAAACCCAAGCATAGAAGTCAAATTTATCTCCGAGACTACTGGTATTGTAAAGCTTTCAAGCTATAGTTGTCTTAACCAAGCCGACCATGCCCACGATCGATACCACACATATATGTGGCTCTTCCTTGACAAGTTGAGAAATCAATAAGTCAGCTTCCTCCTTGAAGCCTACAACTAGCTCATTGTCTTCATATGGTCTTTCTCTTCGTAGCTGATTTAGGCTCCCGGTCGTGCGAGCTAATTCCTCTCTGGCATCATGAATATTTCCAATTTTGAAAATTTATTGATTATGTTGGATTTCTTCGAGCCTGTTTTTCGGCACCTTGATTTCCAATCCTATACTGTAAAGATTTGCCTGTTTGACGAGGCTAGAGTGCTTGCTACAGATGCATAAATACTTCTCAAACCAACCCTTTAACCCCATCTTCTTTGGAGCTCTTCCCTCTTCTACTTTTGAGGATGAAGTTGTCAATAATATCCTTGGCATCATAAGCCACATCTGTGATGTCGGATATCCACTTTTGGATCTATCCTGTTTTTCTTCTGCATCCCTCAAGAAACACAATATCCACTCCAATTTGTTTTTCAACCACTCAACTTCATCTCTCACTCCTCGCAAAAAAACTTGTTTGATCATAAGGTCACCAATTCTTTGCACGACAAAGGAGTCCATAGCGTTAGCCGTCCTTCTTCACAATCCTCTTCCTTGTTTTTCTTGCACTAATCAACACAGATATATAAACAACGTTATTAATCTCTGCGCTAAAAATACTTGAGTAAAAAGTTCATTTATAAATAATTTTACCTTTAGATAGTCTCCCCAAGGTACTTTTGTTGACTTGATGAAGAATTGAAGTAGTTATGCCATTGGGATGAAGGAGGTAACTCCACTTAAAATATCCAGTAAGCAAAAATCTTTGTTTGGTCTCCACACCCACAAACATGAATCACAAAAATAACAAACATTAAAAGATAAGATTAAAACAACATCATTCTCTACCCTATTTTATTTTTCACTATTATTTCTCATAACAATCCACACACTTCTATCTTTTATGTCATATGTGTTGTAAAGGTTAGTCATTGACAAAACAGTTTTCATACGTTATACTTCGAAAAAGACCTAAATTTCAAATGCATTGACTAAATTCTCTCCATTAAGTTTGAAAATACACCAATCTCCATGGGGTTGTTATAAAAATATGTTTTGAGAAACCAATTGTGGGAATAAAATGGAAGCAATTAACAAATGTCTAAATTAATAGACCGCTTAAAGGTGCGTAATCGCTATCTTTAAGACGTAATTTGCCCCCACCACTTGGTGTACATGGGGTTAAGGCAAATCATCCCCCAAGATACAATAAAGCCCCGCCACTATTGTTGTTTGTTGGACTGCGTCTGCACAAACGAAGATCAACCCCCGAACACGTTTGGGATCTAGTCCGTCAAGAAAGAGGGTATTGTGTTGTGGTGATTTTATGGAAATTCTCTCTACATAATCCTAAACCACTTGCCTATTTATAAGCATGGCTCGTGACGATTCACACTAAAAATCATATCTATTGGTATTAATGACACCCCTTGGTGTAAACCCAATAGTCACTCCTCTTGGCCATTAATAATTACTTTTAAAAGCCACTTTAATTGTGGCCGTTCGATATTTTTCATCGCGATCTAACTGTGTAGATCACCTCTCATCAAATACTAGATATTTTGAAAATATTCGGCGCACAAGTAGTCACCTGGCCACCGCCAAATGCATCATGAAGCTTTTGGTCTGGGATTCAAACCCGCCTTTTATCAATTCCTGTGTTGGGAATGGGTCCCTCAGTTGTAGACAATGGGATCAAGATTAGTCAGTCCAGTGGCTCGAATACCGAGTTATAAAAAAAATATTTGAAAGTACACCAGACAATAAGCAGACTTTTGCATAAAAACTTATTGTTTTCTAAATAAACGACCACTTCTTTTTTTTTTTTCCTTCTTTTTTTGTGAGGTTTAGCCAGAGGTCAATGGTCCCCAATTCTTAATACAATTGGTCCATGTAACAAAATCCAAATGCCAAACCTTGGATGTTTCAAATGGAGAGTTAATAAATGTGAAGATGGTCCTTGGATGTTTCAAAGCTTCATCAGGCTTGAGAATTAATTTTAGGAAGTGGTGTTGGTGTGGAGGAAAGACTTTTGGGGTAACGTAGAACAGTGATGTCTTGTGCACGCAGCTCTCTACTTTTAAATATCTGGGTTTACCAGTGGGTTCTAACCCGAAGTCTACAAAAGGATGGAAGTCAGTTTTAGATAAAATTAAAAAGAGATCAACGTCTTGGAAGTCGAGGTATTTATCTTTGGGTGGAAGGCTAACCTTGTTGAAAGCATAGATGGCAAATTTACCTATGTATTACCTGTCATGATACAATATCCCTGAAGGTGTGGCGAAGGAAATTGAGAAATTGCAAAGAGGTTTTTTATGGGGTAAGGGGACCGGAAGAAAGGGTTTGCATTTAGCGTCGTGGGAGAAGGCTATTTTGCCAAAATATATGGGTGGTCTAGGCATTGGATCAACCCTAATGAAAAATACAGCGCTATTGTTGAAATGGTGATGAAGATTTGGGACAGAGAAATCAGCTCTGTGGAGAAGGTTTCTGTGTAGCAAGTATAAACTGGACAATAACTGTTGGCTTCCCTCAGCTCCTTCTAATATCAGAATTTCATGCCAATGGAAGGATATCACTTGTGCGAGATACTTCAGCCATTGGGTGAATGATTCGATATAAAGGTGCTCAAAATTGGTGATGGTAAATCTATTAAGTTTTGAACGGATAGATGGGTTGGAAGTGTAAAATATGAGGCACTTTACCCAATATTATATAGTATTTCAATTCAAAATGAGGACTTTGTTTCTGACATTTACAAGATTATGGTGGAGTTATCAAATGGGAGCTGCTATTTAGAAGATCATTGTTCATTTGGGTGCATGAATTGGTTAATGATTTGATGGAAAGGCAAAATTCTGTTGTGATTGAGACCAATAGGAATGATTTGTTGATTTGGTTAAAAGAAGAGAATAAGTAGTTTTCGGTTAGATCCCTGTGTAAGGATATCAAAAATAGTTTTGAACATCACTATGGTGCTGAGAATCTAGTTTGGAAAGGCATAGCTCCTCTGAAGGTTGAGTGTTTTGGTTGGTTGGCGCTCCAACAAGGATTGCTACTACACATCTGCTTCAAAGCCGGGAATCTTACCTTCTGGTACTAGTAATCTTTGTCCTCTTTGTGCAGAACATGTTGAAACAGCTGATCATTTATTATTGCACTGTGATTTCACATGGAAAGTTTGGTCTTTGTGCCTGAGGTGGTGGGGCTTGTGGGGTGTGTGCCCTCCTACATTATCTCATCTTGCTTACTGGTGGTTTGACTTCAAGTTTAAGAAATTGAAGAAGCATCTCTAGATATCATTGTTCTTTACAGTTTTGTGGAGCATTTGGCTTTGTAGAAATAATATGATATTTAGAAATTCTAGTAGTTACTAGGTGGAAACTGTTGAGTTCAGTCAGGGCAGCCTCATGGGTTATTGCAGCTAAGGTCTGAAAGACTACTCTGTTCATGACATCATGTATTGTCTTGACGGCGTCATGGGTTATTGCAGCTAAGGTCTGAGCCCTAGGATGTAGTAGACATTTGCAAAAAAAGATGATCTACCCTTTGATGCAGATATTTTAGTAAACATTAACCAATATAGGTTGATACATGGTCGTATCACTAATATTGATACCATTACAAAATCATATTCCCAACAATAAATCCTCATGCTGCCCAACCAAATTATTTAATACAGGTTCACGAAATTAGTACCACTACTTAAAAAGAAAGAGGAAGATAATGCGCAATAAAAAGAAACAAGCAAAAGAAAGGAAAGACAGAAATATGAGGGAGGGAGAATGCATATCCTCACAAACTATATATTAAGATCCTTTCCGAGAGCAAAGAGAAGCATACCTAGAGGCCAAAGCCGAGAAAGAGGAGGAGGCTGATTCAAGAGTACCATTCTAGCTCATATTTTTGAACCCTTCTTCTCCTTGAAAAAATTATCCAGCAATATATGAGAAAATTTCCAAATAGCCCAAGACATACAAATACAAAAACTTGCATTCATCTATTTTAGCATGGTTACGGGAAACTAAATTAAGAAACTGCAGATTCATGCATTTGCACTTAAAAACCTAGGAAATTTGAGCATAAATTAACTGAGTTCCAAATGAACCCAAGTTGAGTGTTCTTGAAACTATCATAAAATTTTGGGAATTAAAATGTGAAATTGACATGAAAATACTGCATAAAAGGGACATTAGCGATAACCCTTGACCATAAATAATACAAATGCACTCCAAAACCATAGAAGTACAATCATAATATTGAACTTAACAAAAAATATTGAAAGGAATTATGAAAGACAGGTGACTGATTTTCAGAAATGGCTTTCTAAAATGGCATTACATGTAGATGGGTTTTGAAATCATGTAATGGGAGATTAACCTGTAACTCATTCCAAACCCATTTAAACAATTAGATTAAGATTTTAGAGATTTAAAAAGGCACTTCTTCTGCAAGTAAAATCGAATACAGTCAAAGAAGGGGGAGAAAACTTAACCAAATTGGTTACAATCAGCAACATAGGAAAGACCACTAACACACTCAATTGTTGCTTCACCTTTCTTGGTATTCTAATCAGAATATTTTTCACAGTAAATTCTTCATGTCCCAGATTATATCTAATGTCCACCCCATACTAATTGAATATTTAAAAAACAAAAAACAATTTTTAGACTTGTATCAAAGCAAATAGTTGATACAGTGACCTTGTTTGAATCTGAATCTGACCTTGTTTAATTTGCTTGCTTCCCACTCTATCAAGCTTTTTGATCAGCTGGATGTAATAAATATCCTCACACAGTTACCTTGACTCTACATTGGGTTTATAAACCCCTGGAAAACAAAGAGACTGTAAAAAAATTATATAGAAAGCAAACAATGAAGGAACGACGAATTTGGGTACAGGAATATGAAAAAACATGTCATTGGAGAGAAAGAAATTAATAAAAAAAAAAAGGGCGGCCATGAGAATGAACAATCACATGAATTTTCTGCAGGGTAAGGTAAATGAAAAAATTCTTGTCGCATCCCTTGACACCATTCATCTGAAAAACTAAAATGACCTCGGGGTTTGCCTTTAATAAAACTTTGGATTAATTACAGCTTACCCCTTTAAATTATTCATGTTTTTCACTTTACCCCTTTAAACTAAAAAACTCTACAAATCACACCATCAAACTATCAAAAAAGAAACTAGCCCCCTATGCCGTTAACCTAAAATATAAAATTACTAATTTACCCTTAATTTAGTTTAGGGTTACTTATACTTTACCCCCTTAAACTATCCACATTTTTTATTTTAAACCCTCTCTTTATTTCTCTCTCCTATAATAGACCTCACCCTAATTATGTTTCTTTTTCCCCAGCAAAACTCTACAACTTTACTAACATCTTTCTTATAAATACATACATACATACATATATATATATATATATATATATATATATAATATCTTTTTTTATAAATGCATTCTATTTTTTTACTAACATCTTTCTTATGTATTTATCTATACATATATAATACTCTCTCTATTAATATATCATATAAATAGATAAGTATTAAAATAGAATGCATCTTATCTATAGTAAGTTAACTTTGTTTCAGAGCTACAAATGAAAAAAATATCAAATAACTAGTGATTTTAGTTAAAGCCTCCCTGAGTTCATGTGCCCACTCTCAATAAAATTATTTTCCTGTTGGAATTCTTGATCCATTTTTTTTCTTACACTATATAATTAATTATATAAATAAGAAAGATTATCAAAAAGTGAATAAATTTGTGGGTCTTGATTGCAAATCATGATTTTTCCAAAAAAAATAAAAAGATAGATACAGGTATGCGGAGGTTTTGTGAGTTCTTGTTGGATTGGGTTGGGTATCCAAAGAGTGGGTAAAAATTATAGGTTTTCTTTAGATTCTTGTATCTTGAAGAGAGAGAGAGAGAGAGAGAGAGGGTGGTGGTGGAAATGTGGGTTTGTTGTGGGTTTGATTTTTGGTGTCAATGGATAACCCAAGAGTGGATAAAATTTGTAAATTTTCTTTGGAATCTTGAATTTTGGGATGACTTGTAATGTTTTTTTAGTTTAAGGGGGTAAAGTGAAAACTAATAACTCCAATTGCAACTATTTCTGTTGGCCTAATGCTACTTTTTGGAACACCTATATCTCCGACCTATCAAAGAAAATTTTAACATTTAACGGAAGTTATACAAATAACAAAATGTTTTTTACAATATCTGACCATATTACTTAAAACCTCAAAGTTAATTCACATATGTCAGCATCAAGATAGATTAGGAAGGGTGTTTAGAATTATGACTCCACAAAACAAAACAAAAACTTCTAATCAAATGCAACCAATTTCTAAATGAAATGTGCAAGACTTAAAAAGAATAATGGACAACAAAGCCACAAGAAGCTGAATACCTCAAGATAAAAGTACTCTCACGTGTAGACGCAGACTTATTTTGGTTTCTTCATATGGGCAAAGCTATTATGCAGCTACAAACACAATTACTGTAGTATTCTTCCCAATTGAGAAAAAAGACTTCATAACTATTGAACTAGCTAAGCTACATAAACAACCTATCATATTAGATATGAGATTTTACATGTGTAAGTGAGGCATCTTGTGTTGGTGATGCAGTAGTCCATACTTGATGTTGAACAACCATGTGATGAGTATTTGAAGCATGAGGGACCTAACCAAGAACCAGTTAATTTTCATCTATCCACTCAGGGTAACAATCTGAACAACTTGCTGACTCTGTAATGAGTTCACCTGTCTAGATGAATTTGACAATTTTGATGGAGCACGCTCAAGAAGGGATTTAATGTTCTGAACTTGAGATCTTAGCTCCATAATTTCAGCTTACATATCATCCCTTGTTGTATTTCGGCATGCATTCATTTTGACCTGGTGCATCTCTCCATACATATATAAGATGGTGAGATGCCTACTATATACATAGGCACTTGTCCATGCCTTTCTTTACCCATAACTTGTGCAAATATGTGAGTTTGTGTTGTGCTCTCCTTTGAGGAATGTGGATCCAAAGCCGATTTTTCCTTCTTTGTTCCTGTAGCATTAGGAGAAAAATAATCCATAATGCTCATTTGACGTAATGTACATTCTATGAATTCCAACTAGTCTGCACGATCATTATTTGATACGAGCCATTACTTCCCCTGGTGGAATCACCATTAGGAGTGTCATCCTCCTTAGAATAACATATTTTGAACAAGTGAGCACATGATGGAGAGTGCCCTAGTTTGTCCTTCTGCACAATCATATGAAACAATAACAGCTTCCTTTAACACACCATGCATCAGTTTTAAAGCAAAGCTAACAAAAACAAGGGTTAACTTACTTCCTCCTTGCGTACACGAGGGAAGCTCCCTCTTCGTTCATATAGTGTGATTATACTTCCTTTCGGAACGACTCTCCTTGTTTTTGTTACTTCATTCCTAAAATTGCAAACGCATAGCTAACAAACAAGTCCATAAATTATGTTATGCTTAAACAACCATTCATATGCTACATCAGGTCCATGTGTATGATGGTGAAAAATTACCATTAAATTTCAACTACGAAATGTTAAATTTCAAATTAGCCAACCAACCAGAACCAAAAAAAATTCACTGGTTTTTCTCCAGTGAAGTGATGTCCAAATCGTATTGCATACACGTTGTTGATCCTTTTTCGCTAAGAAATCACTAAAAAGTAAGTCCTAAATTCGTTTTATTTAATACTTGTTCTACACAAAAAGTGTGCACTTGAAGAGAGGGAAAAGTAGGACATTTATATATTAGGAAGCAAAGTGGAATAATAGAAGAACAAATATGTACTCACCTGGTCCAATTTTGATAACAAAATGGTTGCATACCCATCCAAAAGAAGAAAAAAATGAAAGCTGAAATGGATAGCAAAAACTAAACCATAAACAGAAACGAATGCTAAATAAATAAATTTTTTATTCATTTTAACTAAACCAATTAACTTAGCAGCTGCCTCATGTCTCCACAAAAACGAATAATATATATTGTCCAGTGACCTTGTCCAAACTTAAGAGTCTATATTTGAGTTTGTAAACCCCTGACCTGAAGAACCAATTACCTTAGCTGCCTCATGTCTCAACAAAAACGAATAATATAGTTTCCTATTACCGGTGTAGGAGGTCGGTAAACCTTGCAATTAAAAATTATGACAAAAAAATGGTAAATTTAGTCATGAATTAGTGTAAGTATGATCCTGATAATGAGTAAAAATCGTAAATTTTGCAGCAGCAACAAAAACAAAAAGACAAATACCCCCTTGTTTTGCGCAAAATAGCTGAAATTTTCTAACATGGTTTTGGGTTTTTACAATCTGGAGACGGTAATTTAGATTTTCATTCAATGATCAAAATGCATTGGGGCATTGATGCCCCAAAACAATTTTTCCTTTGTGTTTTGTATTCTGTGAAGGCAATTTACAGTGTTCAACTTCCAGTTATTGCTTAAATTTGAATTTAGTCCCTCCCTCATCGATCAATCGTAACAATCTTAACCTCAAGCTCTAAGACTTTGTTTGGATAAATGTTGATTTTAAATGAAATTTGATACTACTAGTGATTCAATAGAAATAGCTCAGGTTTATACGGTTTTCATTTTGTGGCGTGGGGTGGCGTGGGGCGGGGTGGGGTGAGGGTTGAGAGAGAGAGAGAGAGAGATGAAGGTGATTTTTGGGATTCTTTTGGGGGTGGGGGTGTTTAGAGATTGAACAGAAGATTGGGGAACAAAGGGGCTTTTTTCCCTAACAAACCTTTTTTTTTTTAACTTAATTTTCAAATTGGGGTAGAATTTAAGTTATTTCTCAAACTCGTGTAAAGAGCCATTTCAAATAGCGCTTTTAATGTTACGGAATGAAAACGCCATTTCAAA
>BRYF01000024.1:7125000-7132500 GCA_030159135.1 Actinidia polygama | reverse complement strand
CCAGTTTGGGTTTGTACCAAACTCAAAATATCGAGTTATTTTATTTTTGGACAAGAACCGAATTGAGCGTGTTGGTTACATTTGGTCTAAACAAGAAACTGAAGGGTTCATCTTTGTTAAATGCTCCAAAATCCTAATGTTCCAAATATCCAACATTAGCTTCTCTAACCTGAAAAAAAATAAGTCGGGAGGTGTCACCTTGAAGCACCGATTTGAGCATGTGCCCTACTGGATTACTCAACACGTCCTTTTTGCAAAGAGATTTGTAGGAAACGTATTCTACACAACCCGTTTTACCTCAAATCATCATCAGTCCAAACACTATTCTGAAATGGGCCCCATTCACATAAAAAAGGAGTATATTATGACGAGGAAAGTATGAAACAAGATGCAAGAATTGTCAAGTTATTTTCAAGACACTATTCTTAGTAATTTTTCATAAAATTTTATGTCCAGTTCTTTTTATATGGTAATTTGTGTTATAGGTTGAGTTAACCAAACAGGCAAAAATGAGAGTTTATGCACTCAAGGAAGCAACGACATCCTAACTATGGCACTTGGTAATCCTGAACATTAAGCATTCACGGTGTGAGGGGAAGCATAAAGCTCTTGAAGCAACCTGTTGCAAATGCGAGATCAAATCGATGCAATGGGGTAGCAAACACCACATACACCACAATCTGAACATGGTAGTTCAAACACTTTGAAAAGTGTAGTCCACAGCTTGATCCTATTGAAATGGAATACATGATAACTTAGAATGACATGCTACCTCCACCTTGAGACCCTAAAAAAGAATGAGAAAGATGCATAGTTTATACTCTTGAAGAAGTTCAAACACCACATGCACCACTATTTGAAGATGTTAGTGCAAACACTATGACAAGTAATTATAGAGGTAGTCCACAGATCCTATTGAAATGGAATAGAGGATGATAACTAAGAATGTCACGCTACCTCCAAACCCTAAAAAAAGAATGAAAAGACTTAAAACTCTTGAAGTTGTTTTTTGTTTGGTTACTTTATTTTGTGGTAATGTTTAATGTTTAACTTCCTTATTTGTTGCAATACCAACACTGTTGCTCATGCTACAATATATGAGAGAGTTGGATCCGAGGAAGCGATTCATAGATTACCGCCAATATAAGTGTGTCTATGGATGTTATATTAAACGATCCCCTCTTCCTATACCTATCCCTGGAATGGAGATTGTAGGAGAGGCAACGGGGATGAAGTGGCTTGGCCCAAAAACTTTGTATTGGCTGGCAATGGGGCAGATATGTAATGTTATATTAAAAGGTTTTTAAAAAAAATTATCTTTAATTTAAGGTTGTCTACCCATTTGCGTTTAATTTTGAAATTTTCTAACTTTGGGAGCTTCAAAAAATGTTGGAGTTGTTGGCAATGAGGTATAATGTCATACCTAAGCTTTTTAAGTTAAAGTGACTAATGTTTGTCCATTTTGGGGACAATTCAACTCAGAGTGCATGAAAAAATGTTATAGCAGTTGGCAATGAGGTACAAATGCCTTATCTAAAAAGATACATAAGATTTGTTTAACCTAAAGTTAGCTTATGTTTGTTTACTTTGGGAAATTTCTGGCTTAACACTTTGCGGGTTCTCCAAACTCCTGTCCTTTTCAGCCAAAAGGCTAGAAAGGGTGTAAGTGGGTGAAGGTTGGAGATTGTTGAGCCTTGGTGGTTGTACATGGATTCTATGCTTGTTTTAGCTCCCCTTACTTGCCTTCTCTTTAACTAGCCAGGGTGTAAGTAGGTTGAGCTGATTTGATAGGTTCTTATGTTGTTTCTTGTAAACTTATTCTTCTTTTTCTTTTGTTTTATAAATTCTTATTCACCCAAAATATATTCTAACTTGGGTAACTTCAAACAATATTGATTTTGAGAAGTATATGGAGTCCATCCAATCTTTTGCTTCATTTGTCGAGCATCTCAAATATGATGGAGCCATTAGCATTGAACTACATAAAGACATATTTGGTGAGGATATTGGAATTCAGCTTCAAAGAGTAGACATGGAGTATATATGTAAAACGAAAGCATTATTCGTTACATGCATTTTTTTGTTAGAAGGTGAGAATTAATTACAAATTTTAAGCTCAAGGCATTACAATTTATCATACTTGTTATAAGAATTACTTTCCTCATTTGGCAGTATCTTCATGGCCTTATAAAGGCTTTTAATTTGGTGAGTAGATTTAATTTGTTAACCCTAGTGCCAACAGTGGAAAAACTAAGGCACTAAGCACAGTGGAAGTTCGAAATCTGCATTGCTTGCAAGGAGATTAGAGGATGCTAAGCCCCCCCGACTCCTTTTTGTTCCTCATAATGCTGGGTAAGTGTTGTAATTTTGTAAAAATACTTTTAAGAGTTTGTTAAGACCATACATGTGCCTTGTTTAATTTTAGGTACCATTGTGTGTTGTTAGTGATTTATCTATCTTCTCCAACAGTGTGCTATATTGATTCACTTCATAATGAATCACTACAAGCCTTCAAATTGTAATTAACACTCAAGTTTATCAATTTTTTGAATTGCTGTCAAACTTTTTTTTAAATACTTATTCATGGTTTAAAATATTCCTCTGGTGAAGTGCTCTCAAAATTTACAAAACTACCAAGGGAAACAGGAGGAGAAGTCTAGATTGGAAAGTAGTTCAAATAATAATGCAAAGAGTATGATGAATAGTATGAAAAGACTAGGGATGTAGTGTATATAAGATGAAAAAAGTCATCAGCTAAGGAAATACGGATGATATTGACATCCTGGCATCTGGGATGATATGTAAAATTGTCCTTGTCAAAGTATGCTGCAGAAAAGTTTGGAGAAAAAACTGAAAGACTTGGATGAAGAGGTGAGGAGATAAGTTATCTCCTTGCCTAACACCCTGAGCCCCAAGAATATAGCACTCTAGGAGAACTCCATTTATAGAGGTGGAGTACTTAGGAAAGGTTATACAAGCTCTTGTCCAACTCATGAATTCTCAAGGATATCCAAGATAAAGCTCCATGAATTTTGAGTTAAAAGCCTTCGAAATGTCTCATGGCACATTTTGGTGGAATGTTATCCTTATGATAATTCCTTACTAGTTCTTGCATAAGAAGGATTTGATCTGAAATACCTGGAACAAAGGCAGCTTAGCGAGTACTGATCATGAGATGGATAGCCTTCTTCAACCTACTCGTAATGATCTTTGAAATGACCTTGTAAGTCGTGTAACAGCAAGAGATAGACCAAGAGAGACATTTTAGGCACAAGGGTGATAGCCGAGACATAAACTTCCCCTAAAAGCTAACAGTAGAAAAGATTTGACAGTAGCTACGATATCAGGCCCAACTATAGACCAAGCTTTTTTGAGGAAGCATGCTGTGAAACCATCACAACCAGAAATTCCATCATCTTTTAAAGAAACTACAAAAGAACTGATTTGATTTCAGATTCAGAAACAAGGGAAGACAATTGCTCTTGTGACAAACAAGGTCCAATCAGGTTGTCTTGTTAAGCTGGCCATCAGAGAGAGAAGGATTAGCTGATCCCAGGATTTGCATGAAGTAGTTGACTATAATGGACTTGACATCCTCATATTTTTTATGCCTAGCACCATCAGGGATATATAAAGAAAATCTAATCTCTACCACTGTGATTTTAACTTCATTTGTTAAAATAAGATGCGTGTTTTTTGACCCCCAAGCTTGATCCATTTATCCCTAGTATTTTGCTTCTAGAAACATAAAGAGATCAGCATAATTACCAAGGTCTATTTTCTCAGCTGCAGTAGTTTCAATATCACAATGTGTACTGTGTAGCCAGCCGTAACTTGTGAAGATGGAGCTTAAGTGTCAGTAACCTTGTCAGATATCGCCATAGATACTTAAATTGAATCTCTTCAGATCCATGTTAAGATATTTAATTTAGAAAAAAATTGGAAAATAGGATGACCAAGCACTAGAAAGAATGCACAGGAATCAAGGATGATTGACCCCAAAATTGAAAAACTTAAAAAGGCTTTTATACAAGTAGCATGCTTAGGCATGCTTAACTTTAACAAGACTATTGTTATGGTCGAATATACAGGAGGAAGAAATAAAGGTTCAGCCTCTGAGAAAGTGCCTAACCAGAACTCTATCAAGCTTGCTAAAATGTCTGGTCATGCCACCCTCCACCTTCGAAGTTAAGATCTCCAAAAATAATCTAAGGATCAGACAGTGTTGTTAGAGGTGCGCGCCTCAGCGCCTCAGGTACACGGCGCCTCGACGTGGGTGAGGCACAACCACTTCGCCTCGTGCACCTTACGCGCCACCTCATACGATTTTCATAACTGCTCATCGTCGAACTCATATCTGATCATCGAGAAACTCAGATCTGATCGTCGTCGCCATTGCACGAAGTTAAGCGCCACTCCTCTCTCTCTCTTTATTCTCCTATAGAAGAATTATTGCACAATATTTTTTTATTTTCTAATTTTTTTACCTTATTTTCTTTTATTTTTTATCTGTTCTGATTTTTTCTGTTATTATTTTTTAATTTTCAATTTTATTTACTTTTTTTGTTTTTGTTTTTTTTATTTTTTTTCTGTTACTATTTGTATGATGATTGGATGATTTGCTACTTTAAATTTTTTATATATATTTTGTAAGACATTTGTAATTTGCTACTTTCATGAATTACGCCTTATCTCATCCATTAAACGTATATTATATTTTTGTTATGTCAATAATATACACCTCGCTTTGATAAGTCGCGCGCCTCGCGCCTTTAATAACTTTGGGATCAGACCCCAAAGAATCCCCAAGACTTTTGTCATTGGCCAAGTGGAAAATAGATGCCACAAAATGAATGTCCAGAATGTATGATATACTGATAGAGACAACTTGATCAGTAGAGCTGAGGATCTAAACATTATGAGTAGAATCATTCCACAAAATAATTGTTCGAGTAATCATGCTAGTCCAATAGCTAACAAAAGATTGCGCAGGAGGAGTAATGCCTTTATCTAGTTTGTAAAATTTAATTGGCCTAACGTTGTTTTCTAGAATACCCACTAAATCAACCATTTTTTTCAACCAAGAACTTTGCAATTCCAAGCTATTTGGAGGGCTGGTGAGACCTCTAATGTACCAAGATATTATATTCATAAATGATGTTTGATAGGCGTTTGTTCACCCTTAGCTGTTGGAAAGGTGATTGAGAGCCCGTAATATTCCAAAATCTTATGTTTCCCAACACGGTAAACCTAGGAGCAAAGGAACTCAGCTGCAAGATCTACGAACCAGTTGAGACAGGGCGTTCCTAGTGGGAGTCACACAGGACCTCTGAGTTTATGGTTGATCCCACTAATGACCTTAAACCTTAGTGCTACCTTGGTGGGTATTATAGAACTTCTTGTTATGTGCATTTGTCATTTTTAACACTCCTATTTAGTCTTCTTCGTCACATCATCCTTGTTCTTAGGAAATTGATTGTTTCTTATAATATCATTGTCACGCCCCAGTCAAACCAAGACCCGGCCACGTAAGTAAATAACTCAAATGCGAAAAAGTCAACTAAACAATATGACAATACACTTGTCATTACATCAGAGTATAGTACATCTATCTCTCCCATGTGACCATGCTCTCCATGACCTATCAAATACAAAATAAAATGATAACCTATGGACAATGCCCACACCAGGCCAAAAGAATATTACAATCCCCAAAATATTACATTAAGATAGTTCCTAGACAAAGAAACGTGACGGCAATCCACATGCCTCACGACTCAGGATCACCCTCAGTACATGAAATTTATTTTATAGTAAATGTGAGTTACCTTGAAAAGATTTAACAATGGACTTGATGTCTCAAGCCAAAATCCATGATACATATCATATACAATGAAAACATGATACAATAAAATATGCTTTCATTCATATCAAAATATACTTTTGATTTCCCAATCCGTGATTTCACAATTCCAACAATTTATCCAAAATCCTGGCTTTCCTCAAAAGCATTCATCACTTTAAATAACACATAATTCAAATTCATGATTTATCAAATCAATGAGTTCACAAACTCCTCGGCTTTCCTCAAAACATTGCTCAACCATTTAGAATGACACATATAGGCCACTACCTAACCAACCTCATTATGCCCTAAGCATATGAGACAATATCCGGTCGCATTCCTCGGATTTCACCGAAAGCGTCGACATTCCCTATACCATTTGCGCAGTTGCCATCTAGGACTTTAAATTTGTCAACTTCCCGGACTTTCACCGTGGGCTTTGACATTCCCAATTTCCTGATACACTCATGTACCAAACTCGGTATATCCTAGCGTGTCATTCCCAAAACCATTTCCACATTAATCATTTTCAAAATCACTTCCATTAAATCATTCTCAAAATCATTTTCACGTAAACCATTCTCAAAACCATTTACAAATCTCAACATTCATAAAGATTGTATTGGCCCAAAGCTATAATGCATCGACATAATATGCAACTACCAAATCTATTGATATAAACCATTATTGAAATTATTTAAATGCATTTACTTAAAAAATTTAGCCAACTCATTTTCTAAAATATTTTCAATTACCAAGTATGCACAAAGATCACATTTTTCAAATTCCACATACATAATTATTGCATTTATATAAAAAAAATTAATGCAACAATATAATATACACTATCATTATGTACCAAGATAAACCATTTTTAAAAAAATAATAATAATATTTATTTATTTATTTTTACTGTTCATAAGTGTCGACGCTGGTGTCGACACCAACCTGTTCAAAAAAGTTTTAGGTGTCGACACCTGACTGTTCAAAAAATTTTACGTGTCAACACTGGTGTCGGCACCAACCATCAGTAGGTGTGAACCTCGAATATACTGTTCAAAAAGTTTTAGGTGTCGACACCTTACTGTTCAAAAAATTTTAGGTATCGACACCAAATATTAATAGCTAAAAATGTTAAATTTACTGTTCAAAGTGTCGACCCTGGTGTCGACACCAAATGTCAGTAGTTAAAACGTTAATTCTCCATTCAAAGGCGTCGACACCTAAAGGATTGGTGTCGACACTTACGTTCCAAATCACATATATTCTTCATTACTTCGAGTTTAAGCCTCAATAAATCACATACTAACCATTTACATCAACCCAAAGCACAATCCATTTACAAACTAAACCCATTTATATTTTTTATTATAATCAAGTCTTCCATTTCAAGTTCAATATTCAAATTAAAGCCTCAATAGGCTAGATATAAGCCATTAACATCAAACCCAATGAAAAATCCCAACAAGTAAACCCCCTTTACCTTAAATCCAAGCAAGCAAAGCTCCACAACAATGGTGATGTCCCAAAATTCTGAATTTCTCCAATCTCAATTCTTCTTGGCTCAAAACAAAGCCCCCGTCGAGTAGATGATTTTCTCTCCAAATGATCACCACTCGAATCTCACTCTAGCTCCCTAGATCTAAGCTCAAATG
>BRYF01000024.1:7032500-7040000 GCA_030159135.1 Actinidia polygama | reverse complement strand
TAAGCATTAGGCTAGTGTGAGTCAGGTTATATAATACTAACCAGTACCCATGAAATTATAAAACAACAATTTATTTCAACATGAAATAATTTTACTTTGTCAATCCTCTTATCATTTCAATCATTGGCTCATTTAGGCACATTTACCTTAATTTCATATTAAGAATTCAAAATCATATTGGATTGACCCTTGCAATACATACACCCGTTCAATGATCACTAGTCATTAGGAAGCGACCCCAATATAATATATGACATGATATCATCAATGATCATCTATCTGACTATAATCCCACTCTTATTACATCACATTTCGCTATATTTTTTTCTCCTAGCGGTTGGGGCATCGTTCGAACCATGTGTCACCTAAAACATACTTTTCTAAAGTAATCATTTTTTTTTCATGGCACATTTAAAACATAGCATGCATTTAATCATAAATTATCATGTTTAATTAACCAAAACATACATGCTTTAGTTGTAAAACTTTTACTTTTGAGTAAATAAAACATAACAAGACTCACCTTATATTTATTTCAAACTCTTTCAGTGCCTGCTCATAAGTTAAGTTAAGGGTCCCTTGGGTTCCAGTCCTCTAATTAATAATTTCGAATTTAGTATTCTTTCTTTAATTGTCATTTCGTTTACCTTATTTGTTTAATTGAATTATCGTTTAATGTGTCTAATCGAAGAGTAGTGTGTATAAGGTATAGGGAGTGACTTGGGTACTAGAAAAATCAATTGGGTTTCAAACTTATAAAAATTCTTGAGATTAAATTGGTTAAAAAAAAATTGGACCAGTCGGAAAAAAGCTGGATCGGTCCAGAACAAGACATAATATTTTTTTCTTGGCTTGAATTCCAAGCCTATTTTGAGCCACTAAACCTCTAAATTAGGAAAACACTTTTAATAAAAGTTGTAGGTATTTTAAATAACTTCCATGCGCAACTAGAATCAAGTCAAAGGTTTTCGTACGAGGGACTTACGCTCAAAATACTAACTGCTGGTACAGTGAGTAAAATATGATATCAACCTATTCGAAGTTTAATTCTAGAAAAGTGTTTAAATGATAAAATTTTGGGATATTTTGGAAGCTTAATTATGCTAGACATGATTTTCAATAAATATGTTCATAATGAAAGAATTTATCAAAGAAAAGGGAGAGAAATTGAATTTACTTTAGTAGAAAACAAAATCGATTTTCCAGTGTCGAGTTCTACATCATTTTCTTTTTCTCTCTCATTTTTATTTCTTTTCTTACCTCTCTTTCTCTCTTTCTCCATTTCTCTTTCTTTATTAAACTTTCTGTTTCTTTCTCTCCCTTTCTCTTTTCTTTCCTTCCCTCTTTCTTTTCTTTCTTTCTTTCTTTCACTTTTTTCTGCGTGTAAGTTCTTAGCAAATTTGTTGGGGACAAAATTTGTGTGTGTGTGTTTTGTGGACTTTTGGGGCCATGATTGGTGAGTCATGGTGTGACTTATGGGGTGAGTCACCCAAGCCATATGGCTTGGGTGAGTTACACCACCATGTGGCCCACATGGCACCACATGGTCCCGTTCTAATTGCTCAACATGTGTCCCAATTTTTGTTCAGTTTATCCAAAAATCTTATTCAGATATAATTTATGTTATAGTAAAAATTATAAAAAAATTTAAATTGCTACCCGTGTATTTACCTATCTACCCTTACTATAATAATGTAAAATTTATTTATGGGTCGAGGAAATTTATTTATGGGTCGAGGTATTACACGATGAGTAGTCCATGGCTATTTGCTCAATGGGGAATAGATATACTCGGGACATTGCCTTAAGCGCCATTGCAAAAAAAAAAAATGCTTGCTAGTCACCATATATTACTTCACTAAATGGATTGAGGTTGAACCACTTGCCAAAATCACTGAGTAGAGACCAGGGCTTTTTTTTAGAAGAACATTGTATGTCGATTCGAAATCCTAAGGGTTACTTTGACAATGGAAGACAGTTTGACAATGACAAGTTCAAGACATTTTGTTTTGATCTTGCTATCGTCGACCACTTCTCCTCGCTAGGTCATTCCTAGGCAAATGCCAAGTAAAGGTTGCCAACAGAACAATAGTGAAAAATTTGAAGACAAGGCCAGATAAATCCAAGGGAGGATGGATAGATGACCTCCCAAGTGTATTGTGGGCCTATCATACTACTAGCTAAATCCCAACAAGCGAGACACCATACTTGTTGGCATATGGGACAAAGGAAGTCATAGTAGTGAAAATAGGTATGCCTACTTTTTGAACGAAAAATTTCAATAATGAGACTAATGAGATAGAATTAAGACTTAATCTTAACCTTTTGGGTGAGAAGAGAGAACGTGCCTAAGTTCTCCAAGCTACCTACAAACATCAAGTTGCCAAGTACTTCAATAGAAGGGTCAGACATAGGTCATTCCAAACTGGCGATCTCGTTCTAAGGACAGTCACATTGGCAACCAAAGAGACCAACTTTGGGAAGCTAGGCCCGACATGGGAAGGATCATACAATGTTGTTAAAAATGCTAGACTAGAGACCTATTGGTTGGAAAAAATGGGTAGAAAAAAACTTCCTGACCCATAGAATACCGAGCACCTGAAGAAGTACTACCAATGATCCATTTGATCGTCTAAAATCTAGTCGCCATTAATACATGCAATATTTTAAAAATCGGACCGGTGAGCGAACCAAAAAAATAACCGGGTCACGAGTTACCGATTCAACCATTGGGTCAACCGTTATTGAAAATATTTTTCAAATTTTTAGAAAAATGTAAGTCAAATTTTTGTAGTGATTAGACTCTATTTGTATAATCCAAAACAGTTATAACTTTTTGCGCATGACTGTAGAAAATAGAAAAGTTTGACATAAATATTTGCAATCTTTTTGGAAACAAAGCAATTTGATATAAAATATGTACAATTTTTTTAGACAAGCATAGAGAAGTTACATGTGTTTTAATGATAGTATTTCCTCAAGTTGTTAGAGTTCCAATGTCTCGTGACTTGTTTGCCCTTCAGGTCCTCTTGATGATAAGCATTTTTGCCTGCGAACTTAGTTTTCTTATATGAACCTTCCCAATTGAGATTGAGCTTCCCGTCTGGTGGGTCCTTGGTGTTTTCAACAATTTTTCTAGAAACAAAATCTCCAACTAAGAATTATTTGCATTGGACTTTTTGATATTATGTCTTGGCTAACTATTTCTGGTAGCTTGCCATCTCTACTAACGCATTTTCCCTTCGTTCGCGAGTTAAGACCTTTGCATGGGAACTGTAGTCATAAGTTTCAGTTTGTATTGTGGGCAAACTGATCTCTAGCGGGATTACAACTTCAAAACCGAAAGCCAAAGAATTAAGCATTTTGTTCATTGCTTTTCGCGGTGTAGTCAAATAGGCCCACAACAAGCTCGGCAGTTTCTTGACCCCTTTGCCTTTGCCTTTTTCAAGCCTCTTCTTGATTCCATTCATTATAGTCTTGTTAGTTGTTTTGGCCTTCCCGTTGCACTGTGGGTAGCTCGGCGTTGAGTTATAGAATTTAATTTTGAGCTCATCCCACATCTTTTTGACTTTTTAGCGCACGAGCTGCTTTTCGTTGTTTGATACAAAAACTCTAGGAATTCCAAACTGTGACATGATGTTCTTATGGATGAATTTGACCACGTCTACCTGCCTGATTTGGGCTAGTGGTTCGGTTTCCACTCGTTTGGTGAAGTAGTTTGTGGATGCAAACAAAAATTTCTTATTTCTTGGGGCACGGGGCAAGACTCCCAAGATGTCCATCTCCCATTGGGAAAACAACCATGGACTATTGAGTGGAGTCTAGTCCTTAGCCGACTGGTGAATGAGATGGGAGAAGAGTTGACACTTTGAACATTTGCAGACATACACTTGGGTCTATTTTTGCATATAAGGGCGCTGCTCTCTATCTACCTCCTTTAGCAGCACCGAACTAACGGCGTGTTCAAAGATGAAGAGGTAAACAATTCTCCCTTATTTGGGATGGAGAGAAGTGGCGGTTTGGTTAAGTACTATTTAAATTGTTGGAGTGCAAGTTCGCACTCTTCATTCAATAAAAAAATTGTGGTTTTTTGAAAGAATTGAAAAAATGGAACTGCACCCCTTCCACATTCTTCGGGCTTACAAGGTCATTTCTTACTAATCTACTCTGAATTTGCCTCGATCCCTCTCTGAGTGACTAAATGCCCTATAAATTTGTTGGAGCTTACTCTAAAGGCGCACTTAGTTGTGTTCAGCCTCAACTTGTGCTCTTTCAAGATCTCAAACACCTTAATGAGGTCCTTCAAATGATCCAACTCTTTTTTTGCTCTTGAACACCATGTCGTCGATGTAGGCATCCATGGTTTTACCCATCAGATACCTGAACATCTTGGTGATCATTCTTTGATAAGTGGCACAAATTTTTTTTTAGCCCAAACGGCATGACCTTGTAACATAATACAGCGCATGGGATGATAAAGACAGTTTTTACTTGATTGGGCTCGTGCATTTCTGTTTAGTGGTAGCCTCGATAGGCGTCTAGAAAATTCATTCGGGTATTACCGGATGTTGAGTCCACTAGCTGATCAACTTTTGGCAAGGGGAAGTAGTCTTTTGGAAAAGCTTGGTTGAGACTTGTAAAAGTGACGCACACTGTCCACTTGCCATTCATTTTTTTTACCACCACTGTGTTCGACAACTAACTCGGGTAAATAACTTTTGTGATAGCACTTGCCTCCTTTAATTTCTCGACTTCCTCTATTACTGCATCCACATGCTCGACTATGGATCTTCTTCCCCTCTGCTTCATTGGACGAGCTTTGGGTATGACGTTTAATTCATGCTTGATGAAACTTGGGTTAATCCCTAGCATCACGTACGGAGTCCATGCGAAGACCTCAATGTTTACTTTTAGGAACTCGATGAGCTTGATTCTCTCTCGCTCTTTCAAGTTTGAGCCAACGAGGAACTAGTAGTCTGAGCTTAGCTCATCGAGTTCATAGCAAATAAGGCCCACGACTTTGGCCTCAAGGGTCCTGCTGACATCTTCCATGACTTCCCTTTTCTCTTCTACCAGTTGCACCTCTTTTATGACTGCCTTAGTGCTGACTGTGTCAAAGTAGCATTGTTTGGCTGTCACTTGGTCTCCGTAAAAAGTTTTCTCGCCCTGAGAGGTGGAAAATTTGATGACCTGGTGCAGTGTGGAGGCAACTCCCTTCATCTTGTGTAACCAATCTGTGCCAATGATGGGTTATAGAGGGAAAAAATATCGACAATAGCAAACTCAGTCTTCAGCTCTTGGGAACAAGCTTAGACTTTGAGTGTTACAGTTCCCAATAGTAGTGAGCTTGAGCATTAAACCCGACTAACGGAGCTTGGACCGACTTTAAATCAACCTCAAACTGTTTAAGTTGTTTAAAATATCGTAATACATCACCTCAACCAATTTACCGGTGCTACTAAAATTCTCTTTACGTCGTAGTTGTGGACTTGCATTTGGATGAACAAGGGATCGCTATAGGGGTGTTGGACCCATGCAAGATCTACCTTGGTGAATGTGATGCTTCTTGGCTCAGACAAGCCCTACCTCGGTTCTTTGTCGGTGGTTTGACCAAGAGAACCTCGTGCATTTGCTTGACGATGCAGATCTCCCCCCGTATGCTATTCTCAAGATCGGGGGTGGTTTGGTCCCTCAATCATATGGATAGTCCCGAGGGGGGGGTCTTCCTCCAAGGCATTGTAAGCTTCCTCTCTGTGGCGGTTAAACCTTGGGTTTGGTCTGACCTCAGCTTTTTCTCCTTAGTCTTTTCCTGATCAACAAATTCTTTCAAGTGTCCATCCTAAACGAGCTGATTTAGGAAAGTCTTCAAGGCCTACAGTTTTCTATTTTGTGCCCCTTTTCCTCGTGGACGACGCATTTTCATCGCTAGTTGCGTTTCTCGGTATCTCCTCCCATGGGGAGTGGCTTTCTGTAGTACGGCTTGTCTCGGATCCTAGTGAGGAATTCTTAGATGGTTCCTTGAAAACCATGTTGATTCCCTACCTCACCCGATATTCATGGTCTTCTGTCCTTTCCTTTTATCTTTTGAATGAGCCCTCTTTCAGGGAGGATGTTCCCAAAGCTCGTTCTGCTTTCTTGATGTCATCCTCCAACCGAGCATACATCTCTACTCATGTCATGAGATCTTGGAGATTGGATGGAGGGTTGAGCATCAGGTCATCCCATAATTTTTCACTAGGAGTTAATCAGAGCTTGTAACTGACAATGATGGGGCTCTTCCGAGCACTCTTCAATTTCATTATAGAGCTTACACCTTTCATTGCCTTGGTTTTGATAACAAAGAGAGCCACGAATGACTAGAAAAGTTAGAGGAAACTCCTGATGAACCTTGGTGGGAGCTTTTTGAATCACTTCAGCTTGAGGTCTCCCAATATCGACGGAAACACCCTGCACATTAGTGCGTTGAGGTGATTCCAAAGTGCTATCATTTATCGAAAATGGCTGATGTGTGACCTCGGGTCTAATTTTCCATATACATGTTGAACTTGGGAGGGTTGAACTTCTCCGGAGGTTCCATTCCCTTAATGTCGAGAGTGAAAGGGGTTTGGTACCTCATGAGGAGTTGCTCCTTTGGTGTGGACCTGGTGGTCCTTGATTCGGACCTCGTTGGATAAATGGTCTTTGCAGCGGATGTTGGTTTGGAGACTAGCTTCGCTCGCAAGTCACCATCTTCACAGTCACATTGGGCATTAAGGGTCTGATGAAGGTCCACACCAGAGGTGGATCGGCTCCATAGTACCCTTCTCTTGCCAGTCTTGCTGTCACTTTGTCTCTCGGCCTTAGTGTAGTAAAAAATAGTTTATTTTCCCTTCGGGCTGCCCCGACGTGCAACTTCTCGTCGAACTAACCTTACCTCAAACGACCCTTCACTAGCTCTGGGGGCTGGTATCTTGTAGTTATTGGCCACTAAGTCCTTACTCAACTCTACCATTTGGGCTTCTAAACACCTTATGGTAGCATCTCTATTATCTTATTCGCCATCAGGGAGTGACCAAATTGGCCTTTGCCTAAAGAGGCCCTAGGCCGCTCTCTAAGCATCGGCTAATAGTTTATTCTCCCTCTCACCCGGTGTTCTGGGTACGAGATGATACTCCATTCGGGCTTCATGATTGCCTCTTCCACCGCTCGTGCTTTCGGATGCCATAAGAATTATTTTTTGCAGATATCTATGGTTGATTTTTCACAAACGACGTCAATTATGGGGTAGTGGATAAAGAGAAAGAAAAAAAAGAATCGAAGATAAACACCTGCAATGGCTAGTTAGCAAATGACGGTGGCAGAAGGTTGTTTACTGGACCTGGAAAATATGAACAATAAGAAAGGCCGCCGTAACTGTTCTGAGAATGGCTCTCCGACGGATAAGTTAGTGACCAAAATTGTATAGAGATGGAGAAAGAATGTATAGCTTGAGTGAGCTAAAATTGCACATCTTTGAGAGAA
>BRYF01000024.1:6982500-6985000 GCA_030159135.1 Actinidia polygama | reverse complement strand
GGCTTCTTTCATTCTCACGATTTAAGGACAGATTGGAAGAAAATCTCTATATTCTTAAATTGAATTAAAAAACGGAGGTAGTGATTTTTATATTTTACCTTTCTCTAATTGTACTATATTTTTTATCTTTATAAAATAATGTTATTTAAATGTCCTTATGCGTTTTGAGCAAAAATAATTTAAAAAATACAAAGTATTTGGGTAATTTCAGATAATAAAAGCAAAATATGAATGCAATTAGAAAAACTGTAAAAATCAGTATCCAAAATTAATTCTCTCTCCATTTCCCTTTGAGTGAATCTGATTTTTTATTTCCTGTTTTTTTTTTTTGTTCTATGCTCCCTATCTAACTATATGTCTAAAGGACACTATGATCTCATGACAAATAGTTCCATTAATAGTGTGTTAATGTAAGACAAAATTAAAACCATCTTTTGCTTTGTAAAGCTACATGCATGTAAATTAAAGTTTTCCATAATCTAGAATAATAAATTATATTTTTTTAATATTAAAGTCTTGTCCCATATAGACAAACGACTATTCAAAATCTCACTTAAACTGTTTTTTTGAGCATTAAGAGTAAGAGATTTGGGGACCAAAACGAAAAATTAAAGTAGAAAAAAGTATAATTTAAAAAATAATAAAATCAAGTTTATTGTTTCACTATTTTTATGTAAGATCCTTAGGTTGTGTTTGTATTAAAAATTTAAAAAGCAATATGTTGAAGGGAAAAAAAGTAATAAATAAATATGAAAATTAAACTGTATAATTCATTATCTTTTTTTTTTTCTTTTCTCACAACTTATTGATCCCAACAAAGCCAAACCTTATTAAACACAAATCAAGTAGAGTGAACACAAAACCACAGTGTATGAATTTACTTATACTAGATTTTAGTCAGGGGGGGGGGGATGGTTGTACGGACAAAGTGGGGGTTGGGAATAGTTTAAGGAGAAGTGGGTTGCAGAAAGGAGGAGAGAGAGAGAGAGAGAGAGAGAGAGAGAGAGAAGATCTCGAAGAGTGCAAAAAAAACCACTGTTAAAGTTTGACCGTCAAGAAGGGAATCAAAAGACGGTAAAACACATGGCCACCCTAAGGTTTTTTCCTATGCACATTACTTATCTTATTATAAAGCCTGACTCCACCTCCCCTCACTGTAAAAAATATAAATGCTCTCTCTCTCTCTCTCTCTCTCTCTCTCTCTCTCTCTCTCATGAGAGATAGAAGACAAGGGGGGACTAACAGCTAAGGTTGAAGCATGATTATAAGATGAGATTACCGAGAGAGAGAGAGAGAGAGAATGCGTTTATGACTTTTGACCCTAAGTAATGTAACCATCCTATTCTAGGGTTCAACAATGACTTAGCCCTAGTGTGTGTATTCGTTTTGGTGTTTTTACCTTTAGACTAGGACCATATTTTTTAAATTTAGACTCAATAACGTCCGAAATGATAAGTGGATCAAATAAAGGGTAGTAATGTAACTTAAACACCTTTGGAATTGTTTTTTATAGAGTATTATTTTGTTTTTAGTGAACTAATTTTAGTTTTATTGTTAATTTTTTTTTTATTTTTTCAGTTGTTTTTGATTAGAGGAGTACAAAAGCAAAAGAAAATATATTTGACAAAAAATGAAAAACAAACTAATTTATGAAATTTATCCAACATATATTAACTTCGGATTTATTTTGTCTTCAGTCTTTTTTTGTTAACAAAAAAAATTGTGTTCTGATTCCTCAAAGGCGAACCAGAATAATTTTAAAAAAATGACTATAATATGAAAAATAATTAATAAGAAATTAAAAAAATAAAATAAAATAAACACCAATGGTAAGGAAAAAAAAAGTGTGTTACTAACATTTTTAATTCAAACGATATTGAATTAATTGCATTTTGTATTTCAGTCACTGTTATTGCATCCACAACCAGTATTGTATGAATTCCATGCAACTATATATATAAATTACGAAACCAAAGTGCCACGTGTCTTGTGCATGCTCTGATGGTATCACTTTCAAAATTTTATTTTTTGTATGATAGTACAGTGACATATTTTTAACTAGGTAACACCAAATTGGTATGGTATCTAATTTTTACTGGAAAAAGGGTATCTAATTAGGAAGTAGTTATCACACATTTGGGTTTCAAGAAATATTAATAAATATTTTTTTAAATACGTAATCAAAAGTCCTCTAATGTTGCTTTTTTTCTTTTCTTTGCCTAGTCTATTAGGTTTGTAAGTGTTTTAGTAGGTGTGTTGTAATGCTTGTCAAATGGAATAGTGTAATGAGCTTCGTAGTAGTAATATATATTTTTTGGAAATAAATCTAACACTAAATATTGTCTAATTCTTATTACAAAATCCATAAAAGTCTCTAAAACTGCCACCTACTCAGGATAACATAAGGTTGTTTCCAAAATTGAGAAAATCCTCATCCCTCTAATCACATATCATCACATAAGAGTGGTAACAAGACACAAATGGGTACATATCTTCCAAG
>BRYF01000024.1:6932500-6937500 GCA_030159135.1 Actinidia polygama | reverse complement strand
ATATGATATGATTTTATGTAATGTTGTGAATTCTTCATTTATTTTCTTAAGCTTTTAGATTGGATAAAGAGTTTAACATCGTATTAGAACCACACACATTCCACTTGCATCAATAAAAAAAAAATTAAATCACAACCCCACGATGACAAACTCAAGAAAGAGGCTACACATGAGGAGGAGGAGGAGGAGGAGTGTTAAGAGTGTTGTTAGTTCCACATCACTTGTGTATTAAATAAGTTATGACTTTATATAATATTGAGACCTCTCTACCTATTTGCTAAGTTTTTAAGTTGGATACAAATTTTAACATGGTATCAGAGATCCATTTCACCCACATCAGAAAAAAAATAAAAACGGCACGATGAGAAACCTAAGGAAAAGGTTGCGCGTGAAAGAAAGTGTTAAAGTATTAGGTGTTAGTTCCACGTTGTTTAGGTGTTGAATGAGTTTTGACTTTATATAATATTGAAACCTCTCCACCTATTTGCTTAAGTTTTTGGATTGGATACAAAGTTTAACAACACTGATGAAAAAATTTATCTTGCCACTTTGGCTTTTCAATATTCCTTTTAATCTCTAATAACCTTCCTTGTTTTCAGCATTGGAGGTCCATTCAGGAATTACTCGAGCATTTCAGGCCATCATATCCGGTTACAACTTCATATCTACTCGTTAAGGCAATTTTTATAGTTTTTTTTTCTATATGAACATCAACTTCAAGTACATTTCTTTATCTGACCTTGTCATTGTTCTTGATTTGTGGCAAGATAGAAGAATACCAAAAACTTCTATATATTATATATATTTCAATTCCAAAACCACAATATCTTTTAGTCCGAAGAATTTTTTGTTTGAGATTTAGTGATATTGTTCCAAGCAAGATGATATTGACATTTGTTGGAAACCTTGATTGCATTGTTGGGTTATTTATAGCTCATTTCCTATTAACTTAAATTTTTGAGATAGCTGATGATTTAACATGGTATGAGAGAGGTTAGGTTACGGTTTTAGGTTCAAGTCTCTTGGTTTGCCTTTGGTCTCCATTAGTATTTTTACTCCTTCCCATTATTTCTTTTATGCATGTGTAAATATTTGCATCTACACGCGTAAGACAGATAGAGTTGCACGTGAGGGAGGGTATTAGAAAGCTTGATATATGTTGTGGGGCTTATTTTCTAACAGCTTAAACTTTGTGACTTAACAATATCAAGATAAAATGTATTATATCTTTGGGCGTGTAAAAGCTATTGCTGATATATTAATATATGTTCTGCTACGCCCCACCCTGAAAGAAACGCCCCAAAGACCAAAACGAAAAAATAGAAGAAATAACTTTGTACACAATTATGAGTATTAATATAAATTATATGATATAGTGAATTATTGTCAATATTATTATTATTAGGTGGCAGAAACTCTATTGGTAAGAACTAAGAAGTTCTCATAGACATTTTAGTGGTTAATAAAAGTTGCCTGAGTTGTACTTTTAGCCAACAAGGAATAAAGATTAAATATGCAGAAGTTTTTGTGATTAGCCTTATGGCTTTAATAGAACTTCTTTAATATGCATTTGCAGATCACATTTGTTTTAATTATGTGGATTCAATTTTACTTTATGCTTTGATCATTTGGCTATTAGTTTGCAGATTGGCAGACTGAAGGACCCATGTTGCAAATTTATCAAAACTGCAGGTAGACATTAATTTATCCAAAACTGCAGGTAGACATTTAGCAAAAGTCATGTTTGTGCTATTAGCTAGATTATGGAAGGAACAGTTATTTCATTCTTGTCTATCATTTTACTCACTATCATCACCATTCGCCACCCACTCCCACCGCCACCACCACCACTACTGCCATCCATCAACTACAAAAATAGACGTAGGATTTTAACTTTGGGAAGACAAACACACATTCAAAGCACAAAATTCACATCTTAAGCATGAAATTCAATATTAATTTAAACCTTAGGGCGACGAACTCCACCCCGCTCCACCCCTACATTATTATAACTGACTTCTATACATAACCAAACATTAGAATAAGATTGATGATTAGTAGCTCATTCCATTTTAGGCTCATTCTTGCCTTTATTTTATTCTAATCCAACTCCATTCCTGTGAACCAAAGAAGCTTTAAGGTTTTTAATATATTTAGGATAAATTACATTAGCACCACCTCTATTCCTTCAAAATAACACAACCATTCCTTTTATTTTCTGAAATACCACTGCTCTACCTTTCTTGGGTAGAGGTGGTGAGCACTGCGCAGTTACTCCCCTTCCTCTTCCCCCCCAAATGGTATAGGTGAGATATTAGAATAGAGAGCAAGAGATCAGAGCACTACAAGAAATTCGGTCTGACGACTTAAATTCGTTTCAAATTACATGTTTTTTCTCTTAAATAATATATGTGACAAAATGAGTGACGAAATTATTTTCTCTGAGGGTCGTACAAAAAGTCTTCCCATGACAAAATTTTTATTTCGTCACCTATAGTAATTATTTTATGACGAAATTTATTTTGTCACCTATAATATTTTTTAAGACGAAATATTTCATCACTATTTTGACATGTTTTTTTATGACCGTTATCCGTTTCATCATAAATAGTTGCTAAAAAAAAATGATGATTTAAACAACATAGGAAAAACTTTTGTAATCTATTGTGACTGTCTTTATGAAAAAAATTATTTTTTTATTTGTAGTGACTATTTTATGGCGAAATATTTCGTCACTATTTTGATATTTTTTTGTCAATAGCCATTTGTTTCATCATAAATAGTTGCTGAAAAATATCATATACGCAACATAGGTAAGGAAAAACTTTCGTTATCTAAAATTTTAAATTTAAAAATTACAGAAAATAATAAAAGTGAGAAATTTTTTTTGTCCCCTATTCATTTCAAATAATTTCGGTGACGAAGTAAGTTTCCTCATCCAAAAATAGTTTTCTTTTGTGATTTTTTTTCATCACCTATTAGTTTCAAGTTTTTAACGCATCACATGGAAATGAAAGGAATGTATTAGTGACCCAAAAAAAAGTCCTTACCTAAACTTTTTTTATCTAATCGTTCAATGATAAAATTTATGTTGACAATATGTGATTACCAAAAAAAAATTCCTCACAAAATAAACATATTTGGTGACCAGTTTTACCTTCATCACGGATATCTCGTCACTGTTTCATATATTTTCTTACCGTGGTTTCCTTTTCAAATATGGGATACGTTATGGTAATTTCCAATTTAAACTTTTGTGTTAATGAACTATTCTGCTTTTGAAAAGTGAGGACGGAGAAAGGGATTAAGGATATTTACGTATTAATCAAAGAGTCAATGCTTTTATGCCATGTGTATTTTTAATAATTTAATGATTCAAAAAATAGAAAAAAATATTTTAGACTTTAAAACTCAAAGACAAAATAACGTATTGTAACAATGTATAATATACTTTTATTTATTTTATTCTATTTTATTTGTATTAACTATTTACGTTGTTCTTTTATATAATTTTTAAACTCAATATTTCTGATCATGGGTATAAAAAAATTTACTCTTTCTTTTTTCTGCCCGTGTATAGTATGGGATATTGCTTGTTTTGAAATTATTATCAAAAATTCTCCCTAGAGCTAATATTTTAGCAAAAATAACGAGATTGTCCTTATATTTAGGGCTTTTAATTTTTTTTCTCAATATACTAATTAAAATAAATAAATATTCTATTTTTCCCCTCAAAATACCATCTATATATAAATTGTCCCATTTTAGTTTTTTTAATAGTTTACTTTTTAAGTAATCCTAATCTAAGCATACTTAAAAATTAAACTTTGTTATCAAATTTAACAAATTTATTACAAAAAATATTTATTTATTTATTTCGACACACCAAAATTTATTTATTATCTATTTCATCTAGATCTTTTATCAATAAGTTTATTTTTTAAATTGATCCAAATATTTTATTATTTAAGTTTTCATAATCTAAACATCCTTAAAAAAGTGTTAATTTTTTTAAAAGAAGAATCATTACAAACAAAATTGGTCTGTATTACTAAAAAACTATTAGTATTTATTATAAAAAATAATTAATTTTATAAAATAATATGATTAAATAAGGTTTTTTTGACAAAAGATAAAATCTATATTAATTTTAATTGGTGTGTTGAGAAAAAAAAATATGAAAGCCCTAAAAATTAGAAAAATCTTGTAATTGTTTCTAAAAAAGTAACCCTAGATGAAAATATTTATAATAGTTCTAAAAATAAGGAAACAATGCTATTTCCAAAATAACACGAGAGGTGGTTGCATTTGTCAAAAATGTTGGAGAAGGTTAGTGATATTTAACCTTATGAAAAAAAAATAAACTTTTTAAAATAAAAATATTCAGACTAAAAACAAAAAAGGTTTGATTTAAAAAAAACAAATACTAAGGCTATAAACAACATTTTGAAATCCTTGAAACAAAAAAGGAAGAAGATTCTTTTTATTTAGAAAACTTATTTTCAAAAACACCCTATTCTCCCAAAAAAAAACCCTAAACTTTGTCCACATCATATTTTTAAAAAAGTAAAACATATATTTTAAAGGTGTTAGAGAGAAAAAATAGAAAATATTAGAGAAAAAATTATTCTAAAATCTAAAAAACAAATATTAAGAAGTATTGTTAATTTGTTAGAGTTGCTCTAAACCGCTACCCAAACCATTGTCGGAACCTAAATTACAAATTCGCGATGTGGGAACTTATTTTTAAAATTCCTATAAATGAGAGCGCCACGAGAGTGTGTATAAATTATATATTTTTATACATCTTATTATGTAAAAACCTTTATAATATTGAACATTTAAAAATTATTCTAGTATAAGATTATGAGAAACGTTAAAATAAATAATATAACCAAGAAAGAGTAGCAGCTCAAGTGGTTCTGTGTTCAAATCCCGGGAGTTCCACTTTTTTTTTTATTTTTTATAAAAGAGCTCCCGCGCCTGACTGTCGTAATAAT
>BRYF01000024.1:6867500-6870000 GCA_030159135.1 Actinidia polygama | reverse complement strand
TCCCTCCCGATACCTTATACACATAATAGACACATTAAATAAAAATTCAATTAGACAAATAAGGTAAGCAAAATGTTTATTTTATATATTTTAATGCATTACATTGATGCAATGCATGGGGGTTTGAGAAGGGTAATATATTGCATATGTTAAGCTTTTATCAATAATGATTTATACATTATACGTGAGCATTGATGAATTTATAAATGACAGGAGCTAAGGAAGGAGAAAAGCCTTCAAGGCAACCTCAGGCTTGATATTATCACGGTGTGTGTGGTGATAGGTGGGATTACAGATAGTCGTATTTATATTGACTTGATTTGATTGACTTGATAAAATGCGAATGTTGATATACATATAAGGTTACCTAATATATTATGATTGTTGATATATAATTGAGGTGGCATTGCATATTGTGTGTCAATGTATATCATGGAGAAAAGTTGTGTCGATGTGAGGCCAACTAAAAGGTTATGCCGATGTGGGGCTAGCGTAAAGATTAACCGAGCGGGGATTGATCTTATAGGGTGTCGACGTAGGGAATCCTTGGTAACGAGCCATCATATATTGGGCCAATGTTATCTAAAACTTGCGCGCACATGTGGGTAATGCATAATTGTATAGTTGCACTTTATTTTGTATATCCGTGATGAATGATGTATCTATATCAATTCTTGTGAGTTTGATTATCTGTTGTGAGCATATTGATTTGTAGTTCACACCCACACATATTATTTTGACAGGTGAGATGATAAGGATAGCTGTCTAGTTCATTGTGGTTGCAGTCATAGATGTGGTGGTATTTCCTGGTGGTGTTTGGAGTCTTTAGCAGAACTTGGGATAGTTCTTGTTGTTGTACATATTTATCGAGTCTTGACCTAATTTGTATAAATGTTTTATCTTTCAAAAGAAAGTTTTAAATTATAGTCCATAATGTAATATATGTATATGATGTGTTGGTTGTAAACCAATAGTGAATGGGTGTTTATGTCATCTTGTGGGATTTGGTTTTAAATTTATTTGTGAAAGATGATTATGTTCTATGTATTTGTTCAAAGATATTTGATAAATATCAGGTGTCGTACACAGGTAGGGTGACTTGTGCAATCACATCCTACCTAATTAGCATAATTATGTCCTAATTAGGTTAGGGAGGTGACAGCTTGGTATTATAGTTGTGTTTTAAAGCCAAAGTACATAATTGAGGCTGTGGTGTGGTATTGAAGTCTAGGACTGCAGTGAACCATATGATATTGTTGAGATTAGTTATTTGATTAACATAGGTGTGATGTTATATGTTGGTGTACTAATCCTGGTGTAATGCAAAAAGAAAGAAAGAATGGTAGATGAGGAATGATCCAATTTAGTTAGAGGGGTGGAAGAAGGGGTGCATGAACCACAAGCACATAATTAACCTGATGCAACAGAGAGATTGGCCATTTTGATGGCGTAGTAGATGGAACATTAGTTAGCAAGGCCAGCACGAGGTACTACCTTGCATGAAAAGTTTATGAAATTAAATCCACCTGAGTTTATGGGAGCAACTGACCCAGCAATAGTTGAGGAATGGTTGAAGAAGCTAACTGCTATTTTTGAGGGAATGGAAGTGACTAAAGAACAAAAATTATCCTTAGCCACATTCATGCTAAAGGAAGAAGCAAGAAATTGGTGGGAGGCAATGAGAAAAATGTAAAATGCTCATCTTGGAGGAGAACTAATTATATGGCAATGGTTTGTGGGAATTTTCAATGATCAGTATTTTCAATGTAAAATGCTCATCTTGGAGGAGAACTAATGGTTTGTTCACTTGCTTCAGTTTAAATAATATATGTATGATATGACATGATCCATGATATTTTACGTTCATGCGTCTATTGCTATTCATTAAGCTTTAGCTTACGTTTTCAAAAAAAATTTTAGGAAACCAATCTGAGGAGCCGTAAGAAGAAGATAGCAAGGAAACCTTAGTTTCGTGGCCTAAAGACCTTATGATGTATTGTATGGGTTAGACCCAAATTTATGTATCGAAGTTATGTATAAGTAAGGTTTAGCCTGTGATGTATGTAAAGTTTAAATACGTAAGCACAACTCTGTATACAGTAGATGTACATCACTTTATTTATTTTCAGTATTATGACGTTTTCACGAAAAATTTACTATCATTTTTAAATGAGCATGCACAGGTTTAAAGTAAGTTGGCCATGGCGTTGTCAGCCATCACGGGCCCACGATCCGCATAGGCTGGGTTGTGGGGCGTGACAGAGTGGTATCAGAGCTATAGGTTTATACTGTACACAGAGCTATAAGGTTACACCATTAGAACGAGTCACATCTAGATAGAAGTCTAGGACTGACTAAAATATATGTCACGTACTACATGTTATATGCTATGCTATATTATGCTAGGACGCAACGTAACTATTGTTATGATGCATGTCTAAACGATTAATATGATTGTAGAAGTTATGCCGACTAGAAGAGGCCGAGGCAGTAAAGGGGT
>BRYF01000024.1:6852500-6857500 GCA_030159135.1 Actinidia polygama | reverse complement strand
AAGAGAGACCGAACTTTTGAAGGACTACGTGAAGTGGTTTAACCAAGCCATCTTAGAAGTAGAGAATCCCAGTGACAAGGTGGTGATCATGGCTATGATGGAAGGACTTCGCCCTGGTCCATTGTTTGATTCATTGTCCAAGAATGTACCCGTTACTTTGTCGGTCCTCCAGAGCAAGGCTGACAAATATATCGCCGCTGAAGAATTGGCCGAAGCGAAGCAGAGGCAATGAGGGAAAGATGATCACAAGAGAAAGGAGCCCGACACAAGGCGATCTGACTGCAAGGATGAGACGAGGAATAAAAGGTATGATTGAGATCCAAGACAGACCAACGATAGGCGTCCTCGCACTCCACCTCACCGTCCAAAATTGGTGTTGCCACCTCTCAACGCCCCCATTGGCCAAGTACTCATGGAAGATAAGCATGAAGAATTCAACAAATATCCCGAGAAAATCAAAACTGATCCTCGGAAGAGGAACAAGAACAAGTATTGAATTCCACCGAGACCACGGCCATAACACGGAGGACTGCTTCCATCTGAAGGAACAGATAGACGACCTTATCAAGAGGTGATACCTGAGAAAATATGTTGTTGATCGCCCGCATCCCAACTCGCCAGAAATGAGATATGGCAACAACAGACCAACCGCCGACTACATACAAGTGATCCATAGCGGATTTGGATCCGGTGGATGTTCGCATTCGTCTAGGAAGAGGCATGCCAGGAGCGTAAACTTCAATGTTCAAAGAATCTTGGTTGACAATGGGAGTTCAGCGGACGTCTTGTTCATCTCGGTGTTTGAAAAAATGAAGATTGGACTGGATCAATTGCACCCTTTCCTTACTCCCCTTGTAGGATTTGGGGGAAACATGACACCCTTACTCGGATGGATCAAATTTTTTCCAGTGACATTAGGAATGGAGCCACACCAGCCCACAATTGGGTAGGACTTTATTGTAGCAGATTATTCTTCTCCCTATAACGCGATTTTGGGGCGCCCTACTTTAGGAGGAATCAAGGCGATTACCTCAACCTACCACCTGAAAATGAAGTTTTTCACTTCAACAAAGGTGGGAGAGGTGAGGGGCGATCAGAAGGTAGCCAGGCAGTGCTTCATTTCAGCCCTGAAGAATGAATCTTCTACCAAACCAAGGAACCAATAGCAATTACAGATCACCGAGGACGAAATGGAGCTATTAAAGGATGAGGTGGAACAAGTTACCTTTGTGGACCCCCGAGAGTCAGAGAACACCAAACCTGTAAAAGAAATTATTTCAATCCCCATTCACCCAGACTTCTCAGATCGCCATGTTATGATCGGCACCGAGCTTGATAACGAGCTACGTTCCGCCTTGGTGAACTTCTTGAAGAAAATTTATGTCGTCTTCGCCTAGTCACAAGGCGATGTCCCGGGCATTGATCCTCAAGTTGTCATGTACAAATTGTTCACCAACCCCGAGCATCCCCCGGTTCGCTAAAAAAGAAGAAAATTTACCCCCGAACGCCTAAGCTCATCAAGGTTGATGTCATTCGAGAAGCCTACTATCCAAATTGGCTCGTCAATGTTGTCGTTGCCCCCAAAAAAGATGAGAAGTAGAGAGTATGTGTCGACTTCACCGACCTCAACAAGGCATGTCTAAAAGACAATTTTTCTTTGCTAAAAATTGACTTAATAGTTAATGCGACCTCCAATCATGAGCTCCTTAGCTTCATGAATGCCTTCTAGGGATATCATCAGATTAAAATGTACCCACTCGATGTGGAAAATCAAAGAGCAAGGACTGTACTGCTACAAGGTCATGCCCTTTGGATTAAAGAATGCTGGGGCGACATACCAGAGATTGGTAACTAAGATGTTCAAGGAACTGATTAGGAAGACTATGGAAGTGTATATAGATGACATGCTAGTCAAGAGCCTCAAAGCAGCCGATCACATCACATACCTTGAGGAAACATTTAGCGTCCTACGAAGACACCAGATGATGTTGAATCCTTCCAAGTGCATTTTCAGAGTATCATTTGGGAAATTCTTGGAATTTTTAGTTACCAAATGTGGAATCAAGGCGAACCCATATCAGATTCAAGCCTTATTCGCAATGGGTTCGCCTAGGAACATCCACGAGGTGCAGCAGTTAATCGGGCGAATTGTCGCCCTTAATAGATTCGTCTCCAAATCAGCTGACAAGTGCCTCCCATTCTTTAGAATCCTGAGGAAAAATCAAACTTCTAGTGGAACGAGAAATCAGAGATAGCCTTTTAACAACTGAAGGATTATCTCGGCTCATCTGCCTTGCTTATAGTTCCTGTTTTGGGCGAGGAACTTCTCATATACTTGTCCATCTTGCCAACAGCCATAAGTGCAGTGCTGATCCGGAAAAAAGACAGGATTCAGAAACCGATATATTATGTTAGAAAAGTCCTCATAAGAGCCGAGACTAGATATTTAAAAATCGAGAAGCTCGCCTATGACCTCCTTATCACCGCCATAAAATTTTGCCACTATTTTCAAGCACATCCTATTGCGGTGTTAATTGACCAACCCTTGAAGCAAATTCTCCCGCGACCTGAAACCTCGGGGAGACTCCTCAAATGGTCTATTGAGTTAAGCGAATTTGATATTGAATACAGACCAAGAATGACAATCAAAGGCCAGGCCTTACTTTGTAGTTGAATTCACATACGACGTTGCCCAGGAACCCGGAGAAAATACCCCTGAGATGGAAACTCCGAAAAAACCGAACACGGATGAGGGCTTCTCCAGATGGAAAATGTTCGTAGATGGATCGTCAGATCGTTAGTTCTGCAAAAGCATCTTGATCGCCGATACAGAGCGCCCGCTTATTACATGGGGAATTTATTTTTTTACCATCAATTGATTATGATCGCCATGGATATCAAAACAAGTCTCCTATTTAATCTCGCCATTTAGTCTAAATCTCGATCGCCAATTGAGTTGCTCCTATTTATGCTTGCCAAAATGATTCTTATTTATGTTCGCCCAAACTAAGTTCACCTCGCCTTATTCTCAAATATGTGATCGATAAACATACAAGGATAAGAAGAAAACAAGGAACGAAAGTCTTCGTTTCATTGAGAGAAAACAGGTCATAGGTCGCCATTACACACAAAAAAAAATTATAAGTATTCAAGAAGAGGGGAGATCGTTGTCGTCATGCACTCTTCTTGTTCTCCCGGTCCTTCTCTTCCTCGCCCACTTCATCCTCCTCGACAAGCATGTCGTGATCAAAGCCTATGCCCTCCAAATCAACGACAAGGTCAGAATGATGGCGATGAAGCTGTCGCTTGCAAAAATTGAATCATTTCCCAAAATACGTGGAGGAAGCGTCTTCGACTGCAACCAAGAAATCCGAAGAGGATTTGAATTCCTCCACGGCAGAATCATTGGCTTTAGCTAAAGCTTCCCTTAGCTCCACTACCAGGGATCCCGACTTCTCCAACTTATCAGCCAAAGCATCCTTTTCTTCCTTCATTTTGGCCAGCTCATCGCCGGCTTGCTGCTCCCGAGCTCGAGCCTCGGCTAATTGTTGCTCCAGTTTGCATTCACTGCCTGAAGGCGAGAAACTTTGCTCTACAAGGAAGCAGCTCGTCCTAGATGAAGAGATGCCTCTTCCCACGTTTCTCGGCTCCAAACTGCCAGGGAGGATCCGAGTACAACTTCCTGCTACAAAAAATATTTTCAAGATAACCTAAACAACTTTGAAGTATCCAAGAAAAAGTTCAACTCAGAACCGAGGTGGTACCTGACCGAGGACATGAAAGAACTAGTCACCGTCTGATCAAGGGTCAACTTCTCCACCTTTTCCTTGTTTAAAAGGGGAATCACCCAACGCAATAGCTTCTCGGCCATCGAAGGGCTACCAATGATGGAGGCCTCGGGTCTCGAGATAGGGATGGTACCAAGATTGGGCGATTTACCCACATCGGGCCTCGAGACAGGGATGTCCGTTGATTGAGTCGCCTCAGCTACCTTGCCCTTCTTAGCCTCGGGCGTTGTGGCAGTTTCCTTTCCCTTGGAGCTATTAACTGGCTTACTTTTTTTCTTCGGCGAGCCGACGAAATCCTCCCGAGGGCACTTCTCGCCAATGACCACCCCCTTTGTTAGGGCGGGTCTAGCCGTTAAGCTGGTGCACTTGAATTTTTTAGCCTTTTCACTGTGCTTCTTGAGGCTAATTCTTTGCGACATAGCTGCAAAATAATACACATATTAGACGCAGAAAATCAGACACTTAGAACATATAAGAGGTAATACCATCCGATTTAAGCTTGTGGGGTAAGCCTGAATCCAACTTGGATTCCAATGAGGAGTCCGAACTTAAGCTCAAAACATTTAGTAAAGAATCTAAAATAAAATTTCGTGTTTTTCCCCCCGACCATCTTATCAAGGTCAATTAAGGAATATGAGGTAATATCCTCTTTAGATCTGTCCTAAGGGTTCCTAGGTATTCAATTGATTCCACTCGGGAATGGTTGTCTCGCTAAATGTGATCACCACGGGAAAGGAGGGACTTACCCGCGTCGCCTGACGAACTTGGTGCTCCACCTTCGGGGTGTTGCTCGCCTTGAGTCCCGGACACCATGGACCCAATAGAAATAAAGACGATGAAAGAACTTGAAATCAAGGAGCACTAGAACTGAATATTGCCCTTGACTCTCCACCGAGCTAAAAATCTTGTCGAAAAGTTTTAATCGGGGAGGATTGTTACAATGCTTATCTAAAAAAGAGGTAAATTGAATGAGACTTTCAAATGTTTAATAGAAGCAAAAATAACCTCGGATGATTAAGACCGACCTAGAATACCCCATGTCCTCGGAACCCTCGGAAGACCTCCCTGAGATGAGCCTTCAGGAAGCTCCCACTCGTCCCCGGAGACAAAAAGAACTTGTTATTCCACCCCTTGACGTTGCTGGGGTACCCGTCGAGCAGGGTCTTTTTGTACCTCGACTTGAAGTACATCCAGCCTTGGTCCAGTTTAGGG
>BRYF01000024.1:6837500-6847500 GCA_030159135.1 Actinidia polygama | reverse complement strand
CAAGAACCACCCCAGACTTACGAAGCGACTGTCGTTAGTGACACGACTGAGGGTCCATAGGTTATAGCAGAACCACCTCAAATCGATCCCATTTTGGCCTAGAAAATATTTGTCAATGGGGCCATAAATAGCTTGGGAGCAGGCGCGAGAATAGTCTTGAAAAGCCCAGAAGGAGCAATATTTGAACAATGCCTCAGACTGAACTTCTCAGTGACAAACAACGAAGCCGAATACAAAGCCTTCATTGCAGGACTTCGATTTGCCAGCAAGTTAAAGGTACACGAGCTCCATATATTCAGTGACTCAAACTGGTTGTTAACTAAGTCACGAGAAAATTTGAAGCTCGGGGAGCCAAGACGGCCAAGTACTTGGCCGTGGCGAAGAACTTCCTCACCGAATTCAGAGCAGTGAAGATCGAGCAAGTCGGGAGGGACCTAAACTCACATGTAGATGCACTAGTGGGCTTAGCATCAGTTTTTGAAGGCGAAGCAGGACAGACCATCGCAATTGAAGTCATCTCGGCTCCCAGCTTCGAAACACTATAGGCATTTGTTCTAGTCAATATTGAGCTGGGCCTAAGCTGGATGGACCCAATTGTAAACTTCATACAACATGACAAACTGCCCAAAGACAAGAAAGAAGAGCACAAGATTAGGGTGAAGGCAACACAGTTTTGGATCTCCCTATCCGGGGATTTGTACAAAAGATCTTACATGGATCCCTACTTGTTGTGAGTTCACCCAAGCCTAGTTGAAGACGTGCTTTTCGAAATCCATGAAGGAATGTGTGGACTACATTCACGGGAAAGATCATTGGCCCATCGAGCTCTCACGCAGGGTATTGATGGTCTTACATGGAAAAAGACGCCCAGATGTACGTCCGCAAATGTACCAAGTATAAGCTCTTTTCCCCTCTGATTCACCAGCCAGCACGGGACTTTACCCCTCTCACCAGCCCATGGCCCTTCGCCCAATGGGAAATGGACATCGTGGGGGTCTTGCCTCGAGCTCAGGGGAACAAGAGATTTTTGTTAGTAGCAACTGACTACTTCACTAAATGGGTGGAAGCCGAACCACTGGCCCAAATTAGGGAGGTGGACATGATCAGATTCATCAGAAAAAATATTTTGTCCAGGTTCGGTATCCCCAGAGCACTTATATCAGACAACGAAACTCAGTTCATTGGCAAAAAAGTTAAAGACTTGTTGGTGCAGCTGAAGATTGAGTTTTACAACTCGACGCCGAGCTACCCGTAGTGCAATGGACAGGCTGAGGCCACAAACAAGACTATCATGAACCGTATCAAAAAAAGGCTTGAGAAGGCTAAGGGAAAATGGGTCAAGGAACTGGCAAATGTTTTATGGGCCTATCAGACCACACCGCGGAAAGCAACGAACGAAACGCCTTACTCTTTGGCTTTTCGGTTTTGAAATTGTAATCCCGTTGGAGGTTGGTTTGCCCACAATACGGACCGAGACTTATGATGCTTACAACGATGAAGTCTTAGCTCACGACTTTGACCTCCCTGACGAAAGAAGAGAAAATGCACTCATACGGATGGCTGACTACCAGAAGCAGTTAGCCAAGACATATAATCAAAATGTCCAACACATAGAGTTCTTAGTTGGTGACCTCATTTTGCGGAAAGTTGTTGGAAACACCAAGGAATCGGTGGATGGGAAGCTCAGCCAAAACGGGGAAGGACCCTACAAGATAGTCAAGTTCGCTGGCAAGGGCACTTACTACCTTGAAGATTCAAAAGGCAATCAAGTTCCGAGACATTGGAATTCCAATAACTTGAAAAAGTATTACCATTGAAAATATAATTTTCTCTACTAAACTGAAATATATACCAATAAACTTATTTATATTTCTTGATTATTGCATGAAGATACCCGAACAAGATGGAATAATGAATGAGGAAGAGTTAACCGAGCTCTGAGCTCTGTCCAATTTACTTGCCTAAATATACTTGGAAAAATTTTAGGAAAGAGTTAGCCGAATTCCGAGCGAGTTCCAAGCTCTCTCTCAAAAATTTTACAAAAAGTATACTTGGCCAGTTTTTAATAGAGTGGTTTATGAAAGTTTTTCGAGCTACGCAACATACAAAGGCGTGAAGAGACAAAAAAGCATATAGATTGCCAGCAAGGTGTAAAAAGAAAAGAGGTTTTATTAATACAAAATTTCAATTGCAAGGCTTGAGCCCATCCATTACATCAAGAACGAGACCTGATTTCGGTTAATCTATCACTACAAAGTCTATTCTAGGTGCACAACTGAGCTCCAGAGCTTCAAGGAGACAACTTAGATAGGCTAGAGAAACTACGAGAGCACTTATCCAGATAATGGATATGACCCAGAAGTCCTCTCCAAAATCACATCCAGTTAATTACAAAACTGACTAAACCAGCCGCCCGGGAGCGATGGTAACAATTATATTACCCCCGGCACAACCGACTCAGACATGCAGCAACAACTTCTTCTCTTCAGCCTGCTGGATCCAAGCCATGGAGAAGCTCTGGGCACAGGCAAACCCCATATAAGAGCTTGCTGAATCCATGGAGAAGAAGAGAAGTTGCACGTTACATACCTTTTGGAAACAAAAGGTTCACTTTACAGATATTTTGGAAACAAAAGAAGACGCGAATCGGGACTATCTCAACAGAAGAAGGCCTGAGGGCCTAAACTTGAAGACCATCGACTCTGGTTCTAGAAAGAAGAACTGACTCAAAAGGATTGGAAGGTTGTGAATGCTAAAACAGAACCAAGAACTGCCCTATTTATAATGACAGAGGGAAGCCAAATGTACCGTCATTAATGATCATTGCGAATAGTCCACCATTAAGATGAAAGACGTGAAGGGGTGACGCACGAACATGGACGCGACGTTTCGCGCAACTGTCAGCGTCAACCGCCTCACGATATAAAGACACGTGGCATGCCCTAAACACGTTTTGCATGCCATCAGTCACGAATCCCTAAAAGTAGGAGGACTAACTGCCATTCCAGACATGGCGGAGCATGCTCTTAGATGCGATGTTTCGCAGAATAGCCAGCGTCAAACGACCACCGAGAGGTAGACGCCTGGCATCCACGCCTCAAAAAAGTCACAATGGGGAGTTAGCCAAGCTCCAAGCGAGTTCTGAACTCGAGCGCAAATGATTTTCCTTTGTGTACTTGGTGAAAATTCGAGGAAGTATTAGTCGAGCCTTAAGAAAGCTCTGAATCTTGTCCCACAGAATTTTGCCAGAGAACACTCTGCTAGAGACATGATGGGGGAGTCAGCCGAGCTTGGCAAAAGCTTCAAACCCATTCCCGAGAAAGTTTTCCTTTGCGTTCTTGGTAAGAGTTATGGAGGGCCAATCGAGCTCCGAGAAAGCTCCAAGCCCTGACCCACAAGTCTTGCCAAGGTTTGCTCTGCCAGAGTTAAGGGAGGGTCAGCCGATCTTGACAGAAGCTCCGAACCCATTCCGAAGAGATTTTTCCTTTGCGTTCTTGGTAAGAGTAATAGAAGGGCAGCCGAGCTCTACGAGAGCTCTGAGCCCTAACCCACAAGTCTTGCCAAGGTTCGCTCTACCGAGCTTGACAGAAGCTCCAAACCCATTCCCGAGAGATTTTTTCTTTGTGTTCTTTGTAAAAGTCATGGAGGGGCAGCCGAGCTCTGCGAGAGCTCTGAGCCCTGACCCATAAGTCTTGCCAAGGTTCGCTCTTCCAGAATCAAGGGAGGGTCAGCCGAGCTTGACGAAAACCCCGAAGACGAAACAATAATTTTGTCCAAAGTATAACTTTGGAAAAAAGAATCAAAGTGCAAAGCAGACGCTGGGCAATACACACTAGCCGAAAAACCGACCGAAGCTCCGAGACGAGGACTTCGAAGTAGAAACAAGTCTTTACAAATTCAAATAAAAACCAAGCAAATTGGTACAAAACAAAAAGCAAATCAAAGCTCGGGAAGGGAGTCCTGGGCAGCGTCATCTCCAATCTCCTCAACGGACTTCTCCCCAGATTCCTCAACAACCATCCCCTTGGTCGGCTCCGCAAGATTGTCAACGTTGTTACTCGGAGGCACAACGGGATTAAGGACAAGGTCAGGAGCATCCTCATCTTCGTCCGTCCTGTTCAGAAAATCTTCTTCGTTGAAGCTAAGCAAAATCATTAGCAAGTAAGGTATGGGAGGCTCTAGGTAGTCAAGAGCAGGGGCAGCCTTGGTCCATGCTGGGTTGTCCTTCGGCACGCCGAACTCCTTTAAATAAGCAAGCCACCCTTCCAGGAATGACTCAGAACGGACCTCAGCAACCTGCCTACTGTAATTGTCTCGGCCCTCAATACGCAGCGGTGGAAGACTGACACTGGCAAACTCCATAGTCCTGCGTGGAATCCTGTGCCGATAGTACGACTAGTAAATGGGGATAGTGTCCACGTCCCTAGACTCCTGCTTGTTGTTGGCAGCTTGGATGGCCTCCTTGCATTCGTCAGAGCGGTGCTTAAACTGGTTGTTGAACCTCTGCATGAGCAAAAAAGAGCAAATATCAGCATCAATATGAAGCGAGTACACAGAACATGTAGAAAGCAGACTCAGTAGGAGAAAACCACGCTTATTGTTAAGCAGATGCCTGTGGTACCTCAGGAACAACCAAAGGCCGCCATCCCCAGCTCAGAATCTCCAAGATCTCAAAACCCAGACAAACTCATCAAGAAACAAGTCCTTGTTAGAGTTGCCGGTGACCAATCTCGTCTAAGGCTGATCAAAGTTCCTCAACCGCAAGTAATGATTGCCCTCATAGAAGGGGTTGTCCGGCTCCTTCTTCGATCGAACCACGGTGTACACATGCAGCAAATCAGAGGCACTGAAGGGCTTGTCTAATATTTGCATCAACGTGTCCACTACAATAACTGTATGAATGAAGTTGATGGACACTTGCATGAAGGTAAGGTGGCAGCGTGCCATCACCTCTTTTAGCAGCGAGCTAATTGGGAATCGAAGTCCGGCCTGATAGATTAGCCAAGTGCGAACCGGAATGCGGTCCGTATTCTCTGCCATTACGCGAGGGATATCACACGGCCCAAGACACTCGATGATAACATTCGCAGGGATGCCGTGTTTAGCCCTAAACCTCTCTATGGCTTTATCATCATGGACCAATAGCTAAGCTCAGTTCAATTCCATATTCTGGAAATAGAAGCAAGTCAGCTAAAACGAGCTCAGCTAACCAGTTGTAACGAGCTTTGGGGGCAGATTCAAACAAGCTCACCAAGAGCACTGGTCTCTGCCCAAACAAGCCTACCCACAGCTAAGGGACATTCACCAGGCCCTTCTATCGACTAAAAACTATCTCGGCAACAAAAGGGCCTAGGGGCAAATAAAATCCAGATCTAACTCAAAGAGCTTTCACTCTTGCTCTTACTCGCTCTCCCATTCCAGCCCTACCACGCGCACACACCCACACCCCTTTCCCTCTCTCGTTTCTTACCTTCTGTTCTCCAATACAACTATGTGGTCCTCTTCCGTCAAACGTCTCTTCTACCATCTCACTTTTTTCCTAACACTTCCTAAGCAATTTATTCCTTCTATGCATCTTCTTGTGTCTTATCTTATCTCCATCCATTTCTTGGGATATTCATATTCTTTACATTCCCACATAGGGATTCTCTTCCTTGTTATCTGCTTTCTTTTATTTATCTAACAAAAGGATTTATATTTCTTATTTGGAAAACCTACCACAGGTTGCATCAGGAGAAGTAAAAGTTCATTCTAAAATACGAGGAAGTTCAACTTCCATATCACCTTTGGTTTGCAAACATCTAATTCCAAAGTAAATCCTAGGTTCATATTTAAAGATATCATTAATCGCTCTTCTAATGAAGGGTTGTAGAAGTAAACTAATCTCCATTTCTTGTGATAAAAGTACTCACAACTAATCTCCATTTCTTTAACAGAGTTCATTAGTAATCAAAGACTCAAATTAGAGTTCACCAAAGTCAAAACTTCAATATACATATTTAATATTTACACACTTTTTTAGACTTTACTTTCATTCAATTACATAAGTTGTGATTGTACAGCATAAAATCAAGACAATAAATTTTGTGCACATGTTTCACATAAACGAAACTGATTAATCAATCCTTGATAGGGACTTGAAGTCCTATCACACTACATTTAAATTCAAGATCATCTCAAAATTAAAACAACAAACTACCCAAGTGCATGTAAGATTTTCTGTAATTCACTCTGAACGAGTTCACAAAAGCCAAAATTACAACAACAGACATATCCTACTTTTTTATTAGACTTCATTTTTATTCAATCACATACTTGATCAATCTTTAATTGGGGTTTGAGGCCCATCTCATTCCATTCAAATTCAACATCACATTACAATTAAAATAACAAAACAGCCTAGTTCATATAAGAATATCTGTCATTCTGTCTGTGTATATATAGAAAAAATTAGAAGCAACATACTTGATTGTAAACGCATTGTGGATGGGCTCCGAAAAAAGTCTCAACATACTTGTTAAACACTTGTTTTATTAGACTCTAATTTTATTCAATCACATAAGGTGTGAATGAACCACACAAATCAAGCTTAAACAAATTTTCACACATGCTTCACTAAAATGGCTTAATCAATCTTTAATATGGGTTCAAACCCATTCACATTGCATTTAAATTCAAGACAATAATACAACAAAAATAACAATATACCCAACTGCGCTTATTCTCAAGCATTAATTGGACGAGAAATAACAAAAATATTAGTAGCTCCATCGTGTGTGGTCATTCTAAAGCATTTGTTGCACAAATATACAAGCATATACAGTCACAAAACCATATAAAATTATGCATACATATATATGGGAGAATATGGATGAGCGAACCTTGAAGAATTTCCCGGTGGAGTGACGAGTGTGAAACTTGTTCCATGCTTCCGAGTCTTGGCAAGGAGATTGAGATTGAGATTGAGATTGAGATTGAGAGGAAGAAGAAGAGGGATTTGTATTCAGTGGTAGCAAAGAGAGGAGTCGCTTTGGATCTCTTGCCTGAGTTGGTCCCATTCCAAATCCTTGGAGGGATCCTCTCCTCTTTGCGACTTTTGTTTTGGGGAATAAATTAAATTAAAATGGTTGGGTCTGTGGAGGGCTATTTATTTGCAAGCAATTGAAAGTCGAAGCATAAAATAAAAGGATGTTTTGAAAGGCAAAGTGATAATGCCACCGTCACCCTTTTTAGTGCCACCAACAATTAGAAAATATATGAAAATATCAAAATGAATTTTTCAATAATCTAATTTTTTTAAGTTGTCATTTACCCATAAGCTTTGACACAACTTTCCAAAAATAAAAAATAAAAACTTGCTCTGCAAAACCTATGTCAAACCCTCTTTGTTCCTTTTACTCCTCTCTTTTTCTGATCTCATTGCCTCCTTTCAAAAACTGCAGCCCATTCTAAGCTACATTGTAAAACGATAATCGGAGCCTCTACCCAAAGTGTACGACTCGACCATGGAGAGAGGGGGAAGTAGGTAGGGAGAGAAAAATAAAGACGAGGTCAATGAGTTATACTTTGTTTAGCGCAACTTCTTTACAAAGTAAAAACTTTTTTCTAAGTAGACTTTCTAAAAAATCCTTCTAACTACGTCCTTTTAAAATATAATTATATTTCAAAGCTCTTCATAATTTTTGAATATTTATAAAACTTTAGTTTCTATTTTTCTTCTATCTTATTTTTAGTAATTTCCTTGAAAAAAATTAATACAGCTGCCTCATATTTCATATGTGAGATAAATATTCACGGCTGAGCCGTGAATCTGTGGTTTACAGGAGCCAATGAAAAAATGCCACCTAGCCTCAAAACAAAGCTTTTTATTTCATCTCTCTTTCCACTCGCTACTCCAACTCAACTGGGCGGCAGTGCCGGCCACCGACCTTACAATCACTGGCGACGCAATGTCACCTGAATCACCGCATCCGCTACCACCTAAATCCAACCCAACCTCACCTCTATTTCAAATTTTTTTTATATGTATAGGGACAGCACCTCTCAACTTCTCTCTCTGTATTGATATATATATATATATATATACACACACACATATCATATAAATGGGGTGGAGAAAACAGGGCAATTGGTGGAGGACGTAGAGGGTATTAATTTGTGGAAAGGGTCTGAAGAGAAGGGCTTCGGGAGGTGGCGGCGGTTGTGGAAAAAGGGGACTTTCGGTGATCGAAGGTGGGCACTGAAAAGGAGGTAATGGAGAGGGAGGTCGAGGCGGCTAATGAAAGGGGAGGTGGATGTTCGGTGGCCGTGGTGATGGTTAGGGAAAGAAACGAAGAAGACGGGGGGAGAGAGAGAGAAAGAAGACGCATAGAGGAGGAGAAGTAGGAGAAATATAATTGTACGAGGGAAGGTGTACCCTACTGGACGAAAAATTTATGATATTCTCCCAGACTAGATGATGTGGCGCTTTCTGACTGGCTGTCCTCAAACCTCTTGGTTCACGGGACAACCGTGTATAAGTTAATCTTTTCATATTTATTTTTAAATTTTTTCCTTGTCCAACATGTGTGATACTTGAGATCTAATGATAATAAACGGTTTGTTGAAATTTTCTTATTGCAAGAAAAAAACGAGGAGATGCAAAGAATATTTTTGAGAAATAATATATTTTTATAAATATTTGTTAATAAAAATTCTCCAACATTCAAAAGATCTCAAATATTTATTCCGTCCTAATTTGTTTGTTATTTTTTTAAATTCATGCTCTTTTATCGGATTAACAAATATATTTTCGCAAATAAGTTTTTGAGATTTTTTACATGAATCAAAATATCTCAATTAGTTTATGTATATAGAGTTTTTCAAAATCATCAAAAATAATATAAATGATTTTTTGAGATATTCAAAATAGTAAAAATAGATAAACAAATTGAAACAGAGTCAGTAGTTCTTGTATACAAAGTTTTTAAAATCATCAAAAATATTGTAATAAATCAGAAAATATAAACAATTTTATGTGATATCTAGAATAGTAAGAATAGATAAACAAATTGGGATGAAAAGAAAATAATAATGGTGAACTCTTGGGATAATAGAAAAAATATTACAAAATAATAAGATTGTAAAACAAATTCCAAAGATTCATAACTTTCTATTAAAAACCCTCACGGGAAACTAACTTCATGAGAAGCCATTCTAAAAACCACCCGAGATTGCTTCTCACATATGGACATTTGAATGAACAACTTTTTTTCGTAAGCTCATTTAACTTAATCCACTAAATGATAATAATTTCAACCGAAAAACTTTTTAAACCTAAAAATCTATTCTAAGTGGTCTGCCAAACACCCTCTTAGTAAACGGTATTACTCAACTTCCAATTCAATCACAACTCAGCCAAGTTCAAGCACGGGATTGTCAATGCTCAACGAGGCAAAGGTTGGGGCGAGGAGGCGAAAGAGAATCCAAAGAAGAGAACCCGCTTTTTGTACCAACTCTATTTAGTTTAGGGGATAAAAACAAAACTTTTTAATTCCCAAAACCGTGGATAAGATGAAATCAATGATTTCTAGTCGTTGAATTATGTACCAAATCTCATTCCACCTTGCACTTTAATTTCATTGAAATTCTACTGTATACTTAATTTTGAGACTATTAGGTTGTATTTAGGTCAAAGATTTATGAAGAAAAAAATTAAATTTAATTCATTAACTTTTTTATTTATTTATTTATTCCTCCAAAATTTTAATCCAAACACCCCCTTAATTGGTTTCTAGTTTGTGAATTTTCTATTTCCGATTGGGCAAGTCGTAAGAAGAATTTTGTAGAGACGTGTTTGGATTACGACCTAAAATGTCCTCCCTCAAAGGTGGAAAAACTGGTCATAGGATAAGACTTAAAAGAAGAATTAAATTATTAGTAATCGATGGACATATATATTGTAAAATATGCTCAATCTTAAAAGTCTTTTTATTTGAATTCCAACTTAACTTGATTTTGG
>BRYF01000024.1:6702500-6705000 GCA_030159135.1 Actinidia polygama | reverse complement strand
TAAAATTCTGAAGAACAATTTCCATTGATAGCAATTGTATATAAAATAAAAACTGAATTTACAATTACAAATTAGAGAACAAGAATGAGATACAAACAAAATTTACAAGCCGAGTCCTGCAAACGCAATCTCCTAAAGAAAGATTCTCCACCTACCAAGGGTGTTGTAGACTTTGTCAGCGTCTTTTTTTCAAGATAAAACGGCTAGACCGCGTACGTCGAAACACCACCGAGCTAAGCCTCGACAAACTGAACCTACATCTGTCTCTCTCTCAAAATCGAAAAACCAAAATTATGAAAACTATGTAAACTCTCTTTTTCTAATCAAACGTTGACTCTTTTTTATAGGAGAAGAAATGCTAGAGTCCTTTTCACAAAATGAAGAATCATTTTCCTAGTTAGGTTGTGATGGAAGGAGTTTATCTACAAAAGGATTTCTCCTAATTGACCTCTACTAGTGAGAGATCCACCAACGCTTAACTTCATTCATGCCAACTCAGTTCAGTTCTCACTTTTGTGTTCATTTTGGCCATGGAACACTCTTCCTGATTCTACAAATATTTTTTTGAGAATTTCGCCTTCCCAAATTCTCAAATAAGTAGCCCCCCTTCATACTCACATAGGTGACTTCTTATCATGAGTATATCACTATACACAGCCTGACTCACCAGCACAAAGAGTCATTAAAAGTTAACGCTTAATCTTATCCCCAATCCTTGTGCATCATAGGAGCGGGTAGGAGTTCTTTAACTCCATAGTGATTATCTTAGATATGCGCAAGTAGGTTGTCTCATTGAACTTAGATCTTGGGATCTCCAATCAATTATGTTGAATTTTTCTTCACGATACCTTTCTGTTTCATAGGTTTTAAACCCATTCCTTTCAATGCTTACTCAACTAGCTCTAGAGTTAACCCTTTGGTAAGTGGATTCGTGATATTATCCTTTGACTTCAAGTAGTCAATAGCAACAACTCCACTTAAGAGCAGTTGTTTAATGGTATTATATTTATGACGAATATGTCTAGACTTATTATTATACATATTACTTTGTGCCTTGCCAATTGTAGATTGACTATTGCAATAGATGGCAATTGTAGACACATGTTTCAATCATCTTGGAATATCCTTTAAAAACTGGCATAGCCATTTGGCCTTTTCAATTGCCCTATCATAAAACGTACAATGCATGTCTATTTTGAAGATTTCCAAGACACCACTACACCACCAAGCATGAAGACATATCCACTCGTAGATTTTTAGTTTTTCATATCTGATATTCATTTTGCATCGCATACTCTTTTAGTACTGGTGGATATCTAGTGTAATGTAGTCTATAATCATGAGTATACCTCAAATAGCATAGCAACCTTATTTTTGCCTTCCGGTGATCATTTCCTGGAGTACCTGCTCAGTCTACTCGCTGAGTAGGCTATATCGAGCCTTGTATAACTCATCAAGTACATCAAGCTCCTAATTATCCGAGAATACTTCAATTGTGATATGCTTTTCTCTCCAATTCTTGGATAAGTGGATATTTACATCTACAGGAGTCCTTTCGACTATGATTCATAATTCATTTCCTTTTTAGTCACCAAAACAATAAGTTTTCAATTCAATAAATAATTTATCGAAAAGATCGGTGCCGAATTTCAAAGACTAAATGATTGAATTAACTTATAAGTAGTTCGCTCCCAGAAGTGAATTCTTTTACCACAAGTGTACGAGGGGCGCGAAGTAGTTAAAAACTCGAAGTACGAGTATCCATCCTACGAGGAACAGTGCTAAGGTGAACACAATATACTTAAACACTTCAATGCAATTCTAATAAAATCCCCATTTATGCTTTAAAAAGAGAAAACAAAAGTCGTATTTTTATTTTTATTTTTTTTGTTTTGATTAATCTAAAATTAAATTTAAATTAAGAAAATAATTAAAGTTAATTTAAAACTGATAATAAAAAGACTCAAGATCAATTGATCCAATCAATTAGGTTTTTCGGAATTCCAATGGAGGCTTTGTATAACTCAAATCTTCGACTGCGTCGTGAGTTTCGGGTACGAAAAATTTAAATTTTAAAACCAATTACTCTTACAATCTTCAACTTCTAAAATAGATTTGATTGTTATAACCATGGTCGTGCATCATCGATTCGTGTAACACATATGTTGAACCCAACTCATGCATAAACGTTACAAGGTAGTGTATATACTGAGTATGGTGTTCACACATATGTGTTACCAAATATAATATGACGCCCAATATTTTCGAAAATATTTAGAACGATTAAGAAGAAGAATAAAAATCAGAAAGATGTAATGATAAAAATAATTTTACTTCCATTGTTCATCCTCGATCCCCAATCAACTTTCACAATTGATTCCGAGTTGAAAAAGCTAGCCACCCATGGCCATGAAAAATAAATAACTCGATATTGAATGCATTCTAATGAACGAAATCTGAAAACACGAATGAAAAGAATTGAAAAACTTGAATTAACAAT
>BRYF01000024.1:6692500-6697500 GCA_030159135.1 Actinidia polygama | reverse complement strand
TAGTCTCTCTCCCTAGGAGTCAACCCGAGCTTATAGCTTACCACCGCTAACTCCTTGGAGCACTCCTATAACTCATTGTACATCTCCCAATAGCGCTTGATGTAGTTCCTGATCGACTCGTTCTTACCCTTCCTCAGCGTCAAGAGTGAGCCGACACCTTTCAGAGCATTCGTGTTTGTAATAAAACCGAGCCACGAATGACTCGGTGAGCTAATTGAAGCTTTTGATTGATCCTGCGGGCAACTTGTCAAACTATCCCCAAGCTCGATGGGAATACCTGAAACATCAGGGCATCCATGTAGTTCCAAATGGACCTCAAGTTAGATTTTCGTGACGTGACGTGACTAATGTGATTGATGTGGGACCTTGGGTCGGATTTTCCATTGTACAGGGCAAACCTCGATGGCATGAACTTTTTGGATGGGTCCATTCTCTAAATTTCTTAAGAGAATAAAGTTTGGTATCTCGGAATTGGTTCCTTCTGCATTGATAAAGATGCGCGGGCCACTAATTCAGTCGGGACGATAGTTTTGACCTACACTGCTGTCGCTCGGTTGCTGAGTTTTTCTTGGAGATCACCTTCTTAGTTTCTCTTAGAGTTGAGCGTTTTTTGAAGGTCCATGCTAGACTGGGCTTGGCACAACGACACCCTTCGTTTCTCGACGCCATAGATTTGCTATCACCTTGGCTTTCCAGGTCGACATGACTCATGTCTCTTATCCCTATAGGCTCCATAAGGTGGGTCTCTTGGGCCTCCTAACCTTCCTCTAGAGGGTCCTCCTCCATCTTATTGTGGTGGTTTCATCAGTCTATGATCAACTAGAATCTGTGTCATCTCAGTTAGTTATGCCTGCATGCATTTAATGGTGATGTCCTAGTTATCTTCGCCTTTGGGAAGCAAACAACCTAGCCTCTACTTAGAGGTGGCCTTATCCGTTCTTTGAGCATTGGCCAATATTTTAGCCCCTCTGTCCCCGGGGGTCTTGGGAGCATGAGGGGGATCCCCTCGGGTTTGATGGCTACCGGAACAATTATCGTCTTATGATGCCACGAGAAATGACCGTGTAAATGTCTATGATCGATTTTCCACATACGACGCCAATTGTGGAATTGTGGGTGAGAGAGATGATGAAAGGAAAATCGAGGATAGACACCTACGGTGGTCTTGCGACAACAAGGAGAGTTGGTACCAGACAGTTGCGCGGCAATGCCCTAGCTACAGCACAAAAATAGCAAGACTGGTCGCCGGAGCTATTTTCGAGAAATGGCTCTCCAACGGTCAAGTTAGATGACCGAAGAAAGTGTATGTATCTAGGGAGATAGTGTATGTTCTTTATAGCTCAAAACGCGTACCTTTTTGAAATCCCTTGACGCACCAACAACCTTGTCAATAAGCAGGTGGTTGCCCCAATCATGCCTTTGTAGCGTAGTTAGTAGCCCGTCATTATGCCGCCGACGTCTCCATCTATGTATGGGGGCTGTCAGAAGAGACTTCAACGTGCAAGTCATCTTCTGTCCCTTGACATCCCTCGGGATTATCGTCGGCCATTGCCTCTCGTCCAAGCTATAGTGCGGTTATTATTCCGAGCTCACTAAAATAGCGATAGTTCGGAGACAACAACGGCTTTAACTCTATCGTCGCCAATGTTCATTAGCATCTGCACCGAGCTTACTTCATAGCGATAGCCCGGCTAAGGCCCCTATCATAGCAAGGCTAGACTTTATCGTTGTATATTTCGTCCTCTTATAGTGTACATGGAGGACACATGGTGACATGTGTCACCATACATGTGGAGGAAATGCACGGCTGCTTTATGTGTGTGTGTGTGTGTGTGTGGTGCAATGCATGGGTGTGTAGTGTGCCATGTGCATGTGAAGTGCATGGCTGGGAGCAATTCCATAAGAAAGAAAGAAAAAAAATTGCATGGTTGTCCCTGTGTGTGTGTGTGCGCGCGTGTGCGTGTGCATGTGTGTATGTGTGGCGCATGTGCATGGTTTATATGTGTGTATGAGAGGACAAATGTACTATGTGTAAGTAAAACAAGGACAAAGCTCCCATTATAAATAAATTGTTGCTACTTCACTGTGAACAAAAACAAGAAAATAGAGGCACAGACAAAGGAAAAAGAGAGAAAGAGAGTAGAGAGACAAAGAGAGCAAGCAAGAAAGAAAAAACAAATTGGTAGAGTTTGTTCTGGTACTCCAGAAAAGGGATATGGTACAATAGTTGTCGGCATGGTGATTCGCCCACAACATTGGGTGGAGGGGGTGAAGATTGTTGAAGACATCTGCCATATGTGGGAAGACTCATTGAGGTGAAATCTTATTATTTGGCTACTACATTTATCGGAAGGCTCTTGGACTAGGGATCTTAAATCTGAATATAACATTTGTGAGAAGGCTCTCAGAATAGGAATCTCGTATTTGGTTATAGCAATTTAAGAATACTTTTTGAGTAGGGATCTCATATCTAGCAGCCAATAGAGAAGACCTTGAGTTTGGTATTTTTGTCTGTTTGGATCACTTGGTTTTGGGGTTTGATATGTTTCGAGCATTTGTGATTCATTCTTGGTGTACCTCAGTTTATTTGAATCACTTGGTTTTGGTTCGATATGTCGCAAACATTTGTGATTCATTGAAGTCAGAAAATCTTGGCAAGGTCGAGCTTCACAAGTGTCGAGAAGATCGTGACTCTACTGCTTGAACTTGACCAATATCTGGCCCCTAATGACGCATTGGTGGCAACGTTACTCTATTTGGTAGAAGTTTTTCTCTAAGGTGAAAATTGTTGAATTTGGTTTTAAACTTTTAGTTGGATTTGGCTTTAAACTCCCTGTTGAATTTGAATTCAAACTCTCATGCTATAAAGGGCTTCTAATGAAAGTTGCAGATACAACACAAGAAGAAAAATATAAAACAAAGGGAAAAATCAATTATAAACCTTGTATTCAGACTACATAAAGATATGAATTTCATTCTTGCTTTTTCTTTACTCTTAAGCTCTCCACAGATTGTAAGTGCTTCTGTGATGAATAAAAGTTTTTTGGTGGGGTGGGTGTGGGTGGGGTGGGGGGGCAAATAAAAAGTTTTATTAGAAAGGAAATTCTAGTACATAGAAGGCTTCCGTGCAACATCAAGCAATTAGAACTACTCTTAACACAATCAGCAAATTTGATAACATATTTTAATTCATTGGATTTGACAAATTCAATCCCAATTCTAAAGGGATTGGGAATGAGGTTGGATAAGTAGTGTGACCACATCCCATTGCATCTATAACATGTTTGTTAATTATCTGATCTTAACAAGATTTGCAAAAACCGACATAAGTTTTAATTCTTTCATTAAAGTGTTAACATAATGTTTCTTTTCTTGCAAAATAATAAAATTAAAGGTTCAAATTGAAGAGAAATGCACAAAAAAAGCTTCACGGAGAACACGAACTCAACCTACCACACGACATCTCAATAAAAATAAAAAATAAACTACTCAACGGGCAAAATGCCAACTAGCAACTACCTAATACTTCTAATCCTAAAAATTCTATAACCCCCCAAAATTCTCCAATGCTCAACATCCAAAAAGGTAACCCGAGCAATCATCAGTTCCCAAAACCCATTCGTATGCCTTCTAATTTGAATACCGAAGTTCTCATCTTTAGCAAAGTCACAATCCCTAATCTTACATCTAACTCGATTCTATTTACATCCACAGCGTTCGGCATGTACATGGGGTTACTTATATATTTGGCATTTAACAATAGAAATTATTACCAATCGAAGGCTGACATACAAGCACACAACTATGGTCCCATCAGTAGCTGACAAACAGTAACCAGAACCGTCATACCAACCAACATCTGCACAGACTAAAATGATCATCCTATCCCATCTCATTCTATCATAGGAAAAGTAATCTTAGATTCCTCCGGTGTCTCAATAATCTTAATATATAAAAGTTACTAATTGACTTAATTAAAAATAAAAAAAAATTATTTGTACATTCAAATCTGATTCAGTGTATCAATGAACTATTCGTTGTGCATTACATCCTATATTTGTAAGACACCCTACTAAAAATGACATGACCTCCCACAAATATTTCGCTTTCAGACCCAACACATTGAAATGTATGGATAAAATGTCAAGCCAAGCATTAGAAAGGCCATAACAGAAGGATGACTTCTATTGATGAATAACAAACCAAGACTCAGTTCGTTGAAGCAGCTGGCGAGGATGGCAGTTTAGGTCGCAGACGATAGTAGTCGATTTCCGGTGGAAGACCATGGGCATGGGCGTGGCTTCCGAGGGTGGTGGTTTCTAGTGATAGAAATGTTTTGCCGTTTGGTGACATTGGGAGCCGGCCCCGAGTTTCTCGAGGCCCCAATTCTAACATCAATTTGATGCCCTTCACATTTTTTTTAATAAAAAACGAGACTATTATTGCAACAAAGATCAACATCTCTTGTGAATTTTAAATAACGTTGGGAGCTGAAAATACACATACAAGACTATTACTTCGATGTACCAAAGTATATATAATCCAGTACACAAAAAAATCATAATCCCATATACAAAAGTACTACCACCATGCATTGACCATTTACCAATATATACCTAACCACATATACAAAAATATAAATTCCTATCCATTGGATATCCTTGGTTCATTTACAGAAAAGATAATAGTTCATTGGCTAGACACAAAAAATATCACTTGAATACTGCTCTTCTTGCATTTTTAGAGGCAAATGTATCAATTAAACTTGCGTAATCTAGACTTTTTACAAACTTATTTTCAATGGATAACATCTCTAATCAATTCAACCTCTCTTGTGACATGGTTGATCAAAGGTAAGACTTGATCATCTTCAACTCTGAAAAACTTCTTTTTCCAGAGGCAACGGTAACCGAAATAGTCAAAAGAATTCTATAAGTAATCCATGCATTAGGGTAAATATCTTAAATGCACCTCAAATGATTGAACATATTAGACCTAGG
>BRYF01000024.1:6677500-6682500 GCA_030159135.1 Actinidia polygama | reverse complement strand
TAGTTAACTTGTATTACTTGTATTACTGGGGGAAAAACTGGTTAATCATGCAAAGTTATTGTATACTAAATTGCAAAGAAAAGAATCCAGGATGTTGAGAGAGAGAGAGAGGGAGGGAAGAAGTTATTCTTACTCTGCACACTCACTTAGTTTCCCTGAATTTTGGCTCTCAACAATTTTAAGAATCAATGACTTGTTCTCATCCAGATACTGCAGAGAGTGAGGAATCAAATGATAAAATGGTGTCATTGATAATATACCAATTGTACCAAAATAATAGAGTTATGCGTACAGATTTTTCTCTTTTTTTTCCTATTTCACAGTAATCACCCAAAAATGTGAAATGAAATATGCAATCATAGAAACATAGATCAATATGTGAAAAGACTGAACATGGACTTATAAATCCTCTAAAAACCTTAAAATAGAATAAATATAGAACTAATAAATAAACTTGGGATCCTCAAACTCTTTAGGTCTAAACTCTATCCCTTCAAACTATAGTTTTAATTTCTAGGACCCTGTGGTTATGGAATTTGACTAATACTTCCTTTTCTACGAGTATGGACAATTTGTACGAACGGAAGGTAGAAAAGATGCAGAAGGAGCCCCTAGGGAAAGGGAAGTTTCTACTGTATCTTACCTCTTTTAGTTGGTTGAAGGAAGGACAGGAGAGAGTATGAGAACTGCAACATTAGCAACTTCCAATATCTCCCAATATAACCACAGGTGACTAGAAACCTCCAAAATATGTTACGTTCGCCATCGAACCCAAAGTTTTCTGAAGATTTTACCTTCATAAAAAAAATTATAACAAAAACAACTAACACACAATTGTCTAAAAGCATATACCCAGAACATTAAAAACCACATCTTATATCCCAATTGAGAAGGCAGCTAATTCACTAAGACTGTATTTGGATCAAGGATTTGAGAAGGAATTTATAAAGGCATTTATAGGGAATCACATAGATAGCTTTATATTTTTCGTTCATTATCTTGGAATCTTTTCCTTTTCCTTACCCTCCATACATCTATCCACTAAACCTAGACCCAAATACAGCCTAAGAACAACTGCTGCAGTAGATATGAACTACTTTTTATATTTTTTATCATTATTTGAAGACGTGTCATTTTAAGGAAAACGTTACAAACTTCAAACAACATTGCATCCAAACTATTATAGACTTAATATTATGAAATTATGAATGATCGGTAAGTACACTACTGCAACCAAAATTCATATAAATTGAAATGAAATATAAAAGGAACGTCACATTGGTACGTTAGACACAAACACAAATTGCAATACAATACACAGATGAACATCCGGACAAAACCCACCCAAGTCAAAATATGGCATGCCTCTTTGTTCTACCGTGAATCAACACATGAAGCACTTTTGGGCAAGTAGGGTTGATGAAAAACTAGTTGGGGGAGCGGGTGGATATTCATTTTGAAGATCCACAAAAAGTGAACAGATTTTCATATTCAAGCCAAAAAAAAATATAGAACATGCTACAAGAAAGAAGTAAGAATCTCAAAGCAGGCAGTGTAAACTTCAGGTGTAGTCAGTGCCCAAACAGTGCCCTGGATTGAGTACATTCTATGCCAACAAATTGTCCAAAACATAGTAAGACAACAATATATTTGCATACTGTTATTCAAGTATCTGAAAACACTGATCATGAATAAACTGCTACATCCAAAATGCTTCTATTATCAATTGGTGTACAGAAGAATTTAAGGTAACCTGCAAATCTTTAATACTTTATTTGAAATTTTCAATAAAATAGGAAGACTATAGAAAACAGGAGCATTGTGGAACCAATTATCCATTGTACAAAAGATTCTCTTCTACAAACAGGACACTGAATGAAAAACAGAATCACTAACAAATAAAAGACTCGCCTAGTACACGAGGCTCCCGCCATTGCGGAGTCTGGGGAGGGTTAGATGTACGCAACCTTACCCCTGCAAGTAGGGAGGTTGTTTCCGCAACTTGAACATGTGACCTCCAGGTAACCAACTTTACCGTTGCTCCAAGGCTCACCCACCCACACCCCAGCCAAATATCAGAATCACTAACAAATACAAAAAAAAAAAAAAAATCGATTAACGGTTTAACGATGATTAGAGAGTTCCGTGTCAGGTTGTGAGTCTTGTGACCACTATTGTTTTTTGCCCAATCCAAAACACTATTGGATGAATCCACATAGTGACCTAACCAAGCAGCCAAGCACATACGAGATTCTCGCTGGAAAGTACAATGAGAAATAAAAAGAGGCAGGTTTTCAGGGGAGCTATAAGCTGCTATCTGTGAACAAAAACAGCATCCAAGTACAAGCACTCCCAAACAATCCTAGTTCATCAAGCTACCACTAAATTCATAAGAGACGTAGCAGTGTGAACATTTCTACAAGCGGTACAAAAACTACTACTATTAGATTAATGGCCGCGTTTGATAACATATTTTGAGTGGGATTGGACTATTAGTCCAGTGAGCCCACTTTAATCATGTTCTAGTGCAAAAATTAAACTGGACTAACAGGGACTGTTAATCTCCAAAACTGGAGGATTAAGAATTCCATGGATTTGGCACTACTAATCCAATCCCATGGGATTATTAATCCAAAAGGATTGGGATTAGATTGCTAATCCCATTAAATTAAAATATGCTATCAAACCTGGCTGATATGTACTAAAACTAAAATCTTCAAGGATGTGCTCAATGCAAGAAATGCCAATGTCTCAACAAATAAAACAATTCAAACAAATCTCAGGAAAAGCATCTAATCCACTGTTATACACTTCTCGTTTTTTATTTTTATTTTGAAGAAAAGAAGCTAAATACCCAATTTTTGAGCAAGATCAGAGCATGAAAGGACAGCAAATTATGCTGAAGAGCAATCACTGATGAATAAGAGACTGACAAAAGAAGGCAATTAACAAAGTGATCGTAATATAATAAACAACAATAACCAACAAAAAGAATTCCCAAAGCCTGGCATATCAAACAATAGGGAAAACACCATCCCCATAGAAGTACAAATTTGTAAGCCAGAAGAAAAAGTACCAAATCACTTAATATTTAAGAGAGATAAAAGGAATTTAAAAGAGAAGCCATAAACATGAACCAAAAAAACAAAATTTATAAGAGCTGATTAAAGTTCCCAATAGGTGTCCATTCAAGGAATATGAGGGAGCATTATAACAACGGATACCATCTAATAATCGTCATATGAAAGCAAACAACATCGAGAATAACCAAACACCAGACCCACAGAAGAATTTTCACAAATCCATTGAGATTAATTAGGATGCTGGGAACCTAACACATCATAAAGCTCAAAAGAAACACATTTATTAGGGGGGCCATGTAAGGATGATTAAGAAACAAAACAACAACAAATGCCCATTTACCAAAACACTCGAAACCTTAGATTTTCTTTACCATCCCTGTGAGATGAACTGTATTCCTGTTAGAGTTACTATCAGGATCTCTAATTGATTCAAAGAGTCGAAATCGATACCCCAAGGCCCTGCAGCCCAAATGTTTTGTTGTATTTCTGGATTAATATTTTTGGAAAGGAGGCTATAATCTAAGAGTGTAGAGAGTTTCAGTGTTGTAATCCTTATTGATTATAATAGATTTCTTTTCTGGCTCTCTGTCATAGTCATAGGCACAATGGTGATTCACGTAAGTACTTGTGTTTTCAAGTTTCTATGACTGTTTCTATTTCTTTATCTTTTTGTGTAGATTGATAGAACTTGTTATCCCATGACACTCTAAAGTCTAAACTATTCCATGATAGTTAGACAAATCAACTGAAAATTCACTTTCAATAAGCATCAAACTAAGGAATACCCATTAATAAAATAGTTTATTTACCAAAAAGAAGGTTTGTTGAAAAATAGAATGTAGTTATAATGGCAGCAAGAAGAGCAGAAAAGGAAGTATAGAGACAGGGAGAGGTAGGGAGAGTCTGGAGAGAGAGAGAGAGAGAGAGAGAGAGACAGACCAACAGACAGACAGACAGACCTGCTCATTTCTTACTGACTAAAGAAAAAAAAAAACAAATTCCCATTTACCAAAATCCTCAAAAAATATCTATTTTCTTGAGATTCCCCTATAACCCTTCCAAGAGAGTTAGACAAATCAGCTAAACATGTACTTTCATTAAGCACCCAAATAAGGAATACCCATTAAGAAAACAAAGTTTAGGTACCAAAAAGAAGAAATCATTGACAATCTCAAGTATGTAGCTACGATGGCAGCAAGAATATCAGAAGCCAGAGCAGAGAGAGAGAGAGAGAGAGTGGAAGACCTGTTGAATGTGATCAGTAGTGACGTTGTTGGGGTAATAGGCTGCCATCATGGGCTGCATCTGCATCAGGTCCTGCTGCATCCCGCCCTTTTAAATCCCCTCGAATCTCTCTCTCTATATATCCTTCTCACTTTCTCTCTCTACGTCTCTTTCTTTCTACCTCCTAAAACAAAGCTGGGAAAGCAGAGCACTCTGCAAGCGCAAGAACTGCCCCCTCCTCCTTTTTGCTTTTCTCTGTTCACAAGTTTGACACTCAAAACACAGATTAGACGCTGTTGAGACACAGTACCCAGTAGCCAGACCAACAGACTCACTCTGTGTGTGTGTGTGTGTGTGTGTGTGTGTGTGTGTGAGAGAGAGAGAGAGAGAGAGAGAGAGAGAGAGAGAATAATCTCAAAGGAGAGGGGGGTTTTGGTGGCTTGCTTGGGTTGTTGGGGCCTCTTTGGCCTCTGCCTTTATTTAGGGCTGAATATGAACCAAGTTTCATGAATAGTTCGAGCTCAGTTTTTTCATTTATTATGATGAGTATGTAATTCTTCATTTTCTTTTATAATGTAAACCAATGTGTAAACGGTTTTTTCCGTTAGGTTTTGAATCAAAAGTTGACTTTGAACCAGGAAATTTTGATTTTACCCAAGTTAAAACAGAACAAAAATGAATGAGATACCAAAT
>BRYF01000024.1:6665000-6670000 GCA_030159135.1 Actinidia polygama | reverse complement strand
GAGAAAAGAGAGAAAAGAGAAAAAAAAGAAGAAAAAAGAAGGAAGAAGAACAAGATTGAAGGAGAACACTTTCTTTCATGTAGTTTTCACCACTTAAGGTAGAATTCATCTTGTTTTCCATAAATCATAGTTAGTTTACCATGTTTTGTGTGTGTTTAGTCATGGAAATAGAGGGAGGAGGAAGAAGGAGGAAATAAGTGAAGGTTTCCCATGGGAGACCCAAATCATCCATGATTTGTGTGTTTTAAATTGTTTGTTCCATATTCATAGTATTTTCATATCATTTTACATCATTAGAACTCATATGGGAGTGTGTTGAAGTGATTTGGGATTGAAAAGCTTGAACTAAAGGAGACTACCTTCGAACTAGAGGAAATGCAGGCATTTGAATGCCTACACAGAGTGTTCGAATGCTATGCAAATTGGGGCCAACTTGATTACTGGATGTTCGAATGTGGCGTTCGAATGCCAAGCCATGTATGGGGTATTCGAACGCTGTCACAGAGCGTTCGAACACTAGGACAAATAAGGAAAAATGAACTTCTAGACGTTCAAACGCGGCGTTCGAACGCCAGACTTTTGTGAGGTAGCTTTCGAATGCTACAAGAAACAATTTTGAAAATTGAATCTGTACCCAATCTGAATTCTGTTTTTGAAAACAGATCCATTTTGTTCTTCGTAAGAAATCTGCCTCAAGCTTGTTACTAAGGTTGGCAGTCGACTCTTCACATTCCATTCACGTTCCAAGTGGGCGACTCTTCACATTCCATTCACATCCCAAGTAGGCGAGGTCCAAAATCATGGACCACCGCATGCCCTAACTACGTATGTAGTCTATTGATGTGCTCTCACTCACCTTTTACAATGGAAAGCCTTATACTAACATTTATTAGTATATATGTCTATTCCTCATTAGTTTACTAACCAATTTGAGATTTGGTATTTTCACCATATTTTAACTAGTTCAACTATCTAACTGTGAAAGGCAATTTCTCATTCGTCCTTTATCCGTTTTGAACAAACTTGCCGTGCTATTTACCCAGAATCTTTGCAAATGGAAAAAAAATTTGAAATCGGACCGCCTAAGCTGCAATTCTTGCATCAAAATGATCTCTATTTCTTTGAATAGGCAATAACGTCAAGAAACAACTTACATCAATATTAGACTAAGTTAGGGCCGGTCTTAAGAATTTGAGAGCCCTTGGTAAATTCTACAATATGGGACCTCTATATGTCTTTACAATAGTATAGTCAAAATAATTTTAATCCAATTATAAATTTTTTTAAAGACTAATATAGGTTATTTTGAAATATGAAGACTGATTACGGGGATTATAACTCCACTTCGTTTCATCAAAAAATATTGATGTGGGTAAAAATAGCGAGACTACTATTTGCAAAGGATGGTTTCGTCCATAGATCTCGCCATTGATATCGCCAGAAATGTGTTCCCGTCTCGCCCACTCGGCAAGAACGATTATCTCGCCCAACGTAGTGTCCTCCTCTAAGAAGACTCTCCGCGCGGATCTCTCTTCACATGGGAACTGCAATATTCGCTCCGGCAACCTAGCCTATAATTTCGGATTACTCTCCAGTTGGCAAGATCTCCTAATTCATCTCCATTATCTCTGGGATAGACTTCCAAATCGATCCACCCGAGAATCTCGGCATGATCTCCGCATAATTCTCCACCACTCTTCTATATAAAGGCCGCTCCCCCATAATTCAAAGATACGCTCAAGACACACACCTCACTGTGTTATTACATGAATAGAGCTCTACTTTACTCCTTCTCCTCATATCGCCTTTATTTGATCTCCACGCCAGAGGGGTTTTGAGCGGCCTCGCCCTGGCCGATTACCTTTGTTTACCTGTGCAGGTTGCCTAGATTTTTTCGAGGTCCTCACCTCGCCGCTTCGAGCAATATTGACTGTTGGTTGCTCGCCCCTTAGATTTTTACCACAATAGTTTGGCGCCGTCTGTAGGAATGATAGTTCTCAAATTTCTATGCACCTGCACATTCGATTATTACCTAGACCAAGTGCCAGCAGCCTTTTGGAGAACAGAGCTCGTCCTATGGCCAATACCAGCCAAGTTCCGGATTTAGAAGGCCTCCACCGTGAGATCCATGGGATGGCCGAACAAATGAGAATCATGAATGAGAATAACGCTCGTTTGTTATAGCACCTGACTGCTAACCCGCCTCCTGCGCCCATTCCTGAACGCCAACTTCCCCGCCCCCGTTGATCCGGCGAGGACGATCATAGTACCGGACGGGTTAGAAGTCGTCAATCTCCTATTCCCCGCCGCCGAGAAAGGAGCTTTACATCGGAATCCCGATCATCCAGCAAAACGCAAGAAGTGGATGAAGGAGGTGACAGACCAAGGGGACGTTCTCCTCACCGTAATAAAAACGAGCATAGGCGTCAGGGCGAACTCACTAATCAGCAGATCAGGGACCTCAACGCCAAAATTGACGCCATCAATGCAGGTGTGAATGTTCCGGTAACGGTAGAAACTCTGGTACGACAGACAGAACCTCCATTTACAAACTGAGTTATGCGGACCAGGGTATCCTCCCGATTCAAATTACCAACCCAGCTATGAACCTATGAGGGAAAGACTGACCCGATGGACCACCTGGATTCCTACAAAAGTCTGATGTCGCTTCAAGGATGCACTGACGAAGTCATGTGTAAGGCATTCTCGGCCACATTGAGGGGATCGGCGAGGTCATGGTTCAAAAAATTAACGCCAGGAACCATAGACTCATTTGGCGAGCTGAGCAGACTCTTCATCGCCAATTTCATGAGATGCTGAGTTAGGAAGAAGAATGCTTCCCACCTCTTCACCATCCATCAGAGGGAGAATGAGAGCTTGAAGGACTATGTAAGGTGGTTCAACCAAGTCGTCTTAGAAGTAGAAGATCCCAGTGATAAGGTAGTTGTGATGGCAATGATGGAAGGACTTCGCCCGGGGCCATTGGTCAATTCTCTTTCGAAAAATGTTCCTGAGAATCTGTCCGCCCTCCAGAGCAAAGCCGATAAGTACATCGTTGCGGAAGAATTGGCCGAAGCCAAACGGAGAAGGCGAGGAGGAAGAGAAGATAGCAAGAGGAAAGAACCCGATACGCGACGATCTGACCACAGGGACAGGGGCAAAAGTAGGAAATCAGACCAGGACACCAGACGACGAGACAACGAGAGGCATCCTCGGACTCCGCCTCGTCGCTCGGAACTAGTTTTGCCTCCGTTGAACGTCCCCATAGCCCAAGTGCTTACCGAGATTAAGCACGAAGAATTCGTGAGATGGCCGGCAAAAATCAAGACGGATCCCAAAAAGAGAGACCAAAACAAGTACTGCGAGTTCCACCGAGATCACGGGCATACAACGGAAGATAGTTTCCAGTTGAAGAAGCAAATTGCCGATCTCATCAAACAAGGACTTTTAAGAAAGTATGTTGCTCGCCAGCCGCCTACCTCGCCAAACAACAAATACGGCGACAATCGCCCTAGCGCAAGAGAAATACAAGTGATCCACGACGGGTTCGGATCCGGCGGATGCTCGAACTCATCTAGAAAAAGGCATGCTAGAAGCGCTGAGGAACGAGTTGAAGAAGAAGTCTACAACCTGTCCTCGCCAGTCATGACCGCGAGTACCCCCATTACCTTCATCAACGATGACTTAAGAGGCCTGCACCTCCCTCACGACGGCGCCTTGGTCATCTCGGCAGTTATAGCCAACTTCAACGTGTAGGGGATCCTGATAGACAACGGGAGTTCTGCGTACATCCTATTCATCTCAGCCTTTAACAAAATGAAGATCGATTTGGATAAACTGCAGCCATTCCACACACACCTAGTTGGATTCGGTGGGAACATAACTCACCCGTTGGGATGGATAAAACTACCGGTCACCTTGGGTACAGAACCCCATCAGTTTACGGAGTGGCAGGATTTCATTATAATAGATTGCCCGTCCCCATACAACGCCATACTTGATCGCCCGACGCTTGGAGGGACAAAAGCCATCACCTCCACCTATCATTTGAAAATGAAGTTCCCGACCACAACAGGGATAGGCGAGGTAAGGGGTGACCAGAAGACTGCCAGACAATGCTTCATTTCGACCATGAAATATCCCTCCAACCTCTCTCAATAGCAATTATAGGACAACGTTACCGAGATGGAAGCATTGAGGGACGAGGTCGAACAGATAACCCTGGAAGATCCAAGAGAAACAAAAAACACTGAGCCCCTTGAAGAAGTCTGCCCAATCCACATACATCCCGACCACCCGGATCGACATGTTATGATTGGAACCGAGCTGACCAAAGAATTGAGGGTAGCCTTAGTGGAATTCCTGAGAAGAAACTATGATGTTCGCCTGGTCCCAAGGTGACGTTCTCGGCATCGACCCACAAGTCGCCGTTCACAAGTTATTCACCAACCCTGATCATCCACTAGTCCGTCATAAGAGGCAGAAGTTTGCTCCAGAATGCATGAAAGTTATCGAAGAAGAAATAACAAAGCTCATGAAAGCCAATGTTATCCGAGAAACCCGCTACCCTGATTGGCCCGCCAACGTTGTCGTCGCCCCTAAAAAAGGGGGAAAGTGGCGAGTTTGTGTAGATTTCACCGATCTCAACAAGGCCTACCCGAAAGACAATTTTCCTCTGCCAAAAATTGATCTGATAGTAGACACCACTTCCAAGCATGAACACCTGAGCTTCATGGATGCCTTCTCCGGATATCATCAGATCAAGATGCACCCACCGGACATGGAGAAGACTTCTTTTATCACAGAAAGGGGTCTGTATTGCTACAAAGTGATGCCATTCGTCCTGAAAAATGCGGGGGCGACCTACCAGAGATTGGTGAATAAAATGTTCAAAGAACAGATAGGAAAAACCATGGAAGTCTATATAGATGACATGCTCGTCAAAAGCCTGACCACGACCGACCATATCGCCCACTTGGAGGAAGCATTCAACGTTCTGC
>BRYF01000024.1:6512500-6515000 GCA_030159135.1 Actinidia polygama | reverse complement strand
AATCAAACGGTCTCCCTGTCACTCAGTACAAAGTCAGAGATTTTATGGATTGCTATTATGATATAGGAATCTCAAACTTAAGATCCTTTCTTCACCTGGTCTAACAATAAGGTGTGGAGTAAGTTAGACAGGGCAATGGTTAATGTAAAATGGGGCCAAGAGGGGCTCGTAGCCCACGCAAATTTTGGGCTCCCTGGTAAATGTTCAGATCATTCGTCTTGTATAGTTTCTCTTTTTGGGGACAATGATCAAGGCCCTAGGCCTTTCAAATTCTTTAACATGTGGGCCAAGCACGTTGATTTCCTGGATCTAGTGGGCAGCAGCTGGAGCATGCATGTGGATGGGTCGACAATGTTCAAACTGTGCAGAAAGCTTAAAGTTTTAAAAGGTCCATTAAGGGCTCTAAACAAGCAGCATTTTTCTCACATATCTGCTAGAGCTGCTGCGGCAGAAGAAGATTTACTTCAAGCCCAGCAGCAGCTCCATGATAATCTGGGAGATGTTAGTTTGCAGAATGAAGTTGCATCCCTTAAGAGTAAAATCTTTCAGATTGGCAGAGGCAGATAGAAGTTTTTGTTCGCAGTTAGCCAAGGCGAAGTACTTGAAAAACTGTGACAAGGGAACTAACTTTTTCCATGATTTGATCAAGAACAATAGGGCTAGAAGCCAAATTGTTGCGCTTACTAAGGAAGATGGGGCCAGCACCACTTCTATCCAGCAGGTTAGCTCTCTTTTTGTGGAGTTTTACAAGAACCTGTTGGGGGGTAAAGTCAGACTGCTCTCGCCTTGACATAGGTATTCTAGAGGAAGGGAAAACTGTTGAAGCAGGTCATGCTTCCTCTCTTATTCAGCCTGTTTCGGATGAGGAAGTAAAGTCTGCTTTATTCAGCATTGGGGATGACAAAGCCCCAGGTCCAGATGGCTACTCTTCTTGTTTCTTTAAAAATGCATGGAGTATTGTTGGGTCTGATGTGTGCACAGCAGTTAAGGAATTTTTTGTGTCTGGGAAACTCCTAAAACAGCTTAATCATGCAGTGATAACCTTGGTTCCTAAGACAGAAAATGCCTCAAGGGTAGAAGAATTCCGACCTATTGCTAGTTGCAATGTCATCTATAAAATAATTTCGAAGATCCTCGCATCCAGATTGTCTCCCATTCTGGAAAGTTTGATTGATCCTGGCCAATCGGCATTTGTGCCTAATAGGAGTATGGTGGAGAACATATATGTGGTTCAAGAAATTCTGAGGAAATATTGCTGGAGCAGGATTTCTCCCCGGTGCATCATGAAAGTGGACCTTCGCAAAGCTTATGACACAGTTAACTGGGCCTTCCTGGAGGATGTCCTCTCAGGTTTGGGTTTCCCTGCTATGTTTGTGCAATGGATCATGCAATGTGTGTCTACAACATCATATTCCATATCTATTAATGGGTCTTTGCATGGATTCTTTAAAGGCCAGCAAGGACCCTATTTCTTCCCCCTTCTTATTTGTGCTTTGTCTAGAATACTTGTCCAGGAATTTTTGGAGGCTCAAGTTGAATCCATATTTCAACTTCCACCCTAAATGTGCTGAGTTGAATATCTCTCATCTCGCATTTGCAGATGATCTTATTCATTTTTCGAGAGGTGATGCCACTTCAGTGAGTTTGATCATGGATTGTCTAAAGAAGTTTGGAGAATGCTCTGGTCTTCGTATTAGTGATACTAAATCCAATGTATTCATGACTGGGATTAGTAGGGATACCATGGAGGAGATCAAGAGCATCACATGGTTCAGTACGGGCAGATTTCCTTTCCGTTATTTGGGTATTCCTATGGCTGCCTCTAGACTTACGATTGAGCAATTTAATCCTCTTATTTCCAAGATTTCTGAATACATAAATGCCTAGGCTGGTGTAACTCTTTCCTATGCTGGAAGGTGCAAACTAATCAGATCTGTTCTCCAGGGTGTGGAATGCTTCTGGCTTTCTATTCTTCCCATTCCAGTAGGTGTAAAGGACAAAGTTATATCTTTGTGCAGAAATTTCCTGTGAGGCGACATGGCAGTGGTCTCCAAGAAGCCATTGGTAACCTGGAGAGAGATCTTCCGTCCTAATTAAGGAGGAGGTCTGGGCTTTATTGATCATCATGCTTGGAATTTTGCCCTCCTTTCCAAGTCTCTTTGGAATCTCCAGTCTAAAAAAGACTAGTTATGGGTAAAGACTAGGTGCACCATATATACATCAAAAGAGCATCCTTCTGGGAGTATGTTCCAGCCAAACAAGACTCCCAAATGATGAGGCATCTTGCGCAAATTAGAGATAAAATTGCCATGCTAGAAGGGTCATTGCCGTCAGCTTTCTTCAGATTACAGCAGTGGACAAGTTTGGGCAAGTTTAATGCCAAAGCTTGTTATGATTTTTTTTTTATCTAAAGGGGCAAATATTTGCTGGACAAAACTGGTGTGTCACCACTCTCTATTGCCAAAGCATTAGTTTACCTTATGGCTTGGTCTCAAGGATA
>BRYF01000024.1:6495000-6497500 GCA_030159135.1 Actinidia polygama | reverse complement strand
TTCGATTTATTTTTGTGATGTGCTGAACCGATTCAAACCGAACCTAACCGAATTAGCTACCAATTTACTACTAGATTTAATCTTGACTATCCATGTATACCACACATTTTAATATAAACTTGTGTTGGTTGACTATTGCTAACAGTTATTGCTATCTGCATTTTTTTTTGTTCACTAATGTTAGACTTCTTAAAGTTTTATTGGCAAGCTAGATGAACTTTGGTGCAATAGGTAGCGTACGCATAAAGCTTCATCTTTTAATCGCACAATTGGGCTCAACTTCCTATGATGTGATAGACTAGCTACCAACTACACCCTAGAGGCATGACTGGGCCAGCTGCCTACTCAATAACACAATAGTTAATGCGTCCTCACACGCGCTGAGTTACACTATAAAAGATGGTAAACTCTCTTTTAGAGAGGTAATCCTCTCTCACTCTTTTTTTCATCTTCTCTCTCTAGAATAAGAGCCAAGAATTTTCTCTTTCTCTTGCTTTCCTCTCTTGTTTTCTTCGGTCACTAACTTGATCATCAGAGAGTTGTCCCCAAAATAGTTCCGGTCAGTACTTTTCACTGTTGCTTTCTTGTAAAGGTTTCAAATTTTTTTTTTATATATAGATAATTTTGGACTTTAATATAATTGGACCATTAAATATAATTAAGTCACATGTGGGGTAGTTTGGCCTAAGTATATTCTATCTTAGGTCTAAGTGTAAATTATATTGGGCTTGAAATGAATGAAAGTTGGACTTGTGAGGGAATGGGCCAAATACTTGGCCCATGATTAGTTTGAGTTATTTGTGTTTGCCAAACAAGGCCTTAGAGAAAAAGGGCATTTATATCATCTTTATCTCTCTCTCTCTCCTCATTTAACCTAAACACATTTACTTCTCTCTCTCCCTCTCTCTCTTTCTTTCTAGGGCTTTGAGCATTTAGGGCAAGATTTGAGTGAGTGATAGTGTGGCTTGAGTGGTGGTTCTTGGAGGAAGATCATTTACTCAACGGGGGCATCATTTTGAGCCAAGAAAGTTTAGAATCAGAGTTTTATAATTCATCCATCTCCTTCACCTTGTTGGAGCTTGCTTGAATCTATTTGAGGTAAAGGGGGTTAGCTTGTTGGGGTTTTACTTTGGAGTTGTATATGATAACTTAAACATAGCCTATTGAGGCACTATTTTGGGTGTTGAACTCTAGATGAAAAACTTGGTTTAAATGAAAGTTGAAAGTTCTGAAAATCTGAAAGTGTCTATTTTTCTGCGATGTCTACCGATAGTCGCATTTTCTCTACCGGTAGTTCCCTTTGTTTCTTAAAGCTGGCTTGAGGGCTCGACCTACTAGTAGTAATATTTTCACTACCGGTAGTGATTTTTGGTTTTTCACCTCCTAAAAGGTGATATCAGTACCCTGATGTACCGGGAGAGGATAAAAGGTGGTACCGATAGAGATTAGTTGCAGAGGCAGCTTAGAAATACTATTTTGCCCTTAATGACAGGGTAATTTTGTAATAGCATTAAGTCTGCTAATCTACCTATAAATGGGTGGATTAGCTGTAATTTAGATATTTCTATTCATTTGTTTAGTTTTCTAATGTTAGTTAGTTGAGAGTATCTCTCTAACTTTATCTCTCTAGTTTTTTAAATAAATCTCAATTTTTCGATTCATTGGTAATTCAATTTGCGATCCGATTGAAGATTCTATTTAGTTGTGAGATTATTTGTGTTCGTGCATTTAACTTGAGGTTTTGTTTCCTATTTCTTATGTTTATTATTTACAAGCTTTTACTCTTGATTTTTAGGGTTTCATGTTGAATGTTGTTTGATTCCTAATTCATTTTGTAGAGAGTTTGCCTATAATTTGATTTAGAGTATTTTTAATTGAATTTCGAAACTTGATCATGTTTATATGTTCTTGTGCTATAATGTGTTTTTTAGGCTAAATTTTTTAAGCTAGTTCAACGTGAAGTCTTACATTATGATCTAGATATGTTCTAAATCCTTCTCTTGCACTCGATTTTATATAATATCAATGGGTTGTTATTGGTGAATCTTCGGTCAAAATTATGGATTGTATATACTAGAGTAAAGATGATAGATTTGCTTTGATCCTCACAAGTTAGTCTATTTCCTTTGTATTCTATGTGTTTGTGTAAATTTTTATTCCAATGGCTCAAAGAGCTTCTCTTTTTGTCCATTTTCCGATTACCTGCACTAAAAGCTGACTTCGATGTCACAGTTGATGACGGAGGGGTTAGTAAATCACATGACATGATGGAGAGTATGAAAAAATTCATTAGTGGTCTCTCCACCGTGTCAAAATATCAAGATTTTCTTTTTTCAGTATCCGTTAGAAAAACACTAAAGTCTGTGTCTAAGTATTTAAAAAGTTCATTGCGTGATGAAACATTGTGCTTTGCCTACTAAAGTTAGCTATTGCATTCCAAGCACTCCCGGTGTTCTTACCTCATACGCCACTAGTTGAAATAGAAGGTGTAAAAGTGGTG
>BRYF01000024.1:6400000-6402500 GCA_030159135.1 Actinidia polygama | reverse complement strand
TCTGTTCAGATTCACCAATACTTCTGGGGTCGACTTTTCTCTTTCGAGGGCTACATTTTCCGCGATCAGGTGCAGGATCATCTTCTTTTTCCTGCTTTTCTCTCACTTCTTGGGTGAATCGATGGACTTCTATCTTTGTATGAAGCTTAATATTCTCTTCAGTGAGTGTTTCAATGTGTTTGTTGAGGATTTCTGTTTCAATATTCTTGACCTCCAACAGTGTCCCATACTTCTTTTCACCTTTTTCCATTCTTACTTTCATTGTTGATTGGAGATCTGGTCTTTTAACTCGAGTTGAGCTCTCAGTTTGCTATTCTCAAGTTGGAGGTTTGTGTTCAGCGTTAGACGATGAATCTCTTTCTCTGTTGGATGTTGACTTTCATTGTTTGTTGAGGGTTCTTCTTGTTCATTCTGATTCGTACGTTGAACTTCTCTTTGTGTGAACCAAAGTGACTCTTCATAAAACTGTGATCCGTCTTCTTCTTGGTCGTCCTATTCTTTTTGTTTCTGATTTATCTCCATGTTCCTATGACGTGAAAGGTTTTCCTATCCTTCTTCATTTTCTTGCTCATCTTTAGATTCTTCTTCATATGCTTGAATGATGTGGTCTTGCTGTGCAAGTTGAGGTGTTTGTATTTCATAGACTACTTTCTCCTCTTCTGTTTCCATGAGTTGCACGGGGTGGACCTACAATAGTTTTTGTAGAGTTGTTTTTTCACACATGTTTTTTGTAGATTTGGAAATTTCATGAAGCGAAAGGGTGAAAATTTAGTTTACCTTGTGGTCTTCAATATCTTTCAAATCAATGTATTTGATGTCTTTATTCAGAGATGATATGTTCCATTTTAGAACTCTTGGGATTGCGTTCTTTGTTGATGCGTGAACCATTGTACTGTGTTTGCAGAGCCAATACTGAAGATCAATGGAAAAGGAGAAATTTGTTAGGTGAAATTCATTATTACCTTATGGAGTACAAGTTTCTCTTGAACTTACCAGTAGTAGCATAACACAGCAAAAACTTTCCTTGTCTCGTTCCAATATTTTTTGATCGAACCAATCAAAGAGTTTCGAATAGCTTCACATTGGTCATAGTTTCTGATTTGATCAAGGTCTTCAAAGTTCTTGATGTATATCAATGGAAAACCATTTCCCATTATTGGAAAGACCAATGACACACAAGAACATGCACACTAGTCTAGCTATATCTTGTGTTGCTTCTTAACAATTCCTCAATCATTTTTTTGATTTGTTTTGATGTAAGTGCTCCTTCGTCGATGTTTCTTCTCTTGAAGAATTCCTTTTTTTTTTTGTCTCCATATGGAAGACAAGTTCTCTTTCCCACAAGATATGCCAAAAATTACCTGATGTCCTGTTTGCTTAACAACAAAATTCTGCTGACAAGTTGGAAGGTTGCATTTCCTTGGTATGCTGTGATTATTTTTTCTGCAACTTTATCATATTTTGTGCATTCGTTTTATGGCAACCAGAAAGGAGTCTTCTGGAACAGCTTGATGTGCACGTTTTGGAATTCGATGTCTTGCAGCAGTCGAACTGCAGCTTTCATGTTTGATCGATATGTCTTTCTACATTCGTTTGTAAGGCTTGGATACAGTGGTGAACCGGTTCGTGGCATTGGGGATATTGATGGTGTCATAGAAGATGTTTAAGATGACTGTGATCTGATCTGGTTTACTCTTCTGTTGGACATTGAGATATCTTATGTGTGTATTTTTGCTTGCCCTTTTCTTGAATGCAATGCCAGTATATAGCAGATGCTGACTTTTTAGGATAAGTGTGCAATTTTTGATGGAATTGGTGTTCAAATTGTTTGGACTGGTTCTAATCTTTGATATATAAATGTGCAAAATTTTCATTCTATTGTTCAAATGAATGCTACGAGTGTGGAAATTTTCGTCAACTAGTTGGAATATGTAATGCATAACTATGCAAGTTTTCATGGAATTGTTGAAATTCATGATACAGTTGTGCAATACATAACTGTGCAAATTTTCAGGCAATTTGGTGAAGTTATTTCTAAAAGTGTGCAATTTTCGTATAGTTGTAATGTGGAATAAATAACTCTGCAAATTTTCTTGTATTTGCTGAATTAATGCTACTAGAGTGCAATTTTTTGAGCTATAGTTGTATTTTCCAATACATAAGTGTGTAAATTTTATGCAATTGTTCGAATTCATGATACTAGTATGCAAATTTTCTGATATAGTTGTCATTTCAACACATAATTGTGCAAAGTTTCGTGCAATTGGGAATTTGAAGCTACAACTATGCAAATTTTGGTGAACTAGTTGTAATGTATATAACATATAACTATGAAAATTTCTTGTAATTGGTGAAATTAATTGTAATAATGCACAAATTTTGTGCCATTGTTGTCATTTCGAATACAAAAATGTAAAAATCTTAATGAAATTTGCTTAAAATAAATGTTATAAGTGTGTAAATTTTCATGCACTAGTTGTAATGTGCAATATATAAGTGT
>BRYF01000024.1:6172500-6175000 GCA_030159135.1 Actinidia polygama | reverse complement strand
TAGCCAGTCAACCAATCCATACCAAGTATGATGTCGAAACTAGTCATATCTAGCATGATAAGGTCGAACACAAAACGTCGATCACCAATTTCAATCTCACAAGATTTACAAACTTGTCTCAAAGTTGTCCTACCTCCAACTGGAGTGTCTAACGTAAGCACTGAATCTAATACTTCAACCTCCAATCCCAATGCCAAAGCAAAAGATGATGCGATGAATGAATGTGATGCTCCCGTGTCTATGAGAACACGGGCCCACGAATTAAACACAAGAAAAGTACCTCTTACTACCGAGGTATTCAACTGCTGCTCCTGTTGTCCTGCTGTCTCCGATGGTCCTGCTGTTGCAGTCATAGCATAAACCCGCCCCTGGTCCTTTGACCTTGTTGAGTTATAGCCTGTGGTCTGGACTGATATGAAGTTTGTGCTGATGTATTTGATGAAATGGTCCTCGAGGCCTGAACCGATCGTATAGGTTGTTGCGATCCCATAGCTCCTTGATTGTTCCCCATCTGCGTGCACTGTCTCATGATATGCCCAATTTGACCACATTGAAAACAAATGGGTGGTCCCCTAGTCTGTGTCCGATCTTGTGCCTGATTGTGTGATTGTGCCCTTGGTTGCCCTTTCAGAGGACAGTCCGCAATCCGATGACCAAACTGGTGACAACCAAAACAAGTCGGCCCTCCCCGAGAAGTCTGGCCAGATGATACTATAGAAGTGGCGGGTAAAGACCTCACTGGATACTGCTGTTGTGGACCAGAACTTTTTGGCTTCTTAAAAGAACGCCCCTCAGACTGATTGCTAGTCCCCTCACGTTGAGATTTGGGATTCACCATCTTCCTTGTCTCATTCAAAGTTTCCTCAATGGCTGCCGCAGAGCTAACCATGATAGAATACACTTTGATCAAATTCCCAGCTATCTTGTTCCTTATGGAAGGCCTAAGCCCTCTCATGAACTGTTTCGCTTTCTCTTCCTCCGTCGACACGAATGCCTTGGCAAACCTCGACAAACTCGTAAACTTGGCCTCATATTGTGCCACCGTCATACTCCCTTGTACCAAATTAATGAATTTCATCCTCAACGCCTCCTTAGCTGTATCCGTAAAGTACTGATCTAAGAAAGCCTTCTTAAATGGCTCCCACTTCTTTGCAACACTTTCCTCCACGGTCTTCCACCATTGGAGGGCATCCCCTTGCAATTGATAAGATGCAAACAAAACCCTCAATTCCTCCTCAGTCACTAAGATCGTGTCTAGCGCTCTTATCACTTGCTCCAACCAATCTTCCGCAACTAGCGGATTCGGTTCGCCCTTAAACGTAGGCGGACGAAGTTGTAGAAAGGATTTCATAGCCATCGCAGCCCTAGAGTCCACCGCTCTAATAGGCACTTGCATCGTTTGCACGGTATTCCTCACCACTTGCTCAATAGCGGTGAAGACACCTTGCATGAACTCTGCTCCCCCAACCACTGCCGGTGGAGCATCTCTCACATTTCCCGCACTACCTCCAGGAACACTGGCTCCTCCTCCCATCACCGACTCTTGGTGATTATCGTCATCTATCTCATCACGAACTCCACGAGCCCCGCGTGCTACTCGAGCCCCGCGCGCTCCCGTAAGTGACTTCGCACGACCTTTTGCCTGACGCGGTGGCATGTTCTACACAATGCCACAAAAAAAAAAGATAATCATACTTATTACGATTAAATCAAAACATTGCTACCTATAACTCATAGGTGTTGAACCTAGAGCACCGTACATGTTATCTCAATCACATGTATAACACTCACGTTATTCCTTAATAACTAGACACTGAAATAATTGTGGCTTAACCACCCCACAACTCTAAGGTATTCGAACCTAGAGCTCTGATACCATGTTGTCATGCCCCCAAAAAAAGAAACACCATAATTGGCCATACAGACAATCACAATAACACAATAAAACTAAATCAAAATAATGCGTCATAATGACGTCATTACATCAGAGTGCAAAAATAATATTACAACATTAATTACACTATTATATGCTTATCAAAATAATAACACATCCGGCATCCACATGCCTCACAATTCAGGACATCTCTCGGTACCTGAAATTCATTTTATAGTAAAGGTGAGTTACCTTGAAAAGATTTAACAATGGACTTGACATCTCAAGCCAAAACTGTGATATCTAATCATAAGAAAAATTGATGCAATAACAGATGTTTTCATCAAAATATACTTTTAATTTTCAATCCATAATTTCATAAATCATCTAGTTCTCAAAATTTTATTTTATTTTTTTTCTAGAAAAATATTAATCCAACAATTTTCCAAGCGTTTTGGCTTTTCTCAAAAACAAAATCATTTAGCACCTAGCCATCAGTCAACTTCTCGGACTTTCACCGAAGGCTCATGACATACCCAAAAGTCAGTCAACTTTTCGAACTTTCACCGAAGGCTCATGACATACCCAAAAGTCAGTCAACTTCTCGGACTTTCACCGAAGGCTCAA
>BRYF01000024.1:6165000-6167500 GCA_030159135.1 Actinidia polygama | reverse complement strand
AAGACCTCACTGGATACTGCTGTTGTGGACCAGAACTTTTTGGCTTCTTAAAAGAACGCCCCTCAGACTGATTGCTAGTCCCCTCACGTTGAGATTTGGGATTCACCATCTTCCTTGTCTCATTCAAAGTTTCCTCAATGGCTGCCGCAGAGCTAACCATGATAGAATACACTTTGATCAAATTCCCAGCTATCTTGTTCCTTATGGAAGGCCTAAGCCCTCTCATGAACTGTTTCGCTTTCTCTTCCTCCGTCGACACGAATGCCTTGGCAAACCTCGACAAACTCGTAAACTTGGCCTCATATTGTGCCACCGTCATACTCCCTTGTACCAAATTAATGAATTTCATCCTCAACGCCTCCTTAGCTGTATCCGTAAAGTACTGATCTAAGAAAGCCTTCTTAAATGGCTCCCACTTCTTTGCAACACTTTCCTCCACGGTCTTCCACCATTGGAGGGCATCCCCTTGCAATTGATAAGATGCAAACAAAACCCTCAATTCCTCCTCAGTCACTAAGATCGTGTCTAGCGCTCTTATCACTTGCTCCAACCAATCTTCCGCAACTAGCGGATTCGGTTCGCCCTTAAACGTAGGCGGACGAAGTTGTAGAAAGGATTTCATAGCCATCGCAGCCCTAGAGTCCACCGCTCTAATAGGCACTTGCATCGTTTGCACGGTATTCCTCACCACTTGCTCAATAGCGGTGAAGACACCTTGCATGAACTCTGCTCCCCCAACCACTGCCGGTGGAGCATCTCTCACATTTCCCGCACTACCTCCAGGAACACTGGCTCCTCCTCCCATCACCGACTCTTGGTGATTATCGTCATCTATCTCATCACGAACTCCACGAGCCCCGCGTGCTACTCGAGCCCCGCGCGCTCCCGTAAGTGACTTCGCACGACCTTTTGCCTGACGCGGTGGCATGTTCTACACAATGCCACAAAAAAAAAAGATAATCATACTTATTACGATTAAATCAAAACATTGCTACCTATAACTCATAGGTGTTGAACCTAGAGCACCGTACATGTTATCTCAATCACATGTATAACACTCACGTTATTCCTTAATAACTAGACACTGAAATAATTGTGGCTTAACCACCCCACAACTCTAAGGTATTCGAACCTAGAGCTCTGATACCATGTTGTCATGCCCCCAAAAAAAGAAACACCATAATTGGCCATACAGACAATCACAATAACACAATAAAACTAAATCAAAATAATGCGTCATAATGACGTCATTACATCAGAGTGCAAAAATAATATTACAACATTAATTACACTATTATATGCTTATCAAAATAATAACACATCCGGCATCCACATGCCTCACAATTCAGGACATCTCTCGGTACCTGAAATTCATTTTATAGTAAAGGTGAGTTACCTTGAAAAGATTTAACAATGGACTTGACATCTCAAGCCAAAACTGTGATATCTAATCATAAGAAAAATTGATGCAATAACAGATGTTTTCATCAAAATATACTTTTAATTTTCAATCCATAATTTCATAAATCATCTAGTTCTCAAAATTTTATTTTATTTTTTTTCTAGAAAAATATTAATCCAACAATTTTCCAAGCGTTTTGGCTTTTCTCAAAAACAAAATCATTTAGCACCTAGCCATCAGTCAACTTCTCGGACTTTCACCGAAGGCTCATGACATACCCAAAAGTCAGTCAACTTTTCGAACTTTCACCGAAGGCTCATGACATACCCAAAAGTCAGTCAACTTCTCGGACTTTCACCGAAGGCTCAAGACTTACCCAAACGTAGCGCAGTTGCCATCTAGGACTTTTCATTCAGTCAACTTCTCGGACTTTCACCGAAGGCTCATGACATACCCAAACGTATCATAAACTTTCCAAAACCATTTCTAAATTTTCAGTATATATCAATTTACATTTACTAACAGTTTAATGTAAATAATATAATATGCATAACATTATAAACCGTCAATAATATGCATTATTAAAATCATTTCGAATGCATTTGTTATAAACAAATTACACATCAATAATCATAAATCAATTATCCCTTTACAATTTTTATTATAAATCAAGTTTTTATATTTCAAATTTAATACTCAAAAATGATGTCTTAATAGACTTTATATAAGCCATTAACAACAAACCCAAAGTAAAACCCAAACAAACTAACCCCTTTTACCTCAATTAGATACAAGTAATCTCCAGAAAATGAAGAAGTTGTGATGGTTTTCGAATTCTTCAAATTACTCAGATCTCTGAGATTTTTGGTTGGATACAAAGCCCCCGTTGAGTAGATAATTCTCTTTAAATGATCACCACTCGAATCACTCTACTCACTCTGATCTAATACTCTAAACACAAAATCTCTTCTGTGATTTCAAAACACAGACAGAGAGAGATAGCTTGAAGGAGAGAGGGTCCGTGTCTGGACAAGAGGGAGGGAATACGCGTTGTAATAAGGAAAGGAAAAAGAGAAAAGGAAAAGAAAAGTCATGATT
>BRYF01000024.1:6122500-6125000 GCA_030159135.1 Actinidia polygama | reverse complement strand
TTGGCTATAAATGTTCCAAAATTGGTCAGGCTGCGTGCACGCCTAAGTTCGTGCGCAGGAATTGTTCACCTGTCCTTGGGGTTTTTTTTTGGTATGGACATGCGTCTGAGAGTCTGCCACGTTCGCGTGTCCTGTTGGTCCAAGGCGGTTACCAGCGCGTAACCCCACGCGCCCACTAAGACACGCTATGACTATTTTCCCGTTCCTTGTTTGGTGTCTATTTGGCTTCCATTCTTCGACCACATTTCGAATTTTTTAGAGCATTGAGAGAAAAACATCCCTCTGTTTGCTGTTGCTAGCTTTTCTGTCCAAAGTTTTGATTCTCGGCTGCCGGCCTTTGAGCTCGTCCCAATCTTGTGTCTGGTGAGTTTCCGGTACTCCAACATTTCTTGCTTTTGGTTGTTTTTTTGTGTTTTTGCATTCTCGTTGCAGTTTTGCGTTCATGCGAACTGGTTTTGATTTGACCCTTTTTCCCTGATGAAACGGGTTCGAGCTGTTTTGTAGTACCTATGACCTAAGGGTTTTGTCCCCTAAGCCCTCTTATTGCCGAGGCGGATCCAAGGCAATATGAGGGTCTAGTGGTCCTGCCTTAACATCGCGTATCTTTGTTTGTACGGGGTCCGATGTTCTTAATGAGATCATCTGAATTTAACCTCAAAGCTCATCACAACTAGTTGGCTGAGCTTGTTTTGATCGACTTGTTTTTGCTTACAGAACATGGAATTGAACCGAGCTCAGCTATTGGTCCATGATGACAAGTCCTGGAGCAGTTTAGGGCTTTTCATGGCATCCCTGCAAATGTGACGATTGAGCGTCCCAGGCCCAACGATAAACCCCGTGTAGTGGCAGAGGACCCTAACCGCATACCGGTTCGTACCTGGCTAATCGACCAGGCCAGGCTCTGATTTTCAATCAGCCCGATGTCGAAGGAGGTGATGGTGCGCTGCCGTCTCACCTTTATGCATGTGTTTGTTAATTTCGTCCATATCGTACTTGCGGTGAATATGTTAATGGACATATTAAACAAGTCCTTTAGTGCTTCAGACTTGATCCATATATACACAGTAGTTCGCCCGAAGAAGGAGCCAGATAACCCCTTCTATACTGGCAATCATTATCGACACCTGAGGGACCCTAGCTAGTCGCAGACAAGGTTGGTCACTGGCAGCCCGGATTAAGATTTGTTTCTTGACGAAATTGTTTGGTTTCGAGCTCTTGAGAGTTCCGACCTGGGGACGACGACCTTTGGTAGTTCCCAAGGCACAACGGAAGTCTACTTGACAGTAAGTATTTCTTCCGTTTGAGTCCTTGTTCTTTGTGTTTTGTGGATTTACCTCGCATTGGTATTGATATTTGCTCTTATTGCTTACGCAAGATTCAACGATAGGTTTAAAGTTTGTTCTGATGCTTGCAAGGAGGCGATTCGAGCTGCGAACAAGAAAGAGTCTAGGGACGTGGAGGCGCGTCTTGCGTACGAGCCACACTATCGGCACAGAATTCTGCATAGGATTGCGGAGATCGTAAGTGCCAGTCTTCCTCCACTGTGTATTGAGGGCCGAGCTCCGCAACGTGAGGCCCTCAGTCCTGAGGGATCCGTACACGAGGAAAGCAACACTGCTAGTTCGTCGAGCCGTAATTTTACGGATCCCATTGACGACGGAGAGGAGGAGGAGGAGGAGGCTGTCGATCATCTCGTATTGAACAGAATGTGAGGTCGAGTGGTTCCCACACTTAATCTTGAGGGCACATCTCTTCCTATCTCCGCTTCGAGCTCGGCTCACAATGACGTCACCACGGTCTTACTGTCTGTTCAGTTAGCACGCTTACGTGGGTTTTGTGTTGCTTCTTATCCCGGACTTCCCGTGGGGTAGGGTCGGTTCCTTATTTTCGGCATCGGATGGTCTAGCTCCTGTCGCTTGTGTTGGGTTTATCATCTTTTTGTGAACAACGTATAGTGTGAATTCGGCTAGTTGCCTTTGCAGGCGTTCGATGGTGATATCGCGGTTGTCTACCCCTCCGGGGAGCAATTGACCCGGATTCTGCCAAGAGGGGGCCCTGGCCTCCAGTGGTTTACCTCCTCTGCAACCAGGAGTTTGGGGGCGCATGAACGGCCTCCCTGCGAGTTTCACGACTGCTAGAGCAGTTGGAGCTTTGTGACACCATAAGAAACGGATTTGCGAATGTCTATAATCGATTTCCCATAGACGGCGCCAATTATGGATTTGCTATTATTTGATGAGAGGAAAGAAAATCGAGGATAGATACCCAGAGTGGTCCTACGGCTGCGCGGATAGCTTCAACATTTCGTCCGATGCCTAAGCTGCAAATACAAGAATGATGAGACCGACCGCCGGAGCTATTTTCGGGAAACGGTTCTCCAACAATCAAGTTAGACGTCCGAAATCTTAGAGAGAGTGTATTTATGCTTCGACAGTAAGGTTGCACATACCTCAATGAGAACAACTATGTTAGTAAGGTTGCACATACCTCAATGAGAACA
>BRYF01000024.1:6115000-6117500 GCA_030159135.1 Actinidia polygama | reverse complement strand
ATTGGTGATCTAATGCCCTCAACAAACTAATTCACGGTGGGGTCTGCTTAAAAAGAAAAAAAACATTTATCTCATATCATTTATTCTATGAAATATCATTCATTGGGAATATCCACTCATGGAGCCTCCATTGGAGTTCCATCCACGAATCAAAATGGGCTTTCACTAAGTTAACCCAAAACTTTTGATATCAACCATGGGTTTTCAATCCAAGAACACTACCTAGAAACCAAAACAAAGAGAGCTCTCCATCTTGTCAAGACACAAGTGTATATGCCAAAGGTTTAGACATGATAATGGATTACCTCAACACGAAGGCTATAACAAATCTCCAAAGAAAACGCTCAGCAGGTCAATGCGGAAGAGGTAACTCAAGCCCACTCTAATTCACAATACGTGGAATCACTTGAAAGTGATGGATAAAGAGTAGAAAAGTGTATAAACACCCAAGAGCCTCAAATCTCATCAATAGCGCTCCCCAAGCGGCTTGCAAGGAGTATTTATAGTCAAAGCCATAAGGACTATAAGCCGCTAAAAAAATTGAATTTTGGACCAGGCAGGTCGACTTGAAATCAAAATGGTTGACCACGAAGTAGATTGGTCGACCATAGGAAGTTGGGCGATCAACAAAGCATTCTGGTTTTAAAATGGAGGACTTTGAATAGACTCCAGGTTGATCGATCACAAAGGCTTCGTTGACCAATGCAGACCACCTTTTTATCTTCAATTCGTATCAGTTTTGTTGGTTGCTCACCCCAATAGGTGACGTGATGGATAAGGAGTCTCATGGTGGTGGAGTATATAATCCCCATGGAAAAGATCTTCTGGTTGGGCGAGATGCGCGACCTCACCTGTTGGCGATGTGGAGATTAACTGCAATTCAGTCACATGGTGAGCTCACACACAATGGCGAGGTGAGCGATGTCGATGTCGCGAGGGGCGATCAAGACTGCATAGGAGATACGGAGATACGATCTCTCAGGCGGCGGGCTTAACTTAGAATATTAACAGGCGAATATTTCACCCCAGAACAGGTTTATCACGATAGTATTTAAGCTTCATGGAGCCTTTGTACGGTCAATAAGGGAAGAAAAGAATCTACCTTTATCCCCATCAACATTTAAAACTTAATTAAAATGAACATATTTTTCATTTTTATGTATCCCATGTTTTTATTTAGAATTTTAATCTGCAATATTTTACTTGATGTATTATGCACCATGATTGACGACGGGCAGGTTTGAATCCACAACGTCAAGGTTACTAGGCCAAGTTTTAATTGGTGAATAAAAAAACAATAAGCAAATTGCAGTGTTATCTACTTAAATACATAAAAACAAATCAGTGATATATATATTTGGCAAACAATGTCAAAGCAGAAGGATACACAATAACAAGCACTTCTCAACAATATGTAACAAAAAAGTATTATCTCATGGTTAATCGGAATACAATGAAGAGAGAGAGGACATCATGTCAACAGGAGCCATGGTGGAGACCTACTGTAGGGTTGTAGAATAGATGAAAATTGAACGTCGATAAGGTGGTGGTTGACAGATGGTTCCCGGTAGCTAAATGCTATTCGGCCAAACTTGCAAAACAACAACAGTGAGAAGGACTGTCCGAAACTATTCTGGGAACGACTCTCCGATAGTCAAGTTAGTGACCGGAGAAGATGAAAGAAAAGAGAGCAGGAAAGAGAATCCTGGGCTCTGGTTTTTAGAGAGAAACTAAAAAAAGAGAATGAGAGTTGCCTACCCGTAAGAAAGAATACGTTTCCTTTTATAGTACAACTTGGAGCATGTGAGGATGCGCCAATTGTCGTGTCAGTGAATAAGCAGCTAACCCAATCATGATCAGAGGACGTAGTTGGTAACTTGGTAGCTAGTCCATTATATCATCGGTATTCGAGTCCAAACATGCAGATGACAGAGAAAGCTTATCATGCACGCTACCCTCTAACTCTGAAGCTCGGCTTTGAAAACTCCACTAGGATAAGCTCGACGACAGAGCTATTTTGTTAAGATACTGATCAAACTTGCACGTCACGCTCGACTAGAAGTAAATTCTGATATTTTACCTCTTGCACCTACTCTTCTATTGTACCCCTGCGAGAGAAAGAGAAGACGAGGAGGAGAAATTCTAAGTCTTGATTCTTGCATACAAAGTCCAATTGTGGTTCAAAACCAGGTCAAGCCTGTGCAAGATAGGAAATTTTTTTGAATTAATTTTCAGAATCAGTTTTGCATAATATTTTTGAATCAGGTTGTTGATTTTTTTTTTTTTTTTTTTTATTTTTTTTTAAAAATAAATTTGAAAAAAATATTAAAAATATGTCTTCAAACTCTCAAAAATTATTTTTACTAAAACGAATAATATCCGGAAATAATGTATGTTTTTATTCTCAAAAACAAATTCTAAAAAGGATAAACTATGCCATTTTTATCCAAAAGGTCCAGCGAACCAATCAGCCAACTAATACTACTACGACTTTCTAGCC
>BRYF01000024.1:6107500-6110000 GCA_030159135.1 Actinidia polygama | reverse complement strand
ATTCCCAATCATAACAATTTGTTCTTCAGCAGACACTTAGATGCTCCAAAACTATATACCATAATCACAATTGGTACTAAACACACTTTCTCACCCAGGCCAGTAAATTCATCCTAACATTTTTGGGAAATGATTATTTATTGTTGATCAATTTAAGCTGAATCAACACCAATGATCTGCTTGGCAGACCACACAGCTTTGGATCAAGCTTCGCTGAGTTGACACGATAGTACATTGACCTAAGTTTAAACACGAAGCGATTAACTCAATTCTATGGAAAATGAAAATGAGTCCCGTGTTCCCTGTGAGTAAAAGAAGCACATCACCTTGTAGCTGTGCTACAAAACAACCAGCTCACTACTTAACGATTATCATTATTTTACCAAAGAAAAAAATTACAACTTTGTTCAGTCATTATTAACATAAGATCTTGGTTCATAAATGGAGGCCCCCGCGAAAGAGCAAGAAGCCACATGCAGGGTGTAACAATAGAAACTCAAACTGTCAACTATGAAACAGGGATTCAAGTCTAGAAGCAGCAAACCATGCAAACTAAGCTTGAGATTAATACATACTACTGCAAACCTTTTAACACCTCAAACTGAGGTCATCGCGAGTTAGTCATCTTTTCCACTGTTTCATATGGGATCCACAACAATTGGGAACCCATTTAGGAGGGTTAAAGTAATCAGCACTCCACTCTTCCTTGTCAACCGTATTTGTCCGTTACTCTCTACACCCCAAAATGACGGCCTAGTGGGGGGATGCCACGTGGTGTGACTTTCAGACACAAAGAGGAGCTGCCAGTGTGGGAAGGATCTGATTAGGGTAATTTTTGAATCCAGAAAGGATTAAATCTAGTTAATTGATCTGGATTTCTTAGGCGCCTAAAATATAAGAGGCAGTTAAGCAATGCAGGCAGGAATAACACATGATCAACTTGGTGGTCTGAGTACATGGAGGCGGGGGGCTAGACCCTGACACAATTGAGCTCTATATTCATTAGAAAGCAAAACTTAGCAAAGGCTTTCCACCGTATAACTAAAATTCTTTCAATTGCAATTTTTTTCATTCAAACTCTACGCACAAAGTTGTTATCTTTCAATTACATTACTTAAATTCAATTTCCAGTTCAGTTTCTAGTTCAATTTCGATTGTATTTTTCATTCCCAAACAATGTTGATGCAATCCTTTTACTTTTATAAAATGTCCCTTACTGTTACACACTAGGTTTTCTATTTTATCACAGCTGGGAAATATTGAAGTCCTCTTCGTTGAGGCAACAAAAGAACTAGGTGACCTTACCTTTAAGTCGCACACCATTGATTAGAAGTTAGATTTGTAACCACACCTAATTTCTCTCTTTTGCACAAGTTGTGGCATGCTTCACATATCCAAGTGAGGAACAATAATACAAAATCAATTCATAAGTGAATAGCAAGAAATAAAAATTCCATGAAAAGGAAAGAATCTGATCAGGTTAACCGTTAAAGAGTAATTGGACAGGCAACAAAGTTGTATTAAATGGACTCACTTCTTTGATGACCAAAATGACAATGAAAGAAAAACAAAAGCTCACGTATTAGGATATTTTTTGGAAAGTTCATGTAACATTCTTTGCGTATGTGGCGTTACGTATATGAATATACCAATTGACACATCATTAATTAGTTGAGAAAATTAAGGAATCTAACTAAACCATATATGACGTGTCGATGATTGGATGTATACACGCATATATATGTAAATAATTTAATCTCGTACTTCAAACAACAACAACAATATAAATGAAGTGCTTGATTCGAGAGAAAATGTACAGAAAGAGAGACTAATTTCAGAAACCAAAATCATCCGCTCTCATTTAGATGAGATTATTATAATCACAATTAAATCAACATTAAAAAAATTAAAAAATCCTTCCTCTTCTACAGTTCTCAGAAACCCAACAGCGAGTAAATGGATGTTATGTTATGCCATCAAACCGCAGTAAATTCAATTCATGTCACCCATTGGGAAAAAAATTGAAACTTAAACATATCATATATACCCGTACGTATATATATAGACTGAGAGAGAAGAGACGTACTTGACAGCGAGCGACGATGTCGAAGTGCTTGGCCAAGATATCGACGAGCTTGCCTTTGCCTTCGTCGCCCCACTGAGACCCCAAAACGCCAGAGACCTGACTCAGCAACCCGATTCGACTCAGTCCCTCACTCGCCTGCTCCACCGTGGACGAAGACGGCGACGATGCGACGGACTTGACGGCGCACGCCTTGACCTTGCGGTGGTGGATGAATAGGTGGCACCCACAGCCACCACCATTTCCGCCGATTTTGCTTAATCCCCTGTTGTGTGGGACTGCGATGGGGTTGGAATCGAGTCGCAGAGAAGAGAGGTTCATGGTGTGGCGTTGATTTGCCGCTCGCACCGGAGAGAGAGACAATACGGAAAGCAGCTAAGGCCTCGTTTGGCTTGCGGATAGGTTAGGGGATAAATT
>BRYF01000024.1:6090000-6102500 GCA_030159135.1 Actinidia polygama | reverse complement strand
TCTACTCATTCCTGGGCCATAATGCCCGTTTCCAGACAGTAAATGTTTCCTTCGCTGAATTCGCAATTTTTAATCTTGTGAAGTTTCTTTATGCTGATTCTAATATTTGTTTATGTTGATGTGCAGATTTCAACGATCAATTCAAGCGCCAATCTAAATAGTGTAAGGAAGCCATTAGAGGCATCAACAACAGGTAGACTTCTAGGAAGGTGACCGATCTTCTTGCGTACAAGCCGATCTATCAGCACGTGATCTAGCATAAGGTCGAAGAGCTCGAATGGATCAGGCTTCCTTCTTTATGCATCGAGGGCCAGGCTCCGCAGCGCGACGCCTTCAGTTTGAAAAAAACCGGAGCCAAGCTCAACGTGAATGTTCCCCGAGCTCAAGGCTTGGAAGAGGGGGTGCTCAAGCTCGTCGAATCTTCTGACATTGAAGAGGAAGCAATCATCCAGCTCGTGCCGAAAAGGCAAAGGAACCGGGTGCCTCCATTGGCCGAGCCTGAGATTCCTGTTGGGCCCATCTCCATCTCAAGCTCAGACAATGAGCACTCGGACGATCTCGCCTTCGCGTGACTCCAGATCATAGGAGAGGTTGAGATTGCTTACTCCTTCAGGGAAGGCTACAATACCAACGTGAGCTCAAGAGAGACTAACATGGAAAGATTCAGAACCTTGGGCTAGAAGAAGCTTGCGCTTGTCGCTGTCCCTTCTATAATAGCTACTCCCCTATCAACTGGGTGCCGTTGCGACCCCTTGATTTAGTTTTGGCACTGGCTGCACAGGCAGGGGTTGAACCAAGCTCATCGGAGGCCCCTCTCTTGGGCAAGCGCAAGGGGAAAGAGCTACGGCTCCTTCCAAAAGTTCAAGAAGAAAGCAGGGGGGTACAAGCTCAGCCTACCTCCCTTCTTTGAGTGTGAACGCTGAGCTTTGGAAGCCCGAGTTTTCCACAGCTAAGCTCGGTAAGCAAGTATTGGTGGTTGACTTTGCAAAGGACCATGACACCATGGTTGCCTTTACGCAGGCAGTCATGCTACCGAAGGATGTCGCTGATCTCACAAAGGAGGGTTTGGAGGAGATCAGGGACCTACTAGTGATGCAGCAAGTCCAGGTAAGTGTCTTGGCCTCGGTTATCTTTCGATTTAATTCTTTCAACTTTTTTGGTACTTGACATTTCTCGTCGTTGTTCCGTAGACCCTCCAGAGAGCCCGTTATCTCGGAGCGGATAAAGGAGCAATCAAGAAATCCAAAAAGAAGATAAGCTCACTAGAGAAGTAGGCCAAGCTGGACTTAGCTGGAGCTCGTTGCTGCTGCGCAAGAGAGAGATGCTAGCAACGCCGCCGTCTCCGAAGCTCAGGGGGAGGTAGCTACCATCCAGAAGAAGCTGGACAAAGCCTTGGAACAACTATAGGAGCTCGAGAAGATCGCTAGCGGCCCCATCTTTGAGTGGGTATACAATCGGGGGATTGACCAAGCTGGCAACAATTATGATAAGCAGCTGACTAGTCTTCACCCTGGTATCTTCTAAGATGGTTGGCTTGCTTGCTTGAAGGAGCTTGGCGTCCCCCCAAAACACCCAGCTTGGTAGGTGGCTCCCCCCGTAGTCGAGCCAGTGAACCCCCCCTCAAGCCTATTCTCCACATGTGTTGACTGGTTTTAATGAAGAAGAGATGCTTGAGGAGGAATCAAACGAGAACTTGGAGAAGGCGAGGTCGGTCAGGAAGCAGCAGCGCTAGCGAAGGACGGCGCAGTAGCGGCAAAGGATGACGTAGCAGTAGAGGACGGTGCAGGTGTTGAAGGGGCTTTTCCTAACTTATCCCCTGATTTGTAATAATTTCTTTTCTGCTGAACGAGCTTGTGTATTTTGAACAATCTTCAACCGTTTTGCAATGAATGATATGTCTTTTTGTAGCTCGTTTACATGATATTTACCGCTTGCATGTTTCCACTTGTTCATATTGTCGAAGTACACTTCAGGCAATATTCAAAAGACCGAGTTCGGAACTCACATCGAGTTCGGCCAACTCTTACTCAATTTTTTTGTTAAGTGTACTTAGGTCAACCTCGAGGGACAGAGCTCAGTACTCACATTAAGTTCGACTAACTCCTCCCTCAGACTTCTGCTAAGCATTCTTGGCAATATTAATAGGACATGGTTCAAAACTCGTATAGAGTTCGGCTAACTCTTCCTTAAAATTTCTGCTAAGTGTACTTAGGTTAAGCTTGAGGGACAAAGCTCGGAACTCGCATTTAGTTTGACTAACTCTTCCATGAAAGATTTTTGCTAAGTATGTTTATGCAATATTCACAGGACATAGTTCGGAACTCTCGTAGAATTATTGCCAAGTGTACATAGGCAAACATCGAGGGACAAAGCTCGGAGCTCGCATCTAGTTTGGCTACCTCTTCCCTGACGTTGCAGTTACTCGACCAAGTTGTCAAAATAAGTGTTTTTTTTTACTTGACACAACTCGTTCGTACAAGTTAAGTCATGCCTTAGCGAGGATCTGCTGTTTTTGGCATTCTCATAGTGCATAGTATTTTTCTTTGACCTTACCTTGTAATGCTCAAGCCAAATGTTTGGCAGTTCTACGGCCTTGACCGCACTTTTAAAGTCTTCTTAAGCTCGTGCTTAAGCGAATAAAGAGTTCTTTCCCAGCACATATCGTTTTTTGAAAATAACGTAAACTAAAAGTCTCAAAGCGGAATGGTTTCTTGTAAAATTTTAATACAAATATTTAATTTTGATAACAACAACAGGAAACAGAATCTTTTAAGTAAAATTTTTTTTACAAGTGTGTTTGATGTAAATACCAGCTTGTTTAGAAAAGTTATATTTTCATGGTAGGACTTTCTCAAGTTGTTGGAATTCTGAGATCTCCAACTACAACTGCCTACGTTGGACCTTCCGTTTGTATGTCTTGGTTAGTTATTTTTCAAGCTAAGACTTCTTCATTATGGCTGACGTTATATGCCTTGGTTCATATTATGGGCAAGCCGACCTCCAGCGGGATTACAATTTTGAAGTCGAAAGCCAGAGAATAAGGCATTTCGTTCGTTGTTTTCTGTAGTGTGGTTCAATAGTCCCACAAAACGTTCAACAATTTTGGATTTACAGCTCGTGGTGGGAACTCAACTGCATAAATCGGCTAGGACTTGTCCGCTTCATTGAATAGGTCCCAGGGGAAGGTCCTCTTCCAAAGTGTTGTCCGTGTCTTCATTGCTTCGGTCAAACCTAGGGTTTGGTTTGGTCTCAGCTTTTTCTTCTTCCTCTGATCTGGTTTTTTCTTGATCCACAAACTCTTTCAAATGCCCATCTCGAACGAGCTGGTCTAGGAAGGTCTTCAAAGCTCGGTAATTTTTAATTTTGTGTCCCCTTTCTTCGTAGTACAAACACTTTCACCGTTGGTTACACCTTTTGGGGTCCCCCCAATGGTTCGAACTTCCTAAAGTATGACTTATCTCCAATTCGAGCTAGGAGTTTGTAGATCGGTTCCTTGAAAACCAAATTAATCCCTCGTCTTGCCTAGCTCTCGTGATCAACTATGTTATCCTTGCGCCCTTTGAGTTGCCCTTCACCCTAGGGGATTGGACCAGCGTTTTGTTCTTCTTGCTGGACATCATCCTCTAGTCAGGTGAACATTTCAACTAGATACATGAAATCCCAGAGATCAGTCGGAGGACTTAACGTGAGGTCTTCCCAAATTCTTTCCCTAGGAGTTAGTTCGAGCTTGTAACTAGCTACTGCTAACTCCTCCTAACATTCCTCGATCTCATTAAAAATTTCCAATAACGTTTGTTGTAATTTTAGAGTGATTCGGTCTTGCCTTTCCTGAGTGTCGAAAGAGAGCCAACTCTCTTCGACGCTTTGGTATTCGTAACAAACATAGCTACAAATGACTTGATGAGTTGGTGAAAGTTTCCAATTGATCCTGCTGGAAGCCGATCAAACCATTTCAACCCGAGATCACCTAGGCTCGATGGAAACACCCGACACATCATGCGTCCAAGTTGTTCCAAAGAACCATCATCTATTTGACGTGACTGATGTGGGATCTCAAGTCCGACTTCCCGTTGTACAGTGTGAACCTTGGTGGCATAAATTTTTCTGGTGGGTCCATTCCCTCAATATCTTGGGAGAATAGCGTTTGGTACCTTAGGAACGACGTCTTTACCCGATTACATGATGCCTATATCGCTTGCACCCAAAACTTCAGTTGTTAAGTTTATTGTGCAGATCGCCTTCTAGGTTACATTTTGCGTTAAGAACCTTGCGGAGATTCGTATTGGAGTGAGTTCGGCTGAGTGATATTCTCTATTTGCTCGATGTGACAGATTTACTATCGCTCTGCTATCCAAGCTGGCACGGGATCTGCGCTGCCTTCTATTTCGACCTGCCCGAGGTGGAGGGTTTGATTCTTTGGTCCTTTTTCTATATGATTTTGCCTATATCGCTTGAGCCGACTCCGTCAACCAGTATCTGTGCTATTTTGACCAATTAGGTTTGTAGTGTTTGATGGTTACGTCCTGGCTGTCTCCTCTTACAGGGAGAAGCCAATTTGGATTCTACCTATAGGTGGCCCTGGCTATCCTCTGGGCATCATCAAGTGGTTTAGCCTCTTTGCCCCCAGGAGTTTTGGGTGCATGAAAGGTCTCCTTACGAGTTTCTCGACTACTGGAACGTTTGTTACTTTGTGATGCCATCAGGACTGGCTTTGCAAATGTCTATAATCGATTTTACACAGACGACGCCAATTGTGGAGTGTGGATTTATGAGATGAGAGGAAAAAAATTGAGGATAGACACCTATAGTAGTTCTATGGCAGAGCAAACTGTTGTAATGAATCACTAGTCGGGGATATGCTTAGCTGCAACATAAAAATAGTGAGGACAGTTGCCGGAGCTGTTTCTGAGAAACGGCTCTCTAACGGTCAAGTTAGATGACTAGAAAGTGTAGAGAAAGAGAGGGAATGTAAATTTCACTAGAGTGAATTCGCGTACCTTTAAGAGAAAGAAAGACTGACTTTATATGGTACAACTTGATGCGTGTCTTGACGCGCAAGCTATCTTATCACTAAACAGATTGCAGCTCGACGCGTGCTCGTACACGCCGATCATTGGGTCAGTGAGACCACTGGGTCAGTGACTAGGCGGTTGGCCCAACCACACTCCTAAGGCCTGGCTGGTAGTTTGTCATTATGCTGTCGACGTCTTATTTCGGGCATGGGGGCTGTTAAAAGAAACTTTGCCGTGCAAGTTACCTTTTGTCCCATGATATGTTTCAGGATCGCCACCAACCTTGCCCCTCGTCCAAACTCCGGCGCAGTTATTCCACCGAGCTTACTGAATAGAGATAGCCTAGGAGTAATAGTGGTCTTACCTCGGAGAATGCCTGTGTTCGGTGATGTCTCGACCAAGCTCCGGCGCATGGTCCACCGAACTTGATTCATAGTGATAGCTCGGTGGCGGTGCCTACCCTAGCAATGTCAGAATTCATAGTCGTATAGTTTATCCCTTTACACCATTATACCAAAACTATGCCGCTTTATACTAAAATTACGTCGTTTCACTATTTATATGATAGATATAAAAAATATTATTTTTTGGCAAGTATATTTACAATATTTTACATTAAAAAATCAACAATGTTGCCAAGCAAGTCATTTTTTAGAATCATTTTCGGCTTTAGTGCAATTTTTTATTTGTTGGTTATTTTTTTAAAAAAAAATCAGTAAGTGTTGATTCTTGAAATCGAAAATTAAAATTAAAATTAATTTGTTTTTGAAAAAAAAACTACCAAAATCTATATTCACCAAAAACTGAATATTTTATTCTTGATTAATTTGGACTTTCCTATTTTTTTTTTAAAAAATAAGTTATTTTTTTTAATTTTTAAATTTTTTAATCAATACAACAAAATCTATTTTAAAACGACGTAGTTTTAGTATAAAACGGCGTAGTTTTTGTGTAACAAGCCAGTTAGAATTGGTCAAAGTCTGAAGAACCTAACCCATTTTATAAGTGTTCATGCCCATCTTTGGCTGGTCAAAAAAAAAGAAGAGTGAGTTGCGCTGCTGTGATGTATTTGCATCAAACCCGGCCTGTTCATCATATACATCATCTGAAACTTAAAACAACACACATTTTATGTGTTGTTTCCAACCAAACTTTTAGTAGAAATTGATAGTAATGGCCCAACATAAAAGGGTAGAGTGAGAAGATAATTAACTCAAATCTAGTTGACAACGAAAAATAACATAGACATTGTGAAATAATAAAACTGTTCCCATCATCCAAACCACACAAGGGAATTAGTGTCCAAACTACCTGGACACCAATATTTATCTCCACAAGCATCTTCTGCATTGCCTTCTCTCTGAAAAAATTCCACCAAGACCAGTTCTTGTGTAATGCTTTGAATACTTCGAGACTGCAACCATAACAACTCGAGGATCATCCCAGTAAAGGAAAAGCGATTTTTAAGGAAATAAAAGCTCTTAGATTCACAGCCATGTTTTCATTTTCTATCACTAGAGGTGTGTGCACACGCATTCACGCAATGTTTGCGCTTAAATTGTAAAATTTCATATGATGTATTTCCCATAAACCCATTTGGGCTAGCTAAAATACGTAAGGTTTTTCGTTTTTGGATTAAAAAGGTTTAAGTGAGACAAAAAATCACTTATTTTGTTTGGAGTAGATAAAAAATTGGGTTGTTTTAGTTTATAAACTATGCTAAACTCACTCCAAACACACCCAAAGAAATCGTGATTTTGTAGCAAAATTCCACCAAAAAACTAATCCAAACGGACCTTAAACGTTAAGCAAAATCATCAGAACTGAATCATTGTAAATCATGTAACTTGGGTCAATTTTATCCCTTTTTTTCTTATTTCAAACCCACTTTTCCCCCCACTTTTTTTCATAATCAAATTCAGTTGATCTATTCCTCCAACGCAGCCTTAATTGCTTAAATATGTTTACTCTGTGGAAATCCTTCCATAATAATCAACATATTTAAGAGATTGAAGATGTTGCTTGGCATGAAGACTTTTGGAAATTGGGTTTAAGGGGAGATAGTTAGTTTAGGTAAATCCAATTATGGTTATTTTGCGTTTACTTTTAGGGTGCTTTTATAATATCCATAACTTTTGTGTCTAGAACTAATTATGTAAAAATGTGTTTCTTCTAGAAACATGTGTTAGGTCAAACACATAACAGTAGTTCTTTTGTTGCTGTAAAACATCGTGAGAGAAGTGGGTTTCTTGTGTATATATTGCTATGAAAGGAGGAGGAGAAGAAGGCTTTGAAAAGATGAAGTTTAGAGAAGAAAAAGTCATATTTGATGCCCAGATAAGTTAATATCTTGATGCTCTACTTTGCTCTGTTTTTCTGATGAAATTTGGTTGCTTGAAGCTCTACATTTGTGTAGCAAAATCAGATTTGCGCCTGCTTTGTTTATGCCCATTTTGTGATAGTTTTTTTTTGAGGTAATGCTTGTGTGTGAATTTGAGCTCAAGTCCTCCAACAAATCTAAGAGAGAAACTCTCAAATTTGGGTTCAAAGAACAAAAACTCAAATTCTTTTCATCAACAAAATATCAACAACTCTGTTATAGGCGCTAACCTCTTATTTATTGATCTAAAGACCCGACTAATCTTCATGGACAACTCATGTATAGATGACCCAACTAAAAAAACTTAACTACTATGCTAATTTGTACGACATCACCTAGCACACCAGCTGTTCACCTAGTACACTAGTAGTTTCTTTTGATGGGTTGCTTCTATAAGTTTGAAGCAAGGAGAAAATAATAGCACAACATCGGTCTTGGAAAGCATTACAACCAAGAAATTACCCCACCAAGTTGAAAAGATAACTGTGAGAAGTCTTAACATTAGTTCAGCAAGCATGCAACTGCAGACAAAAATCACATACAAGAATAATTGTGTGCGTAACAAAAACTAACTCAAGGAAAAAGAAAACTAATAATGGAAAATAGGAAATGCATACCGTGAAGTTGAACCATAACAGGAATAGATGAAAAATAGCGTTTGAAAACCATTTCTTTTTGTTGGGATCATGGAAGGTTGTTTTAATAAGCACTTCAATTCCAGCTAGCCGATGACATTTGTGCCTGTGATGAACTGCTGTTGTAACTTCGTAATGCATTTCAATGATTAACTGCACATTCATGACAGTATATACTTTCAGAAAATACATAACAGATGATTCACCTACCAGATGGCCCGATATGAAAATCCTTTGTAAAGACTTTTACAAAATGTTATATTTTTCCATAGAAATATATTCGTTCAATAAATAACCAAGAAAGGTTTATAGGGAAAAACAAAACTGGAACAGTATTAATTTTAAATGTGTGATATGGAGAGATTGAATCATCACCATAAAAACTCTATCTGGATGGAAACTATTAATCTTGTCAACAACATCAACACTTCTTGGACAATCCTACCTACGAAAACACAGTAAAAAGCACTAAGACCCAAAGCTGCTTCATCCCAACAATATAAATGAAAGGGTGCAAAAAGGGTATGTTACATGTCCAAGAATCCATCGACAACCGTTGGAATTGCATGCACAATTGCATCTATGGAAAAGAAAGGTAGGGTCTGCTGGGTTGCATAAGAAGCTAGACAAAAAATGTGGCTGACCTGCAAAACAAGAAAAGCCCAAAGAAAATTTAAGCAAAAGGAAAAGAAAAGAACTACTCCAAATATGCACAAGTTTGAGCTATGATCTCCTGCTTTGCTTGTGTACTACAAGAAGATGCAGCCACATTTCACAATAAATTCTACATCGTTTAGTATAAATTTGGGTTTGCTCATCAAGAAACTACACCCCACCGGATGAGCTGCTTTTACAAAAACAAACAAACAGTATGGTACAGTACCTCTGACAAGGATCAATTGCAGAAATCACACAACCTGCACATTTACATCAGATATCAGCATGGGAAAACAAGTGTACAAGTTTTTTTTTATATCCGTTAAAAAAATAAAGAAAAAACAATAATTAGGTGTGAAGTAACAGAAGTCATATGGTAATAGGAAGACCTACCCAAACTGGCCATTGTCACCCTTTTTAGAACTGACTAAACAAGTCAAACTTAACAGTGTCTTTAACAAACCTAGCAAAAAGAACAACATGGTGAATGTTAGGAAAATGGGAGATTGAGGTTATCATCTGAATGTTAGGAAAATGTGTCAAAACTTGTGTCCCCGGATCCGGCTCATATATATATATGTATGAAACTCACCTAATTTCTAACTGTACTATTTATTTGTCACGCACAAATTTACTCACTACACTAACTATTTTATACTTAAAACACTCCTCTTTAAGCTCGAGAGTAAATATCACACAAACCACTTACCTCTTTAAGTACCAAAAAGTAAAGAAAAATAATTTATGCACTCCAATTTTGATTTCTGCACTCCATTTTTTGATTTCTGCACTCTAAATATTTTATAATTTTTACCTAATAAAGATAAAAAATGGAGTGCAAAAATCATTTTCCAAAGTAAATGATATTCATTAAGTAGGACAATGTGCCAATTGCTTTTGGTTTGTGCCAAAAATTAAATGATATTCATTAAGTAGGACAATATGCCAATTACTTTTGGTTTGTGAAAAATCGGATTGGTTGTTGCTCAGTCTTCCTAGGAATAGATGTAAGTCCCATCTGATAGCTAGTGATCGATTTTTATAAAATTATGGTAGACCTTAACTTACACCATAGCCGTAGCGTAGGATAGAGGATGGAGGATTGTGATAGAGTCTTACTACTAGAGTCCATAGTGGCATAAGAGTCCATGATAGAAATGGCTCTTACAAATCTCTTACTATATAAGGATGGCCAGATCCTATTCGCACACAATAAGCTTTCAATCCCATCTAAGAAGAACATAAAGGTGTTTGAACAGAGTAGAAGACCTTGCCCAATAAGCTTTCAATCCCATCTAAGAAGATCATAAAGGTGTGGAATAGAGTAGAAGACCTTGCCCACGTTCATCCACCGAACTGTATTCATAGTTATGAATCCATACCTGTAAGGAGACAAATTATACGATGATGTAATCCGGTCTTGCTAGGACAGGAACCTTGTCAGGCTATCGTTATAAGGCAAGCTCTATGGTTCCTGCGTCGGAGCTCGTTGCGGACTCTATTGAATACTGGCCTTGCTAAGGCAGAGGTCCCCGTCAAGCCGTCACTCCGGAGCGAGCTCGGAGGTCCTTTACACTAGGGCTCGGAGTAGTCACTATCAAAGATAAATATCGCTCGGGCTAAGGCCTTCGTTACATCCAAGGTGTTGCTGTTCAGCGAGCTCAGAACAATAACTGCGCTGGAAGCTTGGGTGAAGGGCAACGACCGACGGTATTCCCAAGGGATGTCAGGGGACAAAAGGTGACTTGCACGTCAGAGTACCTTCTGACAGTCCCCACGCCCAGATGGAGACATCGGCAATTGATCATGAGCTAGGTTAACCGCCGACTCACTGACACAACAGTAAGCACGTACGAGCACGCACCGAGCTGCAGTCTGTCGAGTGACAAGATAGCTCGCGTCAAGCCATGCGCTAAGCTAGGGTACAAAAGAGAACATTGTTGTTCTTATTAAGGTATGTGCTACCTTGCTATCAAAACGATACACATTCTCCCTCTAAGATTTCAGACGTATAACTTGACCGTCGGAGAGTCGTTTTCCGGAAACAGTTCTGGCAGCCAGTCTCACTGTTCTTGTGGTTGCAGCTCAAGCATCACAGGTTAACCGGACGGAGGGTTGAAGCTATCTACGCAGCTGTAGAACCGACACGGGTGTCTATCCTGATTTCCTCTCCTCTCATCATATAACAACAACCCCACAATATTGCATCGATTTCATGTGCCAAACTCTCATCCGATTCGTTCTAGGTTTGTTATGGTTTTCAGGTTTTGTACTCGTGGAAACATAAAGTTTATATTGAATTTCTTATACAAATTATTATGATTTAATGTGAGCCTGTGAGCCTTTCAACGTAAAATAAAACATATGTAAAGATGATATTTATTTACAGCAATACCACCTACACAGAAATGTTACGGCCCAGAATCCCGAATTTCTTTTGGAAGAAGCACAAAATAAAATATCATATCGTTTAGAACTATGTATAAATAATTTTACTCACGTATATTGTTGAAAATTTAGATAATTTCGGTATGAATGAAGTAGGGCGTTTGGAGAGTCTCTTACTTATAGAGGTTAATTAGGAAAATAAAGTCTCTCTCATTTATAGAGGTCAATTAGGAAAATAAGGTTGCCACTAGATCAATACATAAAATCTGAATCCAACCAAACTCCTTTTGTTGTTTATGAACTCCAGTTGAAGATGAACTTCGTCTCTCTTAGTCCAACTGAAAAAAATTAAATAATTTTTCTTTTCAAAGTATAATAGAGAAAATGACTCTTGCATTTTCATGACCATTGATTTCAAAACAATCGAATTTATTGAGAGTGAGAGAGAGAAACAGACATAGGTTCATAGAGAGTCAGGACAGAGACAGATGTAAGTTCAGTTTGCCAAGAATTACTTTGGTGGTGTTTCAACGAACGCGATCTAGCCGTTTTATTCTGGGAGAAAGACGGTGAAATCTCTAACATTTTCGACAGGTGGCAAATATTTTCTAAGGAGATCACGTTTGCGGGACTCGGCTCGTAATATATTTGTATCTCATTCCTAATTTTTTGTTTTATAATTGTAAATTTAATTTAATTTTATATATAATTTGCCAAAATCTTTTGTTAATCTTTTTTTATATTTATAATTGGTAAAGTATCAATTTGATTAATATAGTTTCTGTTATAACAACCTATTTTAATATTAATTTCGAGAAACTTAATATATATATATATATAAGATAATTTCTCATTTTACACTAGTTTTAAAATGGAAAGCAAACAAATCATATATTAAAATACTATTTAGGATAAATTACACTTACCTCCCCTGAGCTTTATATAACTCCAGGGACTTCTCTTATTTTTTCTGAAATAGCACTGGACTCCCCTGTCAGTCATGTCGATAAACACCGTTTAACGAATTGTGATCTTTTGCAATTCTGCCCTTGTCACACACTCATGCCAAGCACAAATAAGACAACCACACCGAATCAAATCCAGCCATTATCAACATTTGATCTGTCTCCAAACAGAGACCATCTCTCTCTTCTCTCTCCAAACGGAGACCCATCTCTCTCTCTCTTCCTCCATTCTTGGTCCATTTCATATCCTTCCTCCATTCTGGGTACTTGTTGTGTTGTTGTGAAGATGGCCCTGCCATTAATGGTACCTATAGTGATGAAGAGAGAGGGAGGCTGTCTTAGGTAAGAAGAGAGTGGCGTATGGTGGTCGGGTGGGATTGGGGAAATAGAGAGGTTGGTTGGTTTGATAGATTGAGGTGAGTGGTGGTGCACGGTGGAGGCTTGGCGGTGGTAAATTATCCTG
>BRYF01000024.1:5995000-6000000 GCA_030159135.1 Actinidia polygama | reverse complement strand
ATGCGCATCATCATAATCCCCTGAGTGGGCTGGTTTCTTGACCAGCCGCCCGGTTATATATGGGCAAACCTAAATCGAGCCCTCCGTTAAGATCCCCGAGACAACTCATCTCCGTAGGAGGGGGGGTTACTGAACTCCCCAACTCCGGGGAGAGAGAGAGATGTGGAGATCGATAGCTGCGAGAAGAGCTTGTCTCAGCATTCGTTCGTGTGGATTGAAGTTGTTTGAGGTAACGCGCTATCAAACCCACACTCTCGTACAATCTTTATTTCCTTCACATCTCATCTCTCCCAAGAAAATCCCTTTTTCCCCAAACCCAAGATTTCTCTTTCATGATTCATCACACCCAGATACTAATGATGTTACTGATTCACAAATTGAATCTGCAATATCCGAAACAATTGAAGAATCTCATAGTGTATTTGAGGAAAATCCAGTTTCTGTTACATCCGAATCAGATAGAGAACCTTCTTCTTCACTTGGTTTTGACGAAACTGAAACTAGCAGTGATAATTTAGTAATGGTGGGTTTTGCCTCCGGTGGTGATAAGTCAATTGAGGAAGTTGAAGAAGTACCTGAGGTTGATTTTGAGAAGTTAAGAGAGTGTGTTGTCTTTGCTTCAGAGTAGTATTAGTAGTGGTAGTGGAGATGGGTCTTTGGAATTGAGTCTTGATGAAATGGATTTGATTATACATGAAGAGTTTGTGATAAGGGTACTTGAGACTACTCTTGTTCCAGGTGAAATTTGATTGCTTTTTTCAAATGGGCTTCAAAGAGGCCGAAATTTTCTATAACTAAGTGGAGCGTGGAGGTTCTTGTTCGGGCAATTTCTACTAGTCTTAAGAAGAAAGAAGCGTATGCTTTGTGGGATTTGATTAAGGAGATTGGGGCGAAGGAGAATGGTGTTTTGACTACCGGGATTCTTAATGACTTGATATCTCTATTTTCGAAGTTGGGTAAAGCCACGGCTGGGTTTGAAGTGTTTAACGCGATTGGGGATTGTGGGTCTGTCGCGGATGCTGAAACATATTATTTTACCATCAAAGCCCTTTGTAGGCACTCATTCTTTGATTGGGTTTGCTCTATTTGTGAGAAGATGCTAAGTGCTGGCGAATTGCCTGAAAGTGAGAAAGTTGGGAAGGTTATATCTTATTTATGCAAAGGTAATAAGGCTAAAGATGCTCATTTGATTTACTTGTTTGCTAAGGAGAAGGGCAGATACCCGCCTCGATCTTCTGTTAATTTTTTGATCAGTTCGTTATGTCAAGGGGATGAGACTGTTCGCTTTGCATTGGAGATGTTGGAGGACTTATCTGATGAAGAAAGAAAATATGCAATTAAGCCATTTTCATCTGTTATTCGTGGACTATGTAGAATCAAAGACGTCAAGGGAGCGAAAGAATTGCTGTTTAAGATGATCGATGCAGGTCCACCTCCCAGAAATGCAATCTTCAATTTTGTCATTAACGGTCTCTCCAAGGATGGGGATATGGAAGAGGCAAGGAAGATGATGAAATTGATGAAGATTAGGGGTCTGAAACCTGATGTGTACACTTACAGTGTCATTATGAGTGATTATGCGAAGGGGGAAGAGATGGAGGCAGCTTGCAAACTATTGGCCGAAGCCAAAGGGAAGCACCCTAAGTTGAGTCCTGTGACTTATCATACCCTTATTCGTGGGTACTGCAAGCTTGAAGAATTTGATAAGGCATTGAAGACGTTGGGTGAGATGAAGGAGTAAGAGTTCAGCCTAAAGCTGATGAGTACAATAAGCTGATCCAATCTCTTTGCCTGAAGGCTTTAGATTGGGGAACGACGGAGAAACTGGTTGAGGAGATGAAAGAAAATGGGTTGCATCTCAATGGGATCACCAAGGGTCTTATAAGAGCTGATAAGGAGATGGAAGAGGAGGAAGTCTAGAGTGGAGAAGTAACTGAAGGGGTATAATTTATCATCATCATCCAGAATTGAACGTGGTATGAAATTCTTTCTTTCGCTCTTTGTTCTTTCTCTCTCTTTTTCTGTCTTTTCCTTCTTTTTTCTATTTTGTATGTCATGAGATAGATAGATAGAAGAGGAATGCATTGTAGTTTCTCTATTTGAAATCATGCATTGTACTTTCTCACATTCATTAGAATTAATAAGAAAAAAAAATTGTTGTTCTGACCAATCTGGGTATGTAATCCTCAGTTGTGTTCTTGAATTACTTATACTGACTGGGATCATTTGGAAGTTTGAATGTTGGCTGGGGTTATATCTCCCTTTTGTTAAAATGAGCCTAGTGATTGGACTGTTTCTAGCTTTTGCTTGACAATATAGCTACGGCCAACCTCAGCCCAAGTCGTTAACATTTGTCTTTTTCCAGTGGGGAAGGATGCTGGCCGCTCTTTAACAGTGAAAATGTTAATCTACTTATATGTTACTTGTTTTTATTACTATCTATATATTGAAAGGAAAAAGGGTATTTGTTTCAAGTACTATCTATATATCTAAAGGAAAAAGGGTAGACTATGCGAAGTATTATCTTTCATCAAATTTCACATCTTGCTGACTTGCTACGGCATTCAAATTCATTTGGATGAGATGCACCTTTTGTGGCTGGATGATGGGGTTTCTCTCTTTTGGGTATTGTTGTGATAGCTCCTTGAATTCTACAGATTCATGCTTTTAAGGCTGTTTTTGCTATTTCCTTTTTTTAGCAACTGCCCTTCTTTTGGGGCATCTTGGTCTTTTACGTAAATGTTTGCTGACCTGTATCAAATGGTTCTGAAAATGCCCTGAATATTCTTGAAATTATTTTGCATGGTTTATATCAGAAGTAAGACATTTTGATCAGGAGAACAATGAGATCAACTGTGGGTCAGGTTGGACACTCGGTTTTGAACTTATTACCACTGTTGTTGGTGCAGCCAGTTGAGTATTGAAACATGACCTAGAGGACTACACCTGACTTTTTGTTTTTTTTCCTCTCTCTCAATCCTATTGTTTCCAGGAATCTGCATTTGTTTGACAAAATTTCTCTCTTATTTTGCCAGAAATCTATCCATGGCCACTGGATTTCTTATTTACTAGATAGAGTTGATTGAAGGTCAACTCTTAGTGAATAGTGGTAGATTTGCTAGGCTTGAACTGGGATATTTTAGATTACCCCCGAGTGCAAGCAATCAATTTCTTCAGCTTGTTACCAGATTTAGGAATATAGTTTCCTTATTTGAGGCAAGGCCAAAATCTGTTTTTCTTGATTAAGAGGATTAGTCAGAGGTATAGATAAAATCCTGCAGGTAACATTGATTATGAAAAAGGAGAGAATTTTATTAGTGAAATCCCAAAATTCTATTGTTTCCATTGAAACATCACAGACTGAAACACAAGAAACATTTCGAAACATTTTTCGGCACTATTAGGAATATCCAACAATGAGATTCTCATATGTTTCCAAATTCTTTAGTCATTTCCTTGTCTTTGCGAATGATGCCAAGATGTTTTGGAAACATTTCTTTTTTTTTTTAGCTAATGTGTGAGTTATTTTTCTTTCTTTCTTTTTTCTGTTGAAGGAAAATAGATTTATTTAATTGAAGCAGCAGCTTGGCACCCCGGCCTACAATCCATCAGGTGAAGTCGGAGGCACCAATTAGGATTGACCTCTCTCCAAACACCATCACCTAACAACAGAGATTGTTTGGCTACTCCATGAGCCACAATTTCTGGGAACGTGAATAAAGGAAGAACACGAGTTCAAGGACCTGGTGAGATTCCAACAATCTAGGAGAACTTCTCCTATATCTACCGCCACAGGACAGTCTCTGTTCAAGCTTTTAATTACTTCCAGTCACTTTCTGTGCTCAGCCACCACCAAACTGCTAGGACTAAAGCTTCTCGGACTGCCAGTGCTTCCAGGAATGTCTGCTGTAATGAATGAATGAATGACTATTTCTGTGAACGAAATAAGAGCTGTTAAGGAAATGGAAAACGATGAGGTCAGGAATATTTTCTCTCTCTTTTCTATGTCGTGAGATAGATAAGATGATAGATGAGGAATCCAATCTAAAAAAAGAATTGCTAGCTTGGACTTGTGTTATAATAATTATCATTTCGACAATCAACTTCACCCATAATGATATCTATGCTACCTAATGTCGTCATAAATTAATGACCCATCTGGGTATGTATTAATCTCATTTTGGTTCTTGAATTATCTAGACCGACTGGGCTCATCATCAAACCAGTTGGATATAATGTGGCTAGCAATTGGGTCTTTCTCTACTTTTTGCTTGACAACATAGCTACATCTGACCTGTGAGCCAAGTCCTTAACAATTAGTCTTTCGCCAGTTGGAATGGGCATTGCTTGTCCTACAACACTGAAAAGGTTAATCTATGATTCTAATTGAATGTTGACCTGCTTTATTGTAGAGTATTTGTTTCAAGTGCTATCTCACTACAAGGAAATTGTCTTTTTCTCGCCTTCTTATCCCTGCGTTGTAGCTAAATTCCTCATAAATACATTTTTCTTGGGGTTTCTATACACCTTTAAAAGTGCGGAAAGCGCATTGTTGCTCTTTAACACATGGTTTGACGACATTGCCCTCCCAATGTGGTTCTTCAGAGAACAGCCCTTGGGTTATAGATTTCCTATATCCCCGTAATCGTTCTCAGTACGCCACCGTTGTTCAATGTGCAGCAAGCTTCCTCTTGTCTGGCATCCTCTGTGCATCAGCCATATTCACAAATCTAGAATCCTCCATGCTCGGTACTGGCTTGACAATCCAAAACAAGTTCCAATGCAGCCTGGAAAATAAAAACCAAACTAAGCTTAGGCATACAAAATTTACACAAATTAAAACCGCTTCCGATTTCTTTTTTGTGCCGAAGATTGCACTCGCCTATCACACTATGATAGAGTAATATCACATATGTTGCTAATTGTAGCCGGCCTTCCAACTACTACACTTGTAAAGGAACGCAATAACCCCTCCACTCATATAGGAAACCCATCTCAAC
>BRYF01000024.1:5907500-5917500 GCA_030159135.1 Actinidia polygama | reverse complement strand
TGATATTTTTGTGGGTTTTGATTTATTTTGATTATCCAAGTGGACTTATTTATTAGTTTATTCATTCCCTTAAGGTTTTTACCCTTTTCAAGCCATCGTTTAGATCCTAAATTTCATTAGAAATACAAGCTGTCCTTGAGATTGTGCTGGAAAGATTTGCCAGCCCTGGCCGTGTTCCTATAGATAAATCAACGAAGAGCTTTAGTTCGTGATGGGTACATGGACTTTAAACTAACTGGGATCTATTTCTAGTGGTTTGCATCACAGATCTTAGTCTCATTCCATGCATCTAATAATATCATGTCAAACACATGCTTGCGGTGCAGCCCTATATGGTCGGAGGCAAACAGTTCATCTTTTTATTCTTTTATTTATTCTGCTCTGCTGCATTATTGGTCTTGATTTCCATGAAAGGTGGCGAGAACTGGGCGAGTAGCACTGGTGCGGGAGTCTGGCGTAGATTCTACATATCTCCGGGGATATTCTCTTCGATTATAATGATGATCAAGAAAGTTGAATAATGAATTTGTTATCTGTAGTTCTTGTATCCTTTCTTTCATAATACTGCAGGCAGAGAAAAGTGTAATGGTCTGTTGAATAATCACAAGGAGTGGTTAATTTGCGCTGTTCGCTGTCCGATGAGTTCGTGCTTGATGAAATCGTTCAGTCTTTTTCATCACAATGCGAGCTTCTTATGCTGTAATTGCCTGTGTTAACTACTACTCCTTCAGTAATTATCCCAACCCAGTTATGTTGCTTTTGCTAAAGTTGATAGTAGTAGACTTCATTAGGCTGCTTAACCTCATTTTGGAAACTAAATTTCCAACATTGAAAAGAACGTGAATACACGATCGATCTGTTCTTTATTCTACTTCTACTGTTGTTTATAAAAAAAAAATTAAAAAGATAATACAGTTTTTTTACAAAATAAAAATAAAAAAGGTTTTTGAGAAAATACAAAATAAAAAAGTTTTTTTTTTAAAATAAAACTGTTTTTTGCTAAAAAATAAAATAGTTTTTTAAAATTAAAACAGATTTTTTTTTTAAAAAAATAAAAATAAAACAATTTTAACGTTTTTTTAATAAAAATAAAACACATTTTTTTAAAAAATAAAACATTTTAATTTTTTTTACATTATTTTTTCAAAAATATAAAAATAAAACATTATTTTCGTAAAACAATAAAACAGTTTTTTTTCAAAAAATAGAACAGTTTTTAAATAAGAAAAATAGTTATGTTGTGTGGTGGTGGTGGTGGTGGTGGTGGTGGTGGTGGGGAGAGCGATCAAACTCTTGAAAATAATTTCTAGAATAAAAAAGGAGAAAAAGATTTTTGTCTCTTAAAATATGTATTTTTCGTTGGCCAAAAATTAGAATTCGTTGACTTTTTATTTTTTATCAACTCAAGCAGCAAAAAAATTAAAAAATACTTTTCAATTTGTGTGTGTGTGTCAAAACATACTGAGCCTGAATGCGTTTGCGTAGAATGAAATAGGGATTTGGACTACATAGCCTTTGATATATTCATAGTTGGTTGCTATACATGTTGTATTCATTACTCTTTGAGCCCTTGGTAGGGAAGAGACAAATGTGAAGCACTTTTCAAATTAATCCTCAAAGAGAGAGAGGAGGTGGATGGCGAGGGAGAAGGGAGGCTGGCGGCGGTGGGGGTGGGGGTGGGAGTAGAGCAAGAGAAAACATCTTGTGGTGGGGCTCACTAGTTGTTGTGTTATTGTCAATTGTTCAGTCACATCAGATGGTAATAATAATATGGTTAATTAAGATGGTCATCTTGACATTATTGATATTTGTTAAGAGTTGAAATTTAGAAACCATAAAGATTTAGTAACTGAAAATGCTAGGACTAGAACTTCTAATTCTACCCCAACTAGGAATACAAAATAGGAAACTTTGACTCTTTTGACTTCTAAGACTATCTAAACAATAATACGATCAAAATATAATGACCCATTTTGTAATTTGACCCAATTAAAGAGAGAGTCTATAAGCCAAAGCGGAATTAAAGAGTGCAAGAGTGAGAAACTCATCAAAATAATATATTTTAGAGAATCATAGGATTTTGAATCACCTACGTTGTTAGACTTAATCATTTGGTCGATTGGTCAATATTTCAAAACTATTTTTTTAACAAAGTTCAATTACAACAAATATTCACAAAATTATAATATTCAAATGATCAATTGTTTGTACTTATAAGAGTAGAAGGTGCAATAGTGTATTTAAAAAAAATTAATGGGGAAAGTCCAAGAATTGGCAACCCGGAATAATTTTGTTTTGTTTTTTTATAAAAAACCGATCGAGGCGGCTATTTGCCATTGCTGACCCAATGTTAAGTTTATCAAAGAGTAAGTTTAAAAGGAGGGGAGATGAGATCAGACCATGAGGGGGACAAAAGGAACGTAATAATGAAGCGAAGAGCAAGATGGGTTTGATGAGGTGACGGATAGTAAGTATGTTGGACTCTACTCTACTCTACTGTTGTGTCTCTCTCTCCCCGACGTGTTTGTAGGAAAGCGTGCGTGCCAAACTCCAAGAAGCCCCGTGGAAAGGTGTAGTCAAGCCAAGCCTGCCTCAATGTCATCATACTCTGCACCTGCAAACACGACATCTTAATTAATTCTACTAACAAAAAAGTTACCATGAAAGAGAGAACGTATTTCCTATTTTTAAGAGAGAGATGGATGATTCAAAAGATATCAAGATTCGTCAAGTTCAAGTCTGAGGAGAGAGAGAAAGAGAGATGTGAATATGTATGTATGTCTGTGTGGTAGGTTTCCGGGGGATATTGCATGGTGTTGGCACTGTCAAATAAATGCTGTAGCATTGAGTAGGGCAAATCGCATATCATCGTTTGAATATCGATACTGTTGTGTATAAAGAGTATGTGTGGATGAATATATACAGCTAAGTAGGGACAGTGGGTGTAGGAGTGTCAGTGTCAGAGGGACAACCCGAAATAAATGCCTACTGTTGCTTTGTATTCTACTCCGAGAGCGAGAGGGATTGCTAATAGTAATAGTAATAGCAATAGTAGTATTTTGATATTGATCCGTTAGGCGTGCGAGTGTCGGGATATCCCCATACCTTTAAAACCGTCTCTTTCACTTCCATGATATCTGATATCACGGATCATCAAACATCCTCATGAAACATACCCATTACCAACCAAATCGTCCCTTTCACTTCTCTCTCTCTCTCTCAACTAATAATCGTAAAAAGTGTGCATTAATTTGTAGAATTAATGTTAAAATTATTTTTATAAAGTCATCTTGAATTTGATCTCATTTCCCCCCTAAATTTCTCTCTCTTACTATGAACATAGTTTGATTGAATTCGAGTTCCTTCGCGGTTTAATGTTAGATACGTACGTTGCCAATTGTGTTGCTCTTTTCAATGTGCAATTAAATAGATTATAAGAATTAAACACTAGATGGACGTAATAGCAATGGAGAACACATACGATAAACAACAGTTGCTATGGCATCAAAACAATAGAGCAAAGGATTCAAAATCATTTGCGTTTTTCGTTTTCTACACGTGCTTAGAGTGGTGGTTGGAACTTGGAGGTGGTGAAGGCGTGGGGAGAGGTGGGTGTTGAGAGAAAATATAAATTAAGTTTTTGTCTTCCTTACTAATTTGACTATTATATCATCAAATATAAATGACAAATATTGAAGAACAATGTAGAAAAATGACACAAAAAAATTACTTATGTCCAAAGAAATATTAATAATATTATTTTTACTCAATCAAATATATAATACAACTATATTTGTATACTAATAGAGATAATGATAAGATTAGCTTATAATATATATTCAAATCCAAAGAGAGAAGATAGACAGTGTCAATATCTCTATCATGCATAGATAGAAGACAAATGTTCATCATGATTTTTGTTTTTTTTAAAGTCAATCTCCATTTTCTCTTCTTCTTCTTCTTCTTCTTTTTTTTTTTTATTTTATATAAAGGTTCAAAAGGAAATAGAAAACTGAAAAAACAACTTTGTTTGAAGTTGAAAAATAACCACCAAAATCTTCCAAAGATGTTGAATTCAATTCATGATTGTTGCTAATTGCACTACTCTCTAGGCGTGCAATGAAAAGAAGTCAATACTTGTGCTCGCCAACTGGCATTAATTGCCATAACGTGCTTAATAACACAAGTAACTCTGCGATGAAGAGGGGCGCAACAAACAAGTTGACGGAGAAATTTGAAACATCGCAATTTTTTATTTTTATTTTTGGTGGTGGTGGTGGTGATGGTGGGTGGGGTGGTGGGGGAATAGCAAAGAATGGGTAGGTATGCAAAATGAACAAGAAGGCAGCGGATCAACCTGCTCTGATATTATGGGAGGAAGTCAATAGCATAAGTTTTCACAACTCAAATAGTTGAGTGAATATAAGCCATATTTATAGATCCATAGATACAGAGAGATCATATGATATCTCTCTCAATCTAATCCTAATCTACTAATCTATAGAGATGAGAATAATATATTAAACATTATTTCTAAGACTTATCTCTAATATTCCCCTCAAGATGAGCATTGATCGGAGTGAAATACTCATCTTGAATTTCTAACTCTCTACTTTCTTTTATTTTTATGTTTTTTTAATACAAAATATTTTTAATCCACTATTTGTGGCTGTTGTTGATTGCACTACTTTTTTGGGCGTGCGATGAAAGAAGTTTGCAAGAGTTTATGGTTTGAACCAATCTTTGTGGTCACAGATGTGGCATTCTTTGCCAATGTGGTTCAAAGCAAAATAAAAATAAAAATTGCCGTTCGCCAAAATTGATTGGTAGGCAAGAAGCAGCAAATGCAATTGAAGAGAAACATAAGTAAGTGGAAGATTGTTTAAAACAGATCTGATCTACTTGCTCTGATTCAAATATAAATGACAAATATTAATGAATAACACAGAGAGATAACACTAGAGGTTTACATAGTTCAATCAAGATAACCTACGTCTACGCAACAACTTAAATAATTCATGAATACAAGTTATATTTATAAATCCATATAGATCACGATAGGATCATATGATATATCTTTCACTCTAATCCTAATCTACTAATCTATAGAGATAAATGATAATATGTTAAATATTATCTCTAAGACAAAGGGGTAAAGTCGTAACAAAAAACAAACTTTAATTTTCTAGGGACCTTGAGACCAAATTAGTCGACATTTAGAAGCTCCTGAGCATTAACAACGGTGGTCAGTAGACCCGTTATAAGTTTACCTCAAATCCATCAAGAGAGAGAGGATAAGACCGGCCTGACACCACCACCACCACCGAGTCAAATAACTGTACGCAAAGTGTATAGTATATTAGTATTTTAAATCAACATACTTGCAATTACACCTTTGAGTTTTTGTATGAAAAGTGTTTCTCATTACTCTATTTTTGAAAGGTTATGATCGATGTGATACTCCCACAATGCAAGTGGATCGTTTGCATGCGATCCATCCACGCATCAGTAGTAGTACCTGATGAATAAATAAGAGAGGCCACTGACATCGCATTTAAATTCAAACCCATCATTGTTAAGCTACGTCATCGATCCTTATTATGCTGTGCAAAAGTTTCTTATTTTTTTTACTACGGTAAAATTTGGACGAAATTTATTTTTGGAAATGGCGATGGGAAAGTTGCCGGAAGTTTACTAAAAATAAGTCACCAGCAATCAATCGAAAAGTGGTCGTTGACCAGTGGTGGTGGCCGGAGTGAGTAAGGATAGTCGGTGTAGTACAAAATAATATTTTTATCTGATATGGTCAAAAATAAGTTTGTGCCTTAGATTTTTGTGACATAGACCAATTGAGTTAATTACTTTATCATGAATCTTGGTATGACTCTTCCAATAAAAAAAAGCTCTCAAAATTAATAAAATTCTTTTTTGCCCTGATTAAAAAAAAACAAAAAAAAAACACCAAATAATACTTGAGGCGAAAACCATCTTCCTGCTAACAACGAGGAACGTAGTGGTATGAGTACTACAAATTGAGATTTTCCTAATTTAACTAGATCAACATTACCAAAGTTAGCTCAGTTGGCCAACCAAGTACACTTCTAAGTCAAAAATAGGAATTAATTATTTATTAATTGGTTATGTATCTCTATTATGGGGTTATTTTGTGTGTGTGTTTTTATCTTCTTTTAGGTGGTTGTTGATTTGTGTTGTTGTTGAGCTTCCTATTGTGATGGATTACTCGGTTTAATCGTTAATGTAATTCTTGATAGTTGTATATAATCTTTTATCAATTGAAAAGAAAAAAAATCAACTGATCACACACACAAGACAATAAAGATTTACGTGATTCGACCAACGATGCCTATGTCCACGGAGAGAAATCACCAATTCACTAATCGAACGAATGGATTAGAAAGGAGGAGACTCACCTTCTCTATCTGTCTCTTCTCTCACCCTCTCTATCTGTCTCTTCTCTCAATCTCACCCTCACAGCACTCCGCTCTTAGCCCACAACCCAACGCATATGCACACCGCATTAACACACTCAAAATCTCAGTACCCTGCCCTCCATTTTATAGATCAAGGGAAGGAGGTGGTAGATTCTTAATAGAATACCTAATAGTTATCTTACTCTATCTAGGAAAACATAAAAGATAAGCACTCTCAAGAGTCCTAGATAACTCGAGAGTTTCACCGTCACATGGACACTCCATGCGAACCCCAACTGGGCTTGGACTTGGCTACTGGACTTGAACTCCAGATGGGCTGAACTCAACAAGTACATCTTAATTTTTTTACCAGATTATTTTTGATAGTTGACATGCACAGACTGTATATGTATAGTTTAATAGTTGACATGCACCAATAATATCATGCTCAATGTCACCAGTCAGCAAAAACCTAGAATTTTATGATTTTTTTCACCAGATTATTTTTGCTCTATGAAAATGAAAGTCCGAACTGTTTGCTTTTTTCTTTTCTTTTATAGCCTTTGCAGCCCAATTAGGTCCGAGCTAGATAGATCAATCTGGGAGTTCTAATGACCGAGACTCAGACTTGCAACCTTTGGAACAAAAGAACAGGACACTCATCAGTTGAACTACTACTGGTGGCTAAAGAAATTAAGTCAGAACTCAATGATCCAACAATATTGGATTTATCACTAGTTTCCATTATATAATTAATCGAATGAGAGTTTAAGAGATATTGATAAGTATGATCTTAGATTTCAGAGTTTGATGAAGGTTAAGATAAATCTTAGAGATAATGAAAAGGATATAATCTTTCTAATCATATTTCTCTTTTTACTGTGCTATAAATATTATTGTACATTGCATTTATTTATTTTGAGGTGTGTAAAGTAGCCCATAAACATATGCTATCGTATGTTTACTCTCCCTATTTCTCTTCTATTTTATATTTATTTTTATATCTATTTTTTATAATAATTATAACTCTAGTGGCGACTCCCGATTTTTTTTGCAAGGTATTCATTAATAGATACCTAATAAACTTCAACTTTACCTATTATTCTAAAAATTGAAAAGTTATCAAGTGAGAGGTGCAAGTATACCACGATCAATTGAAAGCTTCTCCGATATTGAGTTTTACCCTTCTTCTTCTTTTTTTTTTCAAGTAAAATCTTGGATTGTGTTATGGTTGAATTGTGTACTAGTTGGATATTCTATTTTTTTCTGCCAATATTCTATTGGATTGTGTTTGGTAGAAGAATATTTACAAGTATTCTATTAGAAAGTCTAACAACAAAAACTAATAACTACGTATAGAACAAAAACAACCAATAGTCTCGTAACGAAAAACAAATAATCAACTATAGAAATAATCTCAACTAGGGAATAAATACTCAATTCTTGTCTTTGAGTATTCAAAAGAAACCTATATTGGGTAGGGTGTTCAAACTACTAAAATAAATCTCTACACATATACATTCTTATATATTGTAAGGGGCCAAAATTAGTTTGGGTAGTATTGGCTAACTCAGGACCGTTATTGGGTCGTACTCGCTCAATATGGATCTCCGTTGGGCCGAACGAGCTCAATCTTGGGAGATTACCAAGGCGAATGTTCATGTGCAGGGCTCAAGAAGTGCGGGATTGAGGGCAGTCGTTCTGGAAGTTGGCAGGAGGAACCCTCTCTAACTAGAAGTCCTTTACAACTAGGGAATATATCTACTTTCTAGTTGAGATAAGGAAGAACGCAGAGATCACGCTAGTAGAGATAGATACAAAATGAGAAAGTCTAGTTCAATTGGGACTCAATGAGATATCTTATAAATAGGAGGGCTCATAGGTCTTCTGGTATATAATAAAACCCTAACTCTCTTGTTCTATCTCTTCTTTCGTATTTTTCCTCTTACACCAGATGGTCTTCTCAGCCAACCCTCGGCTGGTAAGCCTTAAACGGTGCTTGTTATAGTATGCAAGAAACCAAGAAAGAGGAAAGCAGCGAGGTAGTGTGAAGGTCCCAACCTAGTAGATTTACCACCTCACAATTGGCGCCGTATGTGGAAAAGCTCTTACAACTCGCGCTACTATGTCATGTCAGGAGCTAGACATTCGATGGATCTAGATCCACAAGGTCCCAGCTCTGCCGATGGGAGGCGGGGAAGAGAGTAGGACCCCTGTTGTTCAATCAACAGTAGCAAAAGAAGCAATCAAATGTGTAGCTGCCCCTCAATAGATACAGATGGGTTTGAGCGCCCGACTCGCCGACACAAGGCTAGGCCATCGATGCAGGACCTAGCAGACCAGATAGATTGTAAGAAAGCGATCAACAATGCAATGAGCCTTGAGATCCTTCGACTAAAAGCAGAACTCAAGAAGGCCGACCTAAGTAGGAGACCTCACGAGAAGTGTTCTCGGGAGGCACGTCAGGGTCGCTCGCCTAGGCAAAGCGAACGCATTTGGTCTGCAAGAGAGGATACTCCTATTTGGTTTGGGAAGAGAAGAGATAATGTTTAGTCCAGTATGAAGGAAGATCTTGTACGGTCTGAGAGGGGGTATACTCTTGTTTGGTCCAAGCGGGAACACAACGTAGCCGGGAGTGTAGCGCACACACACCGCTCCGCTCCAAGGGATGAGTCTGGTTAGGAGATGAAGAGGACCAAGACAATCAGCCACATATCCTTCTCATATACTCAACCGGCCAACCCAATAGAATTCTTGGACTAGAGGCGCGAAGAGCAGACTCAGTACCCACGTGAAAAGCCACTACAGTTCAAGAAAAGGACCCCCATATAGGGGGGCTTGCTCTGTCTCCATTCTCTCCGGAGATAGAAAAGGTTAAACCATCAAAGAAGTTCTCCATGCCAAAGTTCAACCTCTATGATGGGAGGACTGATCCCTACAACAATCTAAGCCACCATAGGCGGATGATGGTCTTTTGGCAAAGCAATGACACACTCATGTGTAAGGTCTTCCCGTCTAGCCTTGGCAAGATCAAGCAACATTGGTGGGACAAGCTAGTCGTCAAATCTATCTGAACTTGGAGGTTGCTCTCCGAAATCTTCGCAATTAGGTTTGTCACTAATGCGAGAATCCTCAAGGAGGTAGATTCGCTTTTTGGTTTGAAGAGGGAAAGCCAAGAGTTGCTAAGAGATTACTCCTAGAGGTGTTGGAAGATCTTCAATGAGATTGAAGATTGCAACGAACAATTAAAGGCGCCTTGCTTCAAGAACGATCTGGATCCAGTGCCTTACTCGGCCAGTCTCTCACGTTGGCCTCGATGGTCAACAAGACGAGTTGATGTTGAGGATCGAGCAACATGCTTAGTTGGAGGAGGACATGGGCAAGTTCGACATTGGTTCGTTTTCGCCCAAGCGCGATAGGAACGGGAAGAAGGGCCAAATAAGAGAAGAGCGGGGCAGAAGGTCCGGGGATGGAGAAATAATGAGAAAAGCGTTTGGAGCGGTTAATACCGTGTTCAAGGAGCCTATCTTCAAGCTTCTCCCCAAGATTAGAGACAAGTTGTATTTTTC
>BRYF01000024.1:5895000-5897500 GCA_030159135.1 Actinidia polygama | reverse complement strand
CGATGGAAATACCTTACACATTAGCGTGTGAAGATGGTTCCAAAGTGTCATCACCTGCCTGAAATGGTTGATGTGCAACCTCGGGTATGATTTCCCTCATACAAGGTAAATTTTGGAGGATTGAGCTTCTCTGAAGTATCCATTCTCTCAATCTCGAGTGCGAAAGGGGTTTGGTACCTCTAGATTCTTATTATTGATCTTTCTGGGATGATGGTCTCTGCGGCCACTGTTGCCTTATAGGAAACTTTGCCCGCAAATCTCCATCTTCTTGGGGTCATTTGGCATTGAGGGTTTCACGAAGGTCCACGCTAGAAAGGGTTTCGACTCGGTGGTACTCTTTGTTTACCCGATACCATAGTTCTTCTATCACTTCGGCTCTCAGCCTCAGTGTAGGAAGATTCTTGTCGTTTTCCTCTTAGGCCATCTCGAGGTGAGCCTCTGCGTCGGGTAGCCCTTACTTCGGATGGTCCTTCGCCATCCCTGGTGACTGGCTTTATTAATTTATTAGCCACTAGGACCTGTTGTATTTCTTCCATTTGTGCTTCCAGACACCTTGTTGTTTCGTCTTGGGTGTCTTATCCGCCTTCTAAGGGAAACCGACTTGACCTTTGCTCGGAGGGGCCCTTGGCCAACCTCTAAGCATCGGCCAATAGTTTATTTCCTCTATCGCCCAAAATTCTGTGCACAAGAGGATGCCCCCATCGGTTTTCAAGACTGCCTCCACCGCCATTGATGCTTTTGGATGCCATTATAGATGTGTTTTGTATATATCTATAGTCGATTTCTCATAGACGATGCCAATTATGGGGGTGTGAGTGTTGGAAATAATTGAGAGCAATCAAAAATAGATACATGCGGTGACTGCGTGACGGCTAACAGTGGTTGGTAGTGGTTGTACACTTGCTGGACCGAGCTACAAGACAAAAACAATAAGAATAGCCGCAAGAACTATTCTGGGAATAACTCTTCGACGGTCTATTCAATGATCAAAAGTTCTAGGGAGAGAAAGTGTATTTTAGGCTTGATATATCAAGAGTTTCGTACCTTTAAAAGATTAAGGCCCGACCTTATATAGCACAATTCAGCGCGTGCCTAGACGCGCCAATCATCATGTCACTGGACAGACTACATTGAGTAGGCGACTGACCCAACCATGCCCTTAAGGTAAATTTTGTAGCTAGCATGTCATGTCGAGCGTCTCAATCCAGGCGTGGGGGCTATCAGAGAAAATATCACTGTGTAAGTCACCTTTTATCCCCTGATGTGTCTTGGGATCGCCTTCAACCGTTGTGTCTCGACTAAGCTCTGACACAGAGACCCCGCCGAGCTTGCTGTAGAGCGATAGCCCAACAGTGGTACTTGTCCTAGCTTGACTAGAGCTGGTACTTAGTGTTTTATCTGTTTATACATACATACATATATGTACATAAACCAACAAATAAGAAACTAATACTAGCCAAGTAAACAAAATTAACCCAACTATACAAAAATAAACACAAAAAACATATATACATATATATATATATATGTATATGTTAGGGTTGTTCAAAAATCCGACCCACCCGCCTGATCCGAATTTTAAGCCAACGAACGATTTTGAACTATTGAACGGTCGGATATGGGTTTGTGAATCAAGAATCCGATTGTATTCGAACGGATGACAGATTAATACCAAATCCAAACCGTTCACCCCGTGAATCCGATACACACCTCCCCCTTCTCTCTCTCTCCCTCCCTCCCTCCCTCTCTGAGTCTCTTTAGCGTGCAACAGAGAGTCTCTGCTATTGTTGTTGCTGTTGGTGTGTGTCTCGACTGCGACGCTGCATGCGTGAAGTTTGATTGAGCCTCCTTGCTATCAAATGCAAACGACGAGGCAATGAGAGAGAAGACGAATACGAATAAGCAGATCCAGACTCTCGATAGTCGACGCCATTGTTACGAAGTGCGAAGCTTTCTCTCACTAGAAATCTGGGTTTATAAAAGAAAAGAGATCGAAAAAATTACAAGAAAACCCTAAATTTTGACACTATTATTGATCAAACCCCCTAAGTTTTAATATTTTTTATTTTAATCCTAGACTTTCAAATTGGAAGAAAATCTGACTAACCCGACCAAACCGACCGCAACCCGCTAACCTGTGAACGGTCGATTTCGTGAACGGGTTCGGTCGAAATCAGATCTTCAAATTTGCAACCTGAATGTATTTGAGCGGTTGACGAATTATGGTCAAATCTGACCCGCCCGACCTGTGATCAACCCTAATATATATACACATGTATTTATACATACATAGGTCTTCCAAGGAGAAAATAAAACTTAAAATCAATGTGGTTGGGTGGTGAGGCAATGGCTAGGGTTGGAGGGTGAGGTAGTTGATTGTGGAAGTGGATTGGGAAATGCGGTGGAGAACGAGGAGAGAGAGAGAGATAGAAACATTACATAAGCTCCGTTTGGTAATGCTTAAAAGCCTGCGATCAAGATTTTTTGATTTTTTTGTTTT
>BRYF01000024.1:5855000-5857500 GCA_030159135.1 Actinidia polygama | reverse complement strand
TCTCCCTCGTTTTCATTTACTGTCAATGTCTATGGGCTCTGGCTACATTTAACTATCCAAAATGATCTACTATAGTATCTTCTCTCGCTTTCTAAAAATATATTCTTAACTATTAACTTGTGCTATCATCTGACTTTAGAAACATGCTTAAAATGCGTATTAAATATGCCCTAAGAGGTCTTATTAGTACGTAATCCTAAAAAAAATATAAGACATCTCACAACAATTTCAAAAATAGAAGGCAGATTTACTAAATAGGTCTTATTAGTACGTAACCCTAATGTTGTGGTAAAAATCTGGGGATAGCAGCCAACAGTCAAGTTGCTCGGGATGGCGAGGTGACAACCTCGGAAAAGATTGGGGTGACATGCGTAGCAATAAACAAATGTTACCGGCGGGGGTGAGGCCACTCAAAATCCCTCCGGCGTGGGAATCAGACCAAGGCGATCAAGAAGCTAAGCAACAAGCAGAGCTATCAGTCTGCGCCAGATAAAAGTGTTGCGTACCTCATAATGTTAGGGAGCGGCCTTTATATAGATGGAGAAAGGAGAGTCGTGTAAGGAAACTGGCGTAATCCTCGGACGGCTAAGTATGGTAATATATCCCGGAGATATAGGAGATTTAACAGGGAGATTTGACATCTGAAGGGTATCCCGCGATTATAGGTGCTGAGAAGGAAAGAATCTCTTCCGAAGATAGTTTCCTTGTGGAGATATAAAACTGGAGTTCGTATGGAGATAGAAGACTAGAGGATAGAAGACTAGAGGAACCATGTATTCCTCCTTACCCATCTATGGTAGAGAGGCTGGCGAGCTAAAATTCCATCTCTCTGGAGACTTAACGAGGAGGTGAATCCTCGCCCATTTCCGAGATAAAGGAATCCCGATGGTGTGAAAGAGCATGGTGAGGTGTAGTTGGGATTCTCTTCATCAAGATAGGCGACGTGTGGACTTGGCGGGGTACGAACGTTTTATCCCACATCAATACCCCCTATTCAGAGTTCCGAGGTGAAACACTTGGGACTTCCGAGTAACAGTATCGACGGATGGCATAAGTATCGTGGGAGACAACTGCCAACGAGTGACGTGGATGCGTTTCAATGGTGCTTCTCAGGGAGATGACGCGTGGCGGATGCAGTTAATGCGCTTTATTCAGAGGCGGCCACGTGGGTGAGAGCATTAATGGTGAAATAACGTTTTTTGGCGGGAAGAACAGCCCAGCGGCGAGAATGACGATTTTTCATCTCGGGAGTTCAAATGACGCGAGATCTCCACCGTTGATGGAAATGGATCTTGGCCCTCCTGGGATCCTATAAATATAGGGGACCCCCATTCATTTTCGTTCTCCACTTGTTGTTACCAAACTGTTGACCTTGCTCTGACGCGCATCTAGCCCCAAACAGCTCGCCTCTTCCCAACCTCAGTAAATATCCGCTTATCATTGCCTTTTTCCATTATCCTTTAGTGCATGTCCAGTAGGGCCGAGTTAGGAAACGAAAGTTTAGAAAATTCTTTGCCTTCTTGGATATCCGACCACCTAGGAGGGATGTCCTATATGACTGACAACGTAAACCAATCCCCCTCTTCGCCCCCCGAAGACTCCATTCACGACAGTATACCGCTAACATGGATACCTCTAACCTTGCCAAGGAGTTCAACATAATGACCCAAGGCGACTTAGATCATCTTAGGGAAACATATTCTTTTTCTCTTGGAGTCCGAACAAGGGTTCTCGGAGAGGGCGAGACAATTTTGTCTGCTCGCATGGGCGAGGTGGCCTCTTACGAGGTTGCCTTTCTAGCCAGTCTAAGGTTCCCCATCCATCCTATCGTTAAGAGGATATTGAACCATTATAAGATTTGTCCTGCCCAAGCTTTCCCCCAATGCCTGATGAAGTGTTATATGCTCGTTAGTCAGTTGGTGACACTTCAAACGCCACATGTCCTGCGATGAGTTTAGGTGCATGTACTCCCTCAGCCCTCTGCAGAATCATGATGGTACTACTTCAAGTCCAGGCCCAACAAGAACATATTGAGAGGAGCGCCAAACAACGTCAAAGGATAGAAAAAGAGGTTCTTCTTCGCCTCAGGAGATGAGTGGGAATTTTTTTCGAGCATGCCCCCGGGCGTAGGAATCCCGCGAGTCCCCCGGTCTTGGGGCGTGCCAGGTAGGTCCTCTTGCTTTAATTTACTTTAATTTTGCTTTCCAAGTATTTCAACTCGCCTTACTGACGTTGATGGTTATTTGCAGAGAAACTGGTCAACCAGATGCCCGCACTGTCCAAGACTGAGGCGAGGAGGATGTCCAAGGTTCTCAACAAGATACACCCTGGGGGCTATTTTAAGGTCTCGAAGGTCCTTTCTTCCAGGACTTTCAGGAAGTACTTCACTCACGGTCGAATGGAGATCTCGTCTAGTGGTGGCGACAATGCCCAATCCGAGGGAGGCAAAAGTACTTCGGGCAATGAGGGTGAGTCTCATTCCTCCCGAGGTGACCTTCCG
>BRYF01000024.1:5847500-5850000 GCA_030159135.1 Actinidia polygama | reverse complement strand
GGGCGATGGGAGTGTTGAGAGGTGGCAAAATCATTTCTAAACGGCTAGGTGGAGTACGAGGACGTCTCTCATTGGTCTTTCCTGAACCTCGATCGGATTTTTTGCTCCTCGTTTCCTCCCTGTAGTCGGATTGCCTTATTTCGGGTTCCTTCCTCTTGTGATCGTCTTTCCCTCGTCGCCTCCATTTTGCTTCGGCAAACTCTTCCGCAGCGATATATTTATCAGTCTTGCTCTGGAGAACTGATAAGGTCTCAGGTACATTTTTGGAGAGGGAGTCAAATAATGAACCGGGGCGAAGTCCTTCCATCATGGCCATAATCACTACCTTGTCCCTGGGATCCTCCACTTCTAGGACGGCTTTGTTAAACCGCTTTACGTAGTTCTACAAACTTTTCGTTTGCTTTTGGTGAATGGTGAAGAGGTGAGAAGCGTTCTTCTGCCGAACTTTGCAGCTCATAAAGTTGGCGACAAAAAGCTTGTTCAGGTCACCAAACGAGTCAATGGTTCCCGGATGCAGTTTTCTAAACCACGACATCGTCGACCCTTTTAAAGTAGCAGATAGTGCTTTGCACATTACCTCGTCCGAACAACCTTATAGCGACATCAGGCTCTTGTACAAATCTAAATGGTCCATGGGATCTGTTTTGCCCTCGTAGGTTCCAAGCTGACTAGGTAGCTTAAACTTGGAGGAAACCCTAGCTTTCAACACCCTCTCCGTGAATGGCGGCTCAGTTTGTTTGATCAAAGCAACCACGGTTATCGGAGCGCCTGCCCCAGTATTGATGGCGTCAAGATGGGCGTCTAGATCTCTGATCTTTTGGGAGGTGGAAGTACTTCGATGTCTAGGCGCCTGGTCATTACGGCGAGGAGATCTTTCTCTCCTGACTTCCCCGCCTTCGATCTCATGAGCTTGGCTAGATTGAGACTTTGATGAGGCACTTCTTTCACGTCGGGGACAAGGTGAGGGAGATCTATTTCGCCCGGCCTGTGCTATGATGACTTTGGGATACTTCGTCGCCAGATCGACGAGGTGGGTGGGGAGGATTATTTTCAAAAGTAGGGCTCGGAGGAATCTGCGGTGGGTTAGCTATAAGGAGTTGCAACAAACGGGCATTATTCTCGTTCATAACTCTCATCTGCTCGGATAAAGGCCTTCCAGATTTAGAGTCTGATTGGTATTGGCCATTGGATGAGCTCTATTGTTCAAAGGACTGCTGGCATTTGGTCGAGGCAATAAACGGCTACGCAGGTGTATAAAAATTTGAGAACTGTCGTTCCCATATACGACGCCAGACTGTTGTGGTAAAAATTTAGGGAGAGCAGCCAACAGTCAAGTTGCTCGAGATGGCGATGTGACAACCTCGGAAAAGGCTGGGGCGACCTGCGCAGCAATGAACAAACATTACCTGCGGGGGTGAGGCCGCTCAAAACCCCTTTGGCGTGGAAATCAGACCAAAGCGATCAAGAAGCTAAGCAACAAGCAAAGCTATCAGTCTGTGCCAGATAAAAGTGTTGCGTACCTCATAATGTTGAGGGAGCAACATTTATATAAATGGAGAAAGGAGAGCCGTGTAAAGAAACTGGCATAATCCTCGAATGGCTAAGTATGGTAATATATCCCGGAGATATAGGAGATTTAACAGGGAGATTTGACATCTGAAGGGTATCCTGCGATTGTAGGTGCTGATAAGGAAAGAATCTCTTCCGAAGATAGTTTCCTTGTGGAGATATAAAATTGGAGTTCGTATGTAGAAAGAAGACTGGAGGATAGAAGACCGGAGGAACCATGTATTCCTCCTCGCCCATCTGTGGTAGAGAGGCTGGCGAGATAAAATTTCATCTCTCTGGCGACCTGACGAGGAGGTGAATCCTCACCCATTTCTGAGATAAAGGAAGCCCGGTGGTGTGAAAGAGCATGGCGAGGTGTAGTTGGGATTCTCTTCATCAAGATAGGCGATGTGTGGACTTGACGAGGTACGAATGTTTTATCCCACATCACCTAATAAAAATTTACTTGTTTTTTCTCTCAAAACTAAGAACCAAACAAGGCAAGAGGCAAATTCATGATTTCCTATTCATTTCCATTTTTTTTCCTTAGGTGCCAAACAAAGCCTTATATGATCACTGACCTATGTCGTAGTCTTGAAAAAGAAAAAAAATCCTAACCTAGAGACTGACTCCTAAGTTAAACCCTTGAAGAGTGGGTGTTACATTATAAATCGTTCAACCATTTAGCGTTAAGTTATAAATCACTGTCACATTGATAGTGACACATGTTCACGTTCTAAATACTGAATACAACTAACTCTGACGTAAAAGACACATCCATTAACCTTTGTACTTAAATGATCAATGATTGGTCCCTTAAAAAAATTTGAACTCAAAACCTTAGGAGTTTTATGAAATCTTTTCCGGTGAAACCAGCACACGGTTTACGTGGTTGTCTTCCTTTGGATAGAATCATTAAATTCACTATATAATGATGATGAAAAACTTGACT
>BRYF01000024.1:5782500-5785000 GCA_030159135.1 Actinidia polygama | reverse complement strand
ACAAGTGAGGTTTTTTTTTTTTTACTTCTATACCCCCAAGTATTAAATACAAAAAAAAACATACAAATAAATGGAGGAGGGTTGAGGTGCAATGGTTATATTTGTTAGGTCTCAAGTTTGAATCCTCACCGGTGATCATGTGACTTTATTTTTTTACTTCTATACTCCCCCCCAAAAAGTATTAAATACAAAAAAAAAGCATACAAATAAATGAAAGATGGTTGTGGTGCAGTGGGGGCTTACGGGCTTATGGACTGGGTTAATGGGCCGAATTAGTTCAGGCCGGATTACGGACAATAATGGGTTCTTGCTTAATTTTGGGTTGGACTTGACAAAGGTTGTCCAGCTCGTGCCCAATAAGAACTGGACTTCGGGCTGAACCCAAGTCCATACGGTATGGACTTGCCCGGACCGTTATCCGGCCGGCGTACGAGTTGATAAGTTTGGTCCATTTGTGCACCTCTACTTTCTCATGATATTTGAAGCCCTCTCCACATTTTCCTTCGCATTGTTTGGTTCCCAAAAAATGGCGTGGGAATATAGACAACTTTGCCAACGGTACTAATTATTTAATGCAAAATTTTAAAGGTAACTTTGGGACCCATGCATTTATGCATAGGAATGAACTTGTATCGGCCTATTATCAATTGATTTGAAGGAAGTAAGGGTTTGTTATCTGTGTCAAACCCTGTTTGAATGCGAAAAAATTTGAAAGAGCGAAGTAAATGGAACAGAAGAAAATGAGGAGTTCTGTTTTCTGGTTTTGGGCTTTTTAGGAAGTGACAGACTCTACTTATCCAAATAATTTTGTGAGGCTTCTTTAGTTGTTGAAGTATTTTTATGAAGCAAATAATCCAATGAATAGGAAGTGATATGAACACCAAGGGCTCTCAAAAATATCAATGTTTTTTCTATGGTGTTTTTCTCAAGTATATGTACATACATGCATATCTTATCCAAAACAAACCCAAGGGATATGTCCTAAAATATCTCCAACTTCACCACTTTTTCCTCAACTCCCTTGTAATCAATTAGGCAACAACTCCAAGTAGGTTTTAACCATTTTGACCAAGTTTTACTCTACTTGATGGGTTCCTTTAGCCAAGTCATCCAAACTGATTAGAAAAGATCTAACCCAAAGGAAAGATATAATGTAATATAAAAACATTATAATATGCAATATTTGACCAACGAATTGGGATTTTATTAATTCTGGATTTGACCACCAATCGTGGTTATAAAGAAAAATAATTGAGAGATTTTAACCAATCCTAACTGTTGTTACTTATTCAAATCCTGTTTGGTTTTCGAGAAACTTTGGAGGAAAGAAAAGTAAATGGAATATATGAAAATGAAGAGCTTCGTTTTTTGGTCTTGGATTTGTTGGTGCGGGATTTCTTTAGTTGTTATCTGTGTCAAACTCTCCCCACATTCAATTTTCTTTTGTTGGTGACCGATAGCAAGGAGATATGGCGTGATTTGTCCAATATTACTTGTAAAACCAATATTAAAAGATATGGCGTGATTTGTCAGGCGTTTTACTGGTAAAACCTCTTTTACAATTGAATTTGAGTACAGCTCTGAATGCAGGGAAATTTTCTCTCCTATGACGACTTATCAGGTAGAAGATTGATTTTTCAAAATGATTAGGTACACAGCTAAGTGGGCAATAGTTCAGTTACATTTAGTCATACAGGAAATTCAAATTTATATGTAAAGTTTGGAGTAAAAGATACAACAAAGAGAGAACTCTTGTGAAACCATCATATTTTAGTTATTAGTTATTACGGAAAATCGTGCTGCCATTGTCATATGAATAGGAAACATTATACCTTGTAGTAAGGGGTAAAACATACAATGACAGAGTTTGACCTTGCTAAGGCCCCTACTTCCACGAGCTATCACTATGAAGTAAGCTCGGTGGTTCTCTGCGCCGGAACTCGGTAAAGACACATTGAACACTGGCCTTACAAGGGCAGGTGGCCTCCGCCGAGCTATTGCTATGAAGTAAGCTCGGTGGTCCCCTGCACCGGAGCTTGGTGCATACACTATCGAACACTGCCACTATTTGATCTAAAGACATCGTTGCCTCTGAACTGTCGCAATTTAGCAAGCTCGGAACAATAACCACGCTAGAAGCTTGAACAAGGGGCAATGGCCGGCGGTAATCCCGAGGGATGTTAGGGGACAAACGGTAATTTGCACGTAGAAGTTTTTTCTGACAACCCCCATACCCAGATGGAGACGTCGTTGTGATAGCATGGCTGAGTCAGCTACGTACTCACTGACATAGTGGTTGGCGCGTATGAGTATGCGCCAAGCTGCAGTCTGTCATGTGACAAGATAGCTAGTGCGTCAGGGCACGCGCCGGGCTATGCTATATAAAGCCAACTTTTCTTTCACTGAAAGGTATGCATACTTTGGCTATCTGAGCTTATATACACTTTCTCTCTCTATATCTCCGGTCTTTTAACTTGACCGTCGGAGAGCCGTTTTTCAA
>BRYF01000024.1:5740000-5742500 GCA_030159135.1 Actinidia polygama | reverse complement strand
TGATTGATATTTTTTAGGAAAACATGTCGACTAAAGCTATTGAAATGAACACTCAAGTTCCAGTTTCTGGAATAACTGCTGCTCCACCCCCTAGTGTTCCAACAATACGAATGGCTCCTATGGACAACCCAAAAAAGTTTGGTGGGGCCGATTTCAAGAGATGGCAGCATAAATAATGTTCTATTTTAAGATGGTGAATCTCGCTGGATGCTTGACTGAAGAAGTTTCAGTTGTGAATGAAAATAAGATGGAAACTGGAAAATGTTAATTATCTGTGGAAGAATTACATTCTTAATGCCTTGGAGGATTCTTTGTACTATGTATACAATGAAGCTAAATCTGCTAAGGAACTGTGGGAGTCCTTAGATAGAAAGTACAAAATCAAAGGACCTGGTTCCTGAAGTTTCGATATAGCCTACTTAGTGAGTAGACTGAGCAGGTACACAAGTAATCTAGGAAGTGATCACTGGAAAGAGATAGTAAGGTTACTACGCTATTTGAGATATACTCGTAATCTTAGACTGCATTATACCAGATATCCAATAGTAGTAGAAGGGTATTGCAATACAAATTGGATATCGGATATAAAAGAATCAAAATCCATGAGTGAATATGTTTTCATGCTTGGTGGTGCAGTAGTGTCGGATTGCAAGATCTACAATTGAATCAGAATTTATTGCTCTAGATAAGGCAATTAGGAGGCCGAGTGGCTATGCCAATTTTTGGAGGATATTCCAAGATGGTCGAAACCTATGTCTACAATTACCATCCATTATGATAGTCAATCTACGATTGGTACTGCACAGAGTAATATGTATAATAGTAAGTCTAGACATATTCATCGTAAACATAATATCGTTAAACAACAACTTTGAAATGGGGTTGTCGCTATTGAATATGTTAGGTCAAATGCCAATATTGCAGATCCGCTTACCAAAGGGTTACCCCGAGAGTTAGTTGATCAAGCATCGAAATGAATAGGTTTAAAGCCTATGAAAGAGAAAAGTATCGTGAACGAAAATTCAACCTAGTTGACTGGAGATCCCAAGATCTATGTTTAATGGAAAAACCTAATTGCATATATCTAAAATAAATATTGTAGAGTTGAAGAACTTCCATCCATTCCTATGATGCAACAGTGATTGTGGATAAGGTTAAGCATAAGCTTTTTATGACTCTTTGTACTGGTGAGCTAGGAAGGATAGAGTGAAATATCCATATAAGAAGTCACATATGTAAGTATGAAGTGACGCCGCTTCGTTGAGAATTATGGAAGGCAAAATTCTCGAAAAAATACTTATAGAACCAGAAAGTGTGTTCTATAGCCAAAATGGACATAACAATGAGAATTGAACTGTGTCAGAAGAAGTTCCTGTGTGACGTCTATTGTTTCAATTTACACCAATGGAGGCACAGTTCAAGATTGACTCGTCCATTGGTCTGCCAAAAGTTACCTATCTTATGCTGGAATTATTCATTGTCTCTCTCTCAAATATGCATCGGTCTATGTAAAATTTTTTATTCATGGGGGGATTGTTAGAAATTTGTTGAATGAAAAGCTCTAAAAGGGCGGTTTTGTTTCTAAGCATTAAGAGGTTGTTAATTTCCATCATTAACAACTGATAAATGCCGTAGTTTCAGAGATTAATGGCTACAGTTTTCAACCATTATGGTTACATTTTTAAGGAACTAATTGCATGAAATTAAACGATTTATGGATCTTTTCTATTTAAGCTGAGACCTTAGAAAAGGAAAGACACACCAACGAATACGCATTTGAGTTCTTTGAAAGAGATACAGATAGATAAAGTTTAGTTCTCCAAGGCTCACAAGGAGGTGTTTCTACGTTAGTGGTTCAACCGTTTTATCCTGGGAGGGAGACGTCGATAACAACCTATAACACCCTTAGTAGATGACGAATTTTTCTTAAAGAGACTACAATTGTAAGACTCGACAAAATCTTTTTGTTTTTATCTCGTTCTTGTCTTAATTTTCTAATTTGTATTTGTATACAATTTATTATCAATGAAATTCCCAATAAATGGAAATAAGGTATAAATGAATGAATTCTCTTTTTACATAGTGTGGCATGCATAGCTGTCATTTTGTATCAGGTCGTGGTACTTATAGAGTTAGAATCTGCATCTAGAGATAGGAAATGTTTGTGCATATTTTGAAGCTTTTTTTAGAAAATTAGACATGCTTAAGAACCCCAAAAAGCTTTAATTTATTCCCCTTAATCCATGCCAGAAACAAAGCTAGTTCATACTTCCACCATTTTGGGGTCAATTTCATTTGAAATTGCAATCTTTTGAAGCTTTTTTTATAGAAAATTAGACATACTTAAGAACCCAAAAAGGCTTTAATTTATTCCCCTTAATCTATGCCAGAAAGAAAGCTAGTTCATGCTTCCACCATTTTGGGGTCAAGTTCATTTGAAATTGCAATAGAAGTACTCTCTTTTTCTAATGCATTTTTAAGAGTGATGAAGGGTGTTGAT
>BRYF01000024.1:5735000-5737500 GCA_030159135.1 Actinidia polygama | reverse complement strand
ACCCTCCACTTCAAGAGTTTCGGTGGATGATTGGCATTTTGTCGAGGAGGAACTTCTTTCACGTCGGTGACGAGGACTTAGCGAGCGACGTCGCTTGTTTCGTACTTAGCTAGTACTATGGTTGTTTTGGAAATTATCATCGCCCGATCGGCAAGACCGTTGAATATCTGGAATAGAGGGCGCGACTGGAGGTGGTGGATTAACAACGGCGAGATACTGTATCAGGCGAGCGTTATTCTCATTCATGATTTTCATCTGCTCGGGCATATCATGTGTCTCACGATGGAGACCTTCTAGATCTGGAGTTTGACTGGTATTGACCATTGGATGAGCTCTGTAGTCCAAAGGACTGTTAGCACTTGGTCTGGGTAATAAACGACTACGCAGGTACATAAAAGGCTAAAAACTGTCGTTCCCATGAACGACGCCAAACTATTGTGGTAAAAATCTGAGATGAGCAATCCCACAGTCAATATTGCTTTTATACCTCGGTGTTGAACCTCGGTACAACTCAGGCGACCTGCGCAGCAAAAAACAAACGTTATCGGCGGGGGTGAGGCCCTCAAAACCCCTCAGCGTGCCAATTAGACCAATGCGAATATAAGCTAAGCAATGAGAAAGCAAAGCTATCAATCTGTATGCCAGAGTTAAATCATGTACCTTATAATGATGGGAGAGCGGTCTTTATATAGGTGTAGTAATGGGTCGTGTCCGTGGTTCACGGTGTTATCCTCGGAAGAATAAGTATGGGAGGATATCCCAATAATATCGGAGATAATGCAAGAGGTTGCCACTTGGAGAGCAATCCACAATTATAGGAGTTGTGATGGAGCTGGAGTCTAATGGAGATAGTTCCTTTGTAAGGATGAAATCCTTGTGAAAGTGGATTCTGACCTTGCGGAGGTATGATGGAGAAAGAGTCTAATGTAGGCGGAGTCCTGATGGAGATGACCCTTTTGGAGATGATCTCTAATAAGGCAAAGTAACCTATCTCGCCCATTGGCGATATGAAGATAAGATAACATGACCCCGGTGTAATGGTGAGATAAGTAACTAGTGGCGAGAAGCCATGGGCGACTAGGACTGTAGTGGTGACATGGCGACATGATCCTTCAGGCGACGTGCCTATCTTGGTAGGGGTATATTTTACCCCACATAAGATCTCATAATATTTGGTGCATTTGTAACCAAGGGATAAGGATGGAGCCAGGAGACAAGTGGTAGCGGTCGCCACTACTGTGATTTTAACAAATTATTTTATTATACCAGAATTATTTTTTTAGGCCCACCATCTCTATCGTTAAAAAAATTGTTACATTGTAACCATGATAGATTAATATATTTAAAGTTTTGCTATTTCTTATCTAATAATATTATTGGAAAAAATTCACTTTGGCCACCGATAGTTTAGGTCATGTGAGGATAACACTTCTCACATTTGATTATCAGCACATGACGAGGGTGATTTGCACACGACCTAAACCACAAGGGGTCAAAGTGAAGTTTACCCCAAATTATTTGTATTATAATTTTGTTCTTGGACGAATTTTAGTATATGTCAAATTGTGGTATGTATTATAGCATAAATTCATGTTGTATATCATATTTTCTTTTAAAATTTTGTTAGGACAAATTAACATTCACCACCTCTAGATTAAATTTCTAGCTTCGTCCCTGCTAGAAATATATTCAAATGGGGCATATGGGGGTAATTGCATCTTCAAAAGTTTGAAAAAGAAAAAGAAATATCATATTATACTAATAATTTGAAAATAATCTTAAGATTGTAAGAGTTCTCACCCCAAAATTGTAGCGGACCCCTATTGGTAGATTTATTTAGTATAAAAGTATAAATTACTATCATACTAATATTTTCTCATTCTTTTGAATGTGAACCCTCATTTTTTTGTTATTAGAAACTAATACTATGATTTAAATTTATTTTTAAAATTTTCTCAACTACGGGAACACATGTGCTTCTTCTGCACTCCTAAAATTAAAATCCTGAAGCCGTATTGTTGCAAAATAAAAAAAAAAATCCTACTATTCAAGTTTGATAAACAAAATGAAACCATTAATTGAGTCTTGGCAATCCTAGTCAGGCCAGTTTGGAATAATTGGATACCAAAACTTGAGTTGGAGAGAGGTCGGGATGAGTAAAAACTGGATATAAGGGTGATACCATGGCCATGGGACGGTATTACTATCCAATAAGAAATTTCATTTGTAATACCCACTCGAATATTATTTGGGTAGTGGGAGAAAAAGAGATCCAACTCAATCTCACTTTCAATTTTTATTGGCTTGTGACACCATCGCACTTAATATTTATTGTTCAAGATAGGTGATCCGCATCCCCAAAAGAGATTATCCACGTAATTAATAATCTTAAGATAATTAATTTGGTCATTTTCAACTAATAAATTCTAAATAAATCAAGACAGCACGGAACATCCTAGTTTGACTTATGAAACTGTATTAACTGTCATTGAATTAAGAT
>BRYF01000024.1:5720000-5725000 GCA_030159135.1 Actinidia polygama | reverse complement strand
ACTTCTCTTTAACTTCAAAATTTGAACTTTATTGTGAAGTTTGATGGTTTTGGACGTACTTGGGACTTATCTCGGTAAGTTCAAACCATTCAACTTGTAGAGATTGGGGAGAAGATCATTTATGTAAAAAATCAAGTTAATTAAAATATTGATATACAAATTATCATATTACTTTTTTCTGAATCGTCCATTTATTAACTATCCTTTTATTTTAAGATAAACATATAGTTATATATGTCCAATCAATTTAACTTTTTGCATAGATGATCTTCTAAATTGTGAACTATTTGGATCAATGAAGTAACTTTGAGGCCCCAATAATCTAACTTTACAGTAAAATTCGTCATTTGTTTTACAAACCCGTCACTTCTAAGGATAATATTCAAGTTTCTATTATTGAAGTGTAACACATTAAGAGAGAGAGAGAGACAGAGAGAGTGGGAGATGAAAGTAATTGAAGAATAGGTGGGGGTGCTGGTAGGATGGTGGCAGTTGCATACATTTCCTCAAGGCTCAAGGTTTTAACATCCAACAAATGCAGATCGCACAGTATGAAGGTTCAGAAATTGTTATATATACATCTTTAATTAGCTGATGCTTACTCATACCTTGTTATTCAAGTTGTGTATGTGCTTGTTGCACCAAATGCTACCTACTACTATTCCAAACCTACTGATTAAAAAGAATATTTTTTAGTATTTACAATCAATTAATTTTGAGAACTTGTGAAGGGAAACAATTTTTTTTTTGCTTTTTGCATTTTTCCCCCTATTTTGTCATGCCAGGTTTGGATATTGGATTGTTGAGAAGAAAATAAAAAGATAAAAAACAATAAAATACGAAATTTTATGTAAGAAAGAGTACCTTGAAAAGTACCCATAGTAGCGTATGTAAATTTAGTTTTTAATTTGTGATGTGGGTCCCATTTAGAACAAATATAATTCACATATTGACGCAGATCTCATAGCAGCATAATATATAGACGGATTCGATTGTAGGTGAGTTGAGTTGGGTTGGGTCTGGGCTGACTTTTGCGGAATGGGTTGAAAAGGCCCGTATTTGATAGGAAACGACTCAAGCTGCTTTGCAGTGACTAACGATGAATTTCGGCAAGATTTCATAATTTAGGGTTTCAAAATGCAAAATTTGTTAATTTTTGAAAGATTTAACCGGCGAATATCTCTCACGATTTAAGTCCGATTAAGGCATGTTTATTTGGAATACGTTTCTTTTCACTTCTAGTTTTCGAATTTGAGCCAAAATCAAATATTTTCATATTTTGCCTTTTTTTTTTGTAAGTTTTGAGTTTTCTTAATTAATTACTTGATTAGCAAAAGCAATTACTTTTTCTGTCTATTTTCCTAGTTGGGTTATAGGACTTATTAGCATTATAAATATCGTTGTAATGCCTGTTGTCTCAATGGTTGATTTTGATTAAATAATAATGTGAGTTGAGACAGTATCTCTTTCTTTTTCCTATTTTGCTAGTAATTGTAGGATTCAACAAATTAATAGAAATGGTTGTATTTTATTCTCACTCTCAAATTTGTTATTCATGATTCACGTTGCATCAGTTGGTAACAGAGCTTGAGCTTGATTCCCGATTGATCATGGCACGTGGTGGTGTTTGTTAGAGAAGCACCATTGGTGGAGCGATTGGCGCAACATTTTGAGGGTCGGTTTGAAGCACTTGCGGAGTAGCAAGCTGCCTTAACCGTTGCCATAGGCCTGTTAAGTCCTTGTTTGAGCAAAGACTTAAAAGAATCTTCTTTGTGTTTAATGATATCAATTACTTGATTATAAATAACTTACTTTAGTATTTGAAGCATGAATGTTTTAATTGGTGTTTCCTAACACTCGTGATAACATAGTGTTTCCTAACACTCGTGATAACATATTTTTAACTTTAGATTCCAACCCGTTATTCGTATGTTCATTAAGTTTCACAAAGTTCAATTTTGCACAAGTGTGTTAATTTAAACACTTCACGAACTAGTTGATAGCATGAATTGATTTTGTTTTTAATATTGTTTAAATTTGTTTGAATCAATTTCATGTGTACAAGGAAGTTGTTAATCCCAATAACCATATATTGTTATAAATTTGTTTTATTATGGTTTATATGATCTCGGGACTTGAATGTTGTTGCCTACCGCTATGATTCAGGCCTTAAGAAAAAATTTAGGACAAGAACCCATTCTCAGCAACACAAATTAATGCGAACACACTCACAGCCAACTATACAGACGTCTGTGAGTCGCCCTGTTTGGTTTTCAAACTTTGCTTTGCAGGTGTTTTGTTCTACCATTCGGGTAATATTTGACCTCAATAACTATTTTCTATTTAGGAAGTCCTTGGTATGCTTTCCATGTAGTTTGAATCTCATTTCACAAACTAGGAAGCTAGCCCTAGCTTGTTAATGTTTGTGGGCTAGTGGGTTTGTAGAATAATGGAAGGAAAATCGAAGATAGACACCTACGGCGGTCCTCCGATTGATATTGGGTGCTGGCACCTGGCAGGGGGCTTGTCGGCAACCTAACTACAGCACAACAATAGTGAAATCGGCCGCCGGAGCTATTTTCGAAAAATGGCTCTCCGACGGTCAAGTTAGATGACTGGAGTTGTGGTTTCTAGAGAGAGAAAGAGTAAAGATGTTCAAATTCAAGGTTGCGTACCTTTGCAAAAACAGTGATTCTCGCTTATGTAGCCTAGCTCGGCGCGTACCTTGACGTGCCAACAGTCATGTCAGTGGGTGGGTAGCTAACCCAACTATGCCTCTACGGCACTGTTGGTAACTCATCATCACGTCGTCAGCCTCCCTATTTGGGTATGAGGACTGTCAGTGGAAACCTTGCCGTACAAGTTTCCCTTCTGTCCCCTGTCATCCCTTGGGGTTCCCGCTGCCCATTGTCCTTGATCCGAGCTCTAGCACAGTCATCGCTTCTATCCTGCTTTACAGCGATAGTCTGGTCGTAACGATGGTCCAAGCTCGGATTGGGTTTTACTCTGATAATACCTTCACCGAGCTCCGGCATAGAGACCCACCGAGCTTGCTTCGTAGCGAAAACTCCCGGGGAGATTCCCTACCCTAGCACGGTTACGAGTCAATGTGTCTATACCACACTCCGGTGCGAAGGACCGTCGAGCCCGCTAATAGCGATGCTCTTTCGGTGGTTCTCTGCCCAATATATTTTGTCCCCTTACATTGAGTATGAAGATGACTGTTGGAGTTTTTGCTTCCCTATGTTTGCAATCTCTTAGGTCCCTATTCCTGAACTTCTCTATAAGAAGAGGCAGAGCTTTAACAACAACAAGATAAAAAGAGCAAAAAGCCTTTATTTGAGATTCAATTTCAAGCTCCTTATTTCCTTAACCTCAATCACTTCAAAGCTTGAAAGTGTGAAATTCTTTGAGTGATATTTTGTGAGCTTGAATTTGTATAAGTTGTTGAAATTTCACATAGATTTCCACAAACATTTTTTAGGGAGCTTTCATTTTTTCATTTCCAATCTTTGAGAGATTTGGACCAAGTTGTGAGACAATAATCACAAACTTGCGAGTGTGATAAATCAGAGACCATTGTCTTCTCCATCGTAACATTTTGGACACCATTGTCTTCTCTGACCGTTGTAATTTAAGGACTGATTTTCTTGTTGTTGTAAAATTCAGAGACCATTGTTTTATCTAACCGAGATAGTGAGCATCAGTGATAATCCAAGGGTAGATTATCATTGAAGAGTGGAGTAGAAAATTAGCCAAACTACTTCAAAATAACTGTATTTGATTTCTCTATCTCTCTTCGTATTTCTGCACTTGTCATTATATTTTGCTACTAATTGGTTTGTTTGATCTTGGAATTTTTATTTGAATATTTTTTATCGAACAACTTATTCACCCTCCCTCTAGGTTGCACTTTCAATTGGTATTAGAGCAGGTTCTTTCGGATAAAGCTTAATCGCTTGAAAGAGATCCTAGATAGCAACCGCGAGAAATACGTCACATTGAGGGTCAATTCATTACCTGACCAACACTTTTCAACGAGTCTAATTTCAACTATTTAAAGACACATATGGTCTTATTCCTACAATAACAAGACTTCAAGCCATAGTTTAGCATTGAGGATGGGTACATGGATCTCGTAACCATTGAGGAAGAGGTAACGACTCTAACCCCTAAGGACAAATGGGTCAAGACCGAAAAGAATAGGTACACGTATAATGCCAAAGCAATGAATGCATTCTTTTGTGCACTTAGTCCTGATGCATTTAATCGTGTTTATACTTGCAAAACGGGCAAAGAAATTTGGAATGCTTTGGTAGTAACACAGGAGGGAACTTCACAAGTGAAGGAATCCAAAATTAGTATGTTACTGCAAAAGTATGAACATTTCAAAATGTAACCGGATGAATTTATTACCGAAATGCATACTCTTCTTACAAATATTGTAAATGGAATAACATTTATTGGCAAGGAAATTCCTTTCATAGAAATTGTAAGAAAGATATTGCAAGCACCTCTAAAGAAGTGGAGATCGAAGATGACGGCCAACTAAGTGGCCAAAGACATCTAGACTTTATCTCTTGAGGATCTCATTGGTTCCCTATTAATCCTTGAGATGGTGTTAGAGGATGAAGAAGAGGAAAAACCCAAGAAAATGGAAGCTTTTCAAGTTGACAAGAAGAAAGAGAAAGAGCAACCTCATGAGGAAAATGATGAGGAATTCACCCTTCTCATAAGAAAGTTCAAGACTTTCTTGAAGAACCACCGCAACGCCAAGAAGGAAGAGTCACGTAAGGAAGAGTCAGGTCAATGCTTCAATCGCAACAAAGTTGGGCACTTAGCAAACAATTTCCTAGTCAAGTCTAGTCGGAATAAGAAGGCTATTGTCGTTACTAAGTAATGCTATTAAAGTTGGCATTGGTGTTGTCCTCGATCAGAATGGCCATCATGTGTCCTACTTCAACAAGAAATTGAGCGATTCTAGGCTAAATTACAATACT
>BRYF01000024.1:5715000-5717500 GCA_030159135.1 Actinidia polygama | reverse complement strand
TCCAATGCAATTTTTTGATCTTTCACCGTGACTTAATCTAAATCATCTTATTCCAAGTATACAGCGTACTAATCTCGATATATCCTAGCGTATCATTCCCAAATTATTTTTAATTTTTCACACATACATATAAATTTTGTATTTTACTAAAAGTCTCAATGCAAATAACAAATTTTATATTTTCACAAGTTCAATCGTATGTCCATGTTACATTTATCAAAATCTAAATGCAACAACATACTATACAAGCATTCAAAAATCATCAATAATAATAAGTTATTATTGAATAATATTAATAATTATTAACATAAATCTTAATCCAAAATTTCAAGTACACACACAAAATCACATTTTTAATTTTCACATACGTAATTGTTACATTTATTAAAAATTTAATGCAACAATATAATGTACAAGATATTATCATTCATCAAGGTAAACTATTTAAAAAACAATTAATACTATTCATAGGTGTCGACACTTGAAAACCAGATGTCGACACAAGTTCAATCATATGTTCATGTTACATTTATTAAAATTTAAATGAAACAACATACTATATAATCATTCAAAAACTGTTAATAATAATAAGATATTATTGAACAACATTCATAATTATTAACATAAATCTCAACCCAAAATTTCAAGTACACACACACAATTATATTTTTCAATTTTTACATACGCAATTGTTACATTTATCAAAAATTTCATGCGATAATATAATGTACAAGATATTATCTTGATGAATGATAATATCTTGTCAAGCTTTCGGTTAAAGTCTGAGAAATTGGCATGGATGTGGGTATGTCAAGGCCTTCGATTAGAGCCCGAGAAATTGGCATGAATGTGAGAAGGTTAAAGCTTTCGGTTAAAGTCCAAGATGTTGGTCGTATGTTGTCTCATATGCTTAGGAAATAATGAGTTTGGCTAGGTATTACCCTAGATGTGTCATTCAAAAATTATTGTGTTGATCGCTTTTGGAGAAAAGCTGAAAAATTTGAAAATGTTAGTTATTACTTTTTGAGAAAAGCCAGGTAATTGAGAATGTGTTGGTTTTGTGAAATCACAGATTGAAAATTAAAAGTATATTTTGATATGAATGAAAGCATAATTTATTGCATCATGTTTTCATTGTATAGTTATGTATCATGGTTTTTGGCTTGAGGCATCAAATCTATTGTTAAATCTTTTCAAGGTAACTCACATGTACTATAAAAATATCTTTCATGTATCGAGGGTTATCTTGAGTTGTGAGACATATGGGCTGCCATTATGTCCTTTTATTTATTTATTTATTCATATAAATTTGTGTAAATATATTTTTGGGTATTGTAATTATTATTTTGGTCTGGTGTGGGCATTGTCCATGAATTATCATCCATATTTTGTATTTAATAGCTCATGAAGAGCATGGTCCCATAAGAGGGATAGATGTACTGTACTCTGATGTAATGACAAGTATATTTATCGTGTTGTTTAGTTTAACTTTTCTACATTTGAGTTGTTTGCTTACGTGGTTGGGTCTTGGTTTGACCGCGGCATGACAACATGGTATCAGAGCTCTAAGTTCAAATACCTATGAGCCGTGAGGTGGTTAAGTCACAATTGTATCTGTGTCTAGTTATCAAGAAGTAATGTGAGAGTATTATAAATGTGATTTAGATAATATGTACAAAGCTCTAGGTTCAAATACCTACTAGCCGTGGGGTGGTTAAGCCACACTTGTTTTTAAGTCTAAGTACTAAAGGGTAAGGTGGGTGTGCTATTTATGTAATGAGAATAACATGAACTTACATGATATACCTGGTGTCTTGTTATTGATTTACACATGGTGTAGCAAGTGTTATGACTGAATCATAAGTGAATATGATTGTCTGATTTTTGTGGCATTGTGTAGAACATGCCACCACGTCAAGCAAGAGGTCATGCGAAGTCACTTATAAGAGCTTGTGGTGCTCGAGTGGCACACGGGGTTCGTGGGAATCGAGAAGAGGGTGATGATGACAATCATTAAGAGTCAGTGATGGGAGGAGGAGCTAGTGCTCTTGAAGAAAATATTGGAGGATTTAGAGGTGCTTCACCGGAGGTGATGAGTGGTGCGGAATTTATGCAAGGGGTGTTCATTGTCATTGAGCAAGTGGTGAGAAATACCATGCAGACGATGCAAGTGCTGTTAGAGCGGCGGACTCTAGGGTTACGACGGCCATGAAAGCTTTTCTACAACTTCACCCGCATACCTTTAAGGGCGAAACGGATCCATTAGTTGTGGAAGATTGGTTGGAGCAGGTCATAAGGGCGTTAGACACGATCTTGGTGACTGAGGATGAGTTGAGGGTGTTATTTGCATTCTATCAATTGCAAGGGGATGCTCTCCAATGGTGGAAAGAGGGTGTGGACAAGAAGTGGGAGCCTTTTAAGAAGGCGTTTCTAGATCAGTATTTTACTGACACTGCTAAGGATGTACTAAGGATGGAGTTCATTAATTTGGTGCAGGAGA
>BRYF01000024.1:5707500-5710000 GCA_030159135.1 Actinidia polygama | reverse complement strand
ACTAGGATATATCGAGATTAGTACGTTGTGTACTTGGAATAAGATGATTTAGATTAAGTCACAGTGAAAGATCAAAAAATCGCATGGGAAGTAGATAACGATCGTGTGGATGGTAGGTAAGTCAAGGCCTTCGGTTAGAGCCCGATAAATTGACATGGATGTGGGTATGTCAAACCTTCGGTTAAAGCCCGAGAAATTGGCACAAACGTGGGAATGTCAAGCCTTCGATTAAAGCCCGAGAAATTGACATGGATGTGGGTATGTCAAGGCCTTCGGTTAGAGCCCAAGAAATTGGCATGGATGTGAGAAGGTTAAAGCTTTCGGTTAGAGTCCAAGAAGTTAGTCATATGTCGTCTCATATGCTTAGGGCATAATGAGTTTGGTTAGGTATTAGCCTAGATGTGTCATTCAAAAATTATTGGGTTGATCGCTTTTTGAGAAAAGCCGAAAAATTTAAAAATGTTAGTTATTGCTTTTTGAAAAAAGCCAGGTAATTGAGAATGTGTTGGTTTTGTAAAATCACGGATCGAAAATCAAAAATATATTTTGATATGAATGAAAGCATAATTCATTGCATCATATTTTCATTATATAGTTATGTATCATGGTTTTTGGCTTGAGGCATCAAGTCCATTGTTAAATCTTTTTAAGTAATTCACCTGTACTATAAAAATATCTTTCAGGTATCGAGGATTATCTTGAGTCGTGAGGCATACGGGTTGCCGTTATGTCCTTTTGTTTATTTATTTAGATAAATTTGTGTAAATATATTTTTGGGAATTGTAATTATTCTTTTGGCCCGGTGTGGGCATTGTCCATGGATTATCATCCATATTTTGTATTTTATAGCTCATGGAGAGCATGGTCCCACAAGAGAGGTAGATGTATTGTACTCTGATGTAATGACAAGTAGAATTGTCGTGTTGTTTAATTTGACTTTTTCGCATTTGAGTTGTTTGTCGAGTCTTGGTTTGACTTGGGCGTGACATTATATCATCCATAATCATCTGGCTATGATGTCACCCTTATTATATCACCTCTCGCTATATTCTTTTCTTCTAGTGGTCGGGGCACCGTTTAAACCATGTGTCGTCTAAAACGTACTTTTCTAAAATAATAATTTTTCATATTTCATGGCACATTTAAAACATAGCATGCATTTAATCATAAAACATCATCATATTTAATTAATAAAACATACATGCTTTCATAACAAAATTTTTACTTTTGAGTAAATAAAACACAGCAAGACTCGCATTATGTTTATATCACTTCTTTCTTTTCGTTCTTGCTCGTAAGCTAAAGTAAGAGTTCCTCAGGTTTCAATCCTATAACTAACAATTATAAATTTAGTATTCTTTCTTTAATTGTCCTTTCTTTTACTTTATTTGTCTAATTGAATTACTGTTTAATGTGTCTAATTTAAGAGTAATAAGTGTGTATAGGGTATCGGGAGTGAATCGGATACTAGACAAATCAATTGGGTTTAAATTTGTAAATATTTTTGGGGTTAAAACAGTTGCGAACAAGCTGAACCAGTTCAAGACATAACAAGAGGTTTTTTAAAAAAACTGGACCGGTTCAGAACAAGACAGAAGTTTTACTGAAAAAACTAGACCAGTCAAGGAAATGTTAGATAGATCCAGGACAAAATAGAATATTATTTTTTTCTTTGCTAGCTTGACTTACAAGCCTATTTTGAGCTACTAAACCTCTAAATCAGGAAAAACACTTACATTAAAAGTTGTAGGTATTTGAAATATGTTTCATACGCAACTTGAATCAAGTTAAAAGGTTATCGTATAAGGGACTTACACCCAAAATACTAACTGACTGTTTGACAAAAAATAGGACCTAACTTCATTTTGGATTTTAATCCTACAACAACATATATGTGACATATTCTCAACGTATTATCAAACTAGTGTTCAAACTCTTTCTCTAGTGGAAGAATATACAAAAAGATAGGAGAGAAACAAGGAGTTTACCTGAAACGGAGAAGAACAGGATAACCTCTACCTCTCCCTTTCTCTTCATCTATCTTCTCTCTTTCTACTAAACTCTATCTCTTTTAAGCTCTCTTCATTTCTCTCTTTTTCTCTTCTCTTCCTTTTTTTTCTTTTTTCTTTTTTTCTCTTTCTCTTCCTTTCATTCTCTCTACCTCTCTTTCTCTCCTCTCACACGAGACAAAAGGAGTAAGTGTGTGTTTGTTTGACTTTGGGTGCCCATGGGGTGAATCACCAAGCCATTAATGGCTTGTGGTGACTCATGGTGGTGAGTCACCCAACCATATGGCCTTCATGGCGCCAATGGTCCCACCTTGATTGCTCAACACGTGTCCCAGTTTTAGTTCAATTTATCAAAAAAAATCTATTCATGTATAATTTATGTTATCATAAAAATTTTGAAAAAAAAAATAAATTGCTACTGGTATATTTACTTATTTACCCTTACTTTAATAAATTAAAATTAATGTACGAGTCAGGGTATTACAGTTTAC
>BRYF01000024.1:5667500-5670000 GCA_030159135.1 Actinidia polygama | reverse complement strand
GTCTCTTTTCCGGTTCAACCCGATTTTCGGTTTTCAAAACATTGGTCACTGCTCCCACGCACCACGCGTGCGCCCACGCCCACGTGCCCCACATATCTCACATCAACGCTCTGTTAACAACGAAATATTCCAGTAATATTTTCTATGATAAATTATAGTTTCAGCACCTGAAGTTTTAAATAATTTATATTCAGTCCCTGAAATTTAAAAAATTATAGTTTGATCCCTGTAGTTTTTGAAAATTACATTCGGTCTCTGAAGTTTTTAGTAATTATATTTTGGTCCCTTGAATTTTTAATAATTATAGATTGATCCCTATTTTCTTTAATAATTATATATCGGTCTCTAGAGTTATTAATATTTACAGATTGGTCCTTATAATTTCAAATATTTATAATTTAGTTTCAATTTTTTTTAATTTTGATAGTTTACCTCTGTTTGAGGTTTCTCTTCATTCCAGATTCATTTGCGAGGTTGATTTTTGGATATTTTACTTCTACTTGGGAGAAGTAAGAATGCGAAGAATAATTCGATGGCTATGATCATGCTTTCATCCACGAATTACGCATTATAGAACCAAGGATGGAAGATATCCTATTTTGTAAGGATTTGTATGATCCCTTGGAGAATAAGGGAGGCATACCTGTAGAGATAAAGAATGAGGAATGGAAGAAGATGAATTGAAAGACTGGACTGATCAGACAGTGCATTGGACACTAGGTATTCTATCATATAGTACAAGAGTCGAGTGCTTATGAGTTTTGGATTAAATTGGAGGAGATGTATCAGGCGAAGATATATCAGAACAAAGCCTTATTAATGGGAAGACTTGTGAATTTGAAGCTTCAAAGAAGGACTACAGTGGCGGAATATACGAGTGAGTTTCTGAATTTGATCAATCAGTTGGATAATGTTGACCTATAGTTTAAGGATGAGACGCACACCCTATTGCTTTTTGAGTTTCTTGCCATAAAGTTTGGAGACATTGGTGATTTCTCTAAGTAATTCAGCGCCGAATGAAAAGTTGATTATGAGTATGGTCATGGATGTCTTATCCAATGAAAAGGCATAGAAGAGAGAGATGGACACGACAAATCAGAGTGAATCACATGCCCTAGTCTCATAGGGAAGTAGGAAAAGAAGTCGTGGTCAAGGAAAAGGTCATCAAAGTGGTACCGATAGAGGACAACCGAGGTCACAATTGAGAAGTCGCATTTTTACGTGCTTTTACTGCGACCAGTAGGGGATATCATATCAAGAGGAATTAACCAAAGGATAAAGCAAAGATCAATCTTTATAGACAATAGCAACAACAGTGATGACTGTGAATGAGAGTGATGTTTTTCTAGTAGCATCGGCAAATGAAAAGTCAAATTGGATATTGGATTCTAAAATTGCTTACCACTTGTGCAAAGACAGAGAGATGTTCTCCACATATGTAGCATGCAAGGACATATACGGATGGCGAACAACACGACAAAAACAGAGTTGTTGGCAAATAAATAGTCTAGTTCCTCATGGGAGATGGGAAGTCTCTAACATTAACCAAGGTAAAGCATGTTCCTAGTCTACAAAAAAAATTAATTTTCAATGGGATGTTGGATTCGAAGGGTTGCAACTTTATAGCTAGTGGAGGAACTTTGAGAATTTCTAAGAAAAACAAGAAGATGTTGCGGGAAAGGAAGACTAGAGAGTTATACCGACTAGATGGTAGTGTTCAGATAGGGGGAGCTACTAATACTGTCAAACATGGGTTCAATGGTACTAGCAAGAAGAATGGACAAGGGAAACAATAGTTGCACAAAGGTACGTAAAGCAAGCGCATGGGTACCTGGAGGATCCGGAGTGATACAAGAGTGCAAGAAGATGCTTTGAAATATGGGCGGAAGTCTAGCCAGACGCAAGTGGTGCAACTAGTGCAGGATATCCAGAAAAAAACTCAGAGAAAGGAGACAAAGTCGATTTTGAAGAGTTGTACATCGACAGATGCGACGACTCCAAAACGAGTAGCTTTCGCTCTCGATTTGATTAGTGGCGGTGATCTCTCCAGTTGTGTGCACAAGGGACAAGAGATGAAGTCATGACAACTCACAAAGTGATGTACTTTGCTGCGCACCCAAGTGGGAGGTGCAAGGCACCTCGGTTGAAAAAGTGCGAGCATTTCGGTGTGGAGATGCATACACTTCGGTAGGAAGTGGAGTAACCCATTAATGAGGGCGAGATCTCTTAGACATGGTTTTAAAAACCGGACCGAACCGGTTGGTTCAATAGGTCAAACCGGCAACCGGTCGAAGAAACGGTCTGGTTACCCACTAAAATCTGTTTTGGTCAAAACCCGATCAAACCCGGTCAAACCCGCGGTTGAACCAGTAAATCGGCTATTGAACTAGTTAGTGAACCGGATTGAATCGTTCGATTGAGAGGTTATTGGCTTTTTTTGGCTTTAATCACACTTTAAAACCTCACAATTTCAAGTGTAACTCACTTGACTCACAATGTT
>BRYF01000024.1:5600000-5602500 GCA_030159135.1 Actinidia polygama | reverse complement strand
ACCTTGCTTTTGCATATCAGTTTGATCCTCTGAGGTTGCTGCTACTATTCCTTAAGAGTGAGTTAGCTTGATATTTTGGATTCTGATCCTGATTTTGGATGGGATTGGCCATGATCAAGAGAACCGTAGAATCAAGTTTGAATTCATGCGCTCCTTGTGTAGATATATCCTAAACCTAAGATCTTGCAAGATATGACATTTCCTTTCTATGAAGACTGGTTGGTGCTCTTTGGAAAGGATAGAGCCACTGGTGATGGGGCTTAGTTTTAGCTGGTAAGTGGTAATTTATGCCCTATAGGTTACTTGTTTGGTGTCTAATTTTAGTTGTTAATAAGATTTCTTGTTCGGCTAGTATGTTATATTTTACAGTTACTTCCTTTAGTGGCATGTAAAGATGTTTAGTTTTGTAACTTACGACAATTGGAAGTGATATGATATTTTTATTTGAATGCTATTATTGTTGTTAGTTAATGATTTGGATGTCTAGTTAAGAATTGTACTTTTTTTAATTTATTCGTGGAGTAGTTAACTTTTTTTTATTTAGTTAAAAATTATGATGTGAGGTCAATCATGGAAAACATGAAAAAGAGTGTTTAATCCAACACCCTTATTCATTGTAAAACAAACAAGTGCATATTGAGATTTCACATGATTTGTAATTTGATTTAGTCCGACTGGATTTGTTATACAATCTTAAATCCGACTAGATTTCTAGTCCGCCAAATTCAATCTCCAAAACAAACATGGCCTAGCTGTTACATTGCATCCCTTATTATGTTCTCCACTCTTTGTGGCATGTGCATTGTTAGACTTTACCCAAATTTGGTATATCTCCTCCAATTCATTTGAGACCCTGTAGATTCACTCAAGGGCTACTCCACATATTATCAATTGTTAGATATATCTCCTCCAATTCATCAGCCATGCTCGCAAGCCAATGCTTTGTCCCATCAGCGCTATGCTCCAAGCATGGACTTCTCCATGCTTCAGCCTCAGTTGCTTTCCGCCGCATCAGCCCCCTCTCTCTCTATATATATGGAGTTGGATATATATATAAAATGGACATATATATAAAGAAATCTCTATAAATGGACATATATATATAAATATATATAAATGGACATATATATATATACATAGAGAGAGAAATATATATAAATGGACATATATATAGATATAGATATACGGAGAGAAAGAGTGTTAGTTATGGGAGGGAGAGAAAAAATTATGATGAGAGAGTGTCAGAGAGAGAGTGAGGGAGTGTTGATGGCCGTGACAATGCAATTAATGCTCTGTTGACTTGTGGACTACCGCTAGTGTTCAAATCATTACCGGTAGTGAATAATCCGATTTTGCATCTGGAATCTGGACTACCGGTAGTCACCTACTTTGATTGCTCAAGTCTCCTCTAAATTGCTCTTTTTGTCCTGCAAAACCTTTTTACACTTCTTGCGCCAAACAATGGTTAAATATAATAGATAACACGCGCAATGATGCTAAAATGTGGAAGGATTCAATGGATAAAAATACAATATTATGTGTCAATCATTAAGCAACCTCTCTGGTTGGCATAGTTACCAACACTGACTTTCCCTCACGCATCTGGCTAAGACGCCCTACTGTGGGAGGCGGACCCTTCAGAATAATCTCCTTGTAAAGATCTCTAATTTTCACGAACTGATCCAAATCAGTCCCCAAGAAGAGATTATTAGTCCGTGAAGGCCAAAGTATGCCCGATAACCACTGATCTGATGCACAAAGGACATTAGGAAAGGATAACCACATGTGAAGTTGAACACGAGAAATGACAAGAAAAATAAAGCGTAAAGGCAAAACCATGCTATTTTTCAGGTCACTACCTTCAAAAAGGGACACCATTGACTTCCCTGTCAGCATATAACTTGACCTGAAAAGTTGCAAATAATTTAAAATTCAGTTTACCAAGAACCAATAACAAGTACACTTTTTAAAGATGGCAGCCAATTATACATACCATCCTTGCAAAAACTTCAGGATTGTGTTCTAGAGCAGAGGCCTAGTTCTCATCAATACTTTTGTGCAAACCATATAGAAAAAATGCAAAGAACAAAAGGATTGGTTATTAGAAAGAAATGCCTGATTCTATGACCAAACACAAAGTGCAAGAACCGATAAAAAAATAACTAAAAAGATCAGTAACAAAACCAGAAGTTAACTTATATTGTAGAAGGTCTATATCACTGTTCGTGCTTTGGATATGTGCTCATGGAAAGAAGTATCACTAGGTTGCCAAATGTAGTTTATACCACGATACTGTCATGATTACTTTCGTACAGATCAGAATCAACACACGTGGACTTGGCATTCATCAGATACATAACCAAGGTGCAACTCCCAAATCTAAGCACAATACCATAAAACATTCATAACAATCAACAACAATCACAAGTTCTACACTTACAATTCAGAAAAAATAAACCAGCAAATAACAGCCAGTAAGAGAGATTCCAAAGCACATTTA
>BRYF01000024.1:5562500-5565000 GCA_030159135.1 Actinidia polygama | reverse complement strand
TTTCTGATCATTCTGGACCGGTCAAACTTTTTTTGAACTAGTTTAGATAAAAAAAAGAGTTTTGATCATGCTCCATCCAGTCGGACTTTATCTGAATCGGGCGAAGAAAAAAAAATAATTATAATAAATTTTGAGATTAGAGTATATTTTTTTATTGGTATTAAAGTGCGCAGTGGAAGTATGTATTTTGATATTGACACATAATAAGACTTTCTAAATTGGAAGGACGAATTATTTTTTAAAGGGGAAAGAATGTAAAACTCTGACCCTTAATTATCTTTACTTTATTATAAAAATCATGATGATTTAGATTTAATTTTTTCTATATTATCAAGCGTTTATAAGTATCTATGATGCTTAATAAAATGCCTACGTGAGTGATGAGACCAGTATGGTGGGACTCGTGAATTGTTGGGGACTTATAGAAATTATTGAAATTAAATTTAAGTTAAACTTTGGAATTAAATTAAAAAAATTATTTTGAGGTTAAATTGAAAAATTCATAACTTTTAAAATAAAATTAAAAAAGATATTTAAGTTAAAATGAGATAATGTAATCGCTTAAAAGTTATAGGGGTTGAAGTATAATTTTTATAAATTAATGGCCAAGTCAAGACACATGTCAAATCAAGGATTATTGATTTGACCATTGGGTGAGCACCATCATTCGCCTACTTTGTTTGTCTTATTTGGAAGACAAAAACTCTACAAATAGGGAGAGAGAAAGCACGGATGGACAGAGAGGAAGAAGGAAAAGAAAGGAAGAAAGGAAGAAATGAGAAATGAGACATGAGAGAAATTATATCACGTGGTTACCATAATCATAAGTGATCAGATATTAAAATCAACGGTAAGATAAAATTTTAGTATGATGTACATGGATGATAGATCAATCTATCTCATGGTGTCCAGTGGCGGAGCCAGAAATTTTATTCAGGGGGGGTAACCGTTATTTTTTTTTCTGAAGGGGCATTTATAATTTTTTAGGGGGGGCAAATTGAAAATAATTTCTAAAATCATAGGCAAAAAAAAAAATTTGCAAACTTGAGGGGGGGCAGCTGACCCCCATGGGCACATGGTGGATCCGCCACTGATGGTGTCAATTTGGGGTAAGTATGAGTATACAATATACTTTCTAAACTCCGGAGTGCTCTTCCAAAATATTTTATTTATATATTTTTTGAGCATATGTGCTATCTGCTGAAATTCATAGTATTTTATTGAAACCATAATCTATATGATATTCTTGTATGATGGCTAAATTGGTACATTAACTGAGTGGACCTACTAACAACTCTACTAAGGAAAGAAAAAGCCAAAGAGTTAGGAGACGCGTGTAATACCCCGACCCTAAATCATATTTACTTCATTACAGAAATATAAATTGTTTAAATTAAATTTAAGTCATTGAATATAATTTGGGGTTAAATTGAATAATTTATAAGTTTTAGGATTAAATTAAAGATTACGTTTAAATAATGTAATTACTTAAAATTTGGAGGGCTGAAGTATAATTTTGTCAATTAATTTGGGTAAGGGGGTTTGCTTGTGAAAAGTAAGTCTCACATGTGGTGTATGATGACATGGGAGCTTTTATGTTTTTATATATATACATACTTAGCTTAAGGAAAGAAAGGAAAACAAAATTCCTGTCATGCCAGTCCCGTGGGGCAGAGCGGTATGGCTCGGTTAAGGTGTCCGGAACAACACATTTTGCACCCAAGAAAGGAAAACAAAACAAAGACTTGAGGGAAAGCGCATGGACATGAAGAAAAAAATAAAAAGGGAAATGAGAAGATGGGAGAATCTATATAGTGTGGTTAGCCTGTGATCATAAAAGATAGGGACGTAAATCAATGGTGAGATGATATCGGATCGAGATAAAATTTTAGTATGATGATCATGGGAGTCAGATCTTTATATTTATTGGTGTCGAATTCAATTTGAGGTAAGGAGGAGTATACAATATGCTTTCTAAACTCCGGAGTTATTTTTTAAAACATCTGATTTTGTACTCTTTTGAGCATGTGTGTTATCAATTGAAATTTGTGACATTTTATTGAAATCATGATGTGTATGGTTAAAGCGCCATGATATTGAATGGTATGAATTGGGTGAGCCTGCAAATAACATTGACACCGAAAAAAGCCAGAAATGATAGGTGAGGTGGGCGAGGTCGGCCACCAATCGCATACCAAGAAAGGCCGGGTATATGGTATTTGATGAAATATTGATTCGTTGTGCTACTCTGACATTTATTGTTGAGCCATTTTTGATTCGTTGAGCATATTCTGTCGTATTGTATATACTTTTCGACTTTAGTTGATTTTTTTCAGGTGAACGAGAGAGTCCGGGTAGTGCGAGATGAGTCGACAGAAAGACTTAGATTTTAGATTATTTTAATTTAATTTAATTTTTTTTGAATATATTATAAAATAAAGACTCTGATTATATATAAAAGGAAACGTTTACGGAATACGATTGCGATTATAATTAACGG
>BRYF01000024.1:5475000-5477500 GCA_030159135.1 Actinidia polygama | reverse complement strand
AATTATGTGGTTTTGAGGCAAAGAACACATTTAAAGAGTTCAAAGAAGGCATTCGAAAATCATAATTCAATCCGTGGGCAATCCAAGACAATCCGATGGTGGAGATAAAGCTTTTAAGGAGATCCAACGGTTCAATTCACGCATCTAGGGTAAAGATCCTTTTATTTTTTGAATCTATGGTTGTAGCAATATCATAAAAATTAGAGTATTTCTTTTTTCTCTCCATCTTGATGTAATAAAAAATAGTGGAATTGTTTTTTCTTTAATTTATTGCAATTATTGTTTAGAGCATTAGAAAGCCTATAAATTTTAAGATCTTGTGGTGTTTATGTGTTAAATTATGTTTTTACATGTTGTATTTAATTATGTAATTAGTTGGTCATACATCATAAAATAAAGCTTAAATATTTAATGAAAAATAAATCCAAAGATGTTGAGTAGAGGTTAACCATAGGTGTTAGGCCGAGTGTGTGCCTAACACCTTATCAGTTGGTATCATAACCCCGAACCCATCTTTTGGGATGAAAAGAGACTGTGCCTATCCACGAAGTTAGTATATAATATAGTTTCCTAGCATTTATAACTAAGTATCGACTCTAATTGAATCTTTTGTATATAATTTTAGCTGCATTGTGGTATTGATGAAAAATATTAAGTAATTATGGATCGTTAATCTTTTGCGATGAATGTATATGAACAAGAAAAAAAATAATGTTTTTGAGCTGTGGTGCTCACAGCTGACGACTCCTGTGGCAGCGACACCTAGTTGTTGCTGGTGTGAGTTAGATCTCTCTCTCTCTTTGTACAGTGAGCGGGCGGGTGGTGGTCGGTGGGGAAGGATGGTCAGTGATGAAGGTGGGCAGTGGGGGGTGCGTGGTGGTTGCCTGGTTTGCATTTGTTTTTTGGGCTTTTGGGTTTATGTGTTCAGGGGTATGCATTTGAAGCTTAGGTTATGGGTTTTGTGTTTGAAGCTTAGGTACTTTGTGTTACCAAGAAAAAGCAACTTCTTGGTCCCAAGAAAAAAAATCCAAAAAAAGGTTTTCGGGCTTGGCTCAAGCCCATCGTCTCCCTGCAAAAATTAGGCTCGGGCTGTGGCTTAGATTCAGGCCTGGGTTTAAGTTTGAGCCCGAATTTAATAGATTTACCCTAATTTTTAATTTGGAGTTGGGTATGATTTTAATTTTTTACAATTTTGGACTTTCCTAATTTTTACTTTGTAGTTGGGTATGATTTTAATTTTTTTTAAATTTGGACTTTTCGAGCTGGGCATCATCTGGGTATTGAGCAGGTTTTCGGACAGGCTTCTGGGCAGTCTATATCATATGGGCTTTCAGACTACGTTTGGGCAGGCTCTGGTTTTGGACCCCTAGGCCTGATCTTCCACAATCACTGCAAAATGGTACTTGGTACTTTCTAGAATTTCTTACTTTTCGACACAATTTAATTTTCACCGTATATAATGGGATATGGCTTTTTTATTTTGGGACTGGTTCTAGAGACACAAATTTAGACATAAAATTCTAACTCTTGATTTTAAAGGCTGAGATTAAAACAAACTTCTCTCATTAAAACAAACCCTTCTCTCTCTTTCTCCATAATTTTTGTGGTATTTTAAGTATGAATTTTTTTATAGTAATTTCATTTTCCATTCTCTAAAGTTCATTTTATGAACTTTTTATTATAAAATTTGCTTCATATGAGTGGATGTTAATCCGAATAGTTCATCTTGCAATTACTTGAAAGATTGTTCATGCGAAAAATTAAATTAATCAGACATTAGTAATCACATGACCGAATCATATTTATTTTAAAAAAATAGACAGCCAATTATGAAAAAATCATAATTAATCTCCTTAGTGAGTTCTATAAAATGAACATTCCATATTATCTGTAAGTTTAGAGTGAAACCCATATGAAGCCAATATTGTTAAATTTTAGAGAAATCATATATATTGTTTAAGTTTATAAATTTAGAGGAAGTGTCCATATACTCTCCAAGCACCCCGTGATGGGTTTCCCTTTAATCACATATCACATTCTTTAAGAATTTTTTAAAGTGAAACAATAAGTAAGAAATATTCTTTAAGAAATATTTGTAATTAAAAAGTTTAAAGTGAGTTTTTTTTCTTATTTATTATTTTTCTAATTTCTTTGATTTTATATTTTTTTAATTTGTTTAAGTTTTGCTTTATTTAATTAAATTAATAAAGATTCTTTAAGAATTATTTGTAATTAAAAAGTTTAAAGTGAGATTATTGCTTATTTTACTAATTTCTTTGATTTTATATTTGTTTAAGTTTTTCTTATTGGTAATTTTTTTTTAAATTACTAACCTTTTTTCCATTCCAAAAAGTAAAACAATTCGACAAATTAATATGGGATAATCAAATTGTAAAGAGTAGTGATAGGTACACATCTATTTTTGTCCTCTCACAAAACAAGTGGGACCCGCTCTAATTAGAGTTTTTATATTTTTTTAAAAACTCTAATTAGGGCGGAT
>BRYF01000024.1:5425000-5432500 GCA_030159135.1 Actinidia polygama | reverse complement strand
TTTCATGATCTGAATAACTTATTTTGTAGGATCCGTTGAGTAATTAATTAATATAAAAATCAGGTCGATCGGATATTAACAATTATATAATTTAAAAATATTTATTTTTAAAAAAGTGGATGACCAATATAATTTTTCTAATAAATTATAAACAAAGGTACATGTAATTAACGATTTCCAATCAAACTGATTTTGACATACATCATATGCTCAACGTGTCCTAAAAAATGATCAGTTTCGATTATAAAAATGGACTAATAATTAGCTTGTAAAGAAGGCGCTATAGTAAACCCAAATCTCAATTGTAGTGTGTGGAGCCTTATACGTAGTAGCATTTAATTCCCAATTATTTTTGTACATTTCAGGTAATTTAATACTAAAAGTAGTACTATAGACTTATAGTAAATGCTTGTATGCAAGTCATCTTGGTCAAGATTCCACAACATATTAGATCAACTATACCTAGGAAATAGAATATTCCAATGTCGACATCTTGGTCATCATTCAACAGAAACTTGGAAAAAGAAGCAACATCTCAGTCAAAGTTCAGCAAAAACTTGGAAAGGCCAGCCAAAAAGCCTAATAAGATGGAAACGACTTCCAGCACTTACTATCCAAAGAAGAACGTGTGAGTGACTCCAGAAGTTCAAATGCCTTCGCCCGAATGACGTTTCTCTTGTGAATCTGAATCTCTCTGGATCTGCAAAAGGCACCAAGTTTCTTTCCGATTAAGTTATTCACGAACTGCAAATTATTGAATCGAAATGATGTTGTCACTCATTCAATTGTCCTCAAATCTCTATCAAAATTGATGTTTTAAGGAGCCTTTTTGTAGTTGGTCTTGAATGTTTTTGTATGAAAATCGTTTACGTCTATCTATATAGTCAAAAAATGGTTAATTTACATTTTAAATTTATTTTGCACTTTTTACTTCCAATTAATTATATCGATCAACGCCATACATTTTAGGTCAAGTGTCAATAGACCATTCTGTCAACTTGCCATTCAATTAAGGGTCATATGGCCACAATATATGTAAGCCCCATTAACATTTGAATTAGCACGCAAGTGGTTGATTGACATAATCAAAAGCATAGAGTGCAAATTGAGATTTTGATAAAAGCATAAAGACGCAAGTGTTTTTCATTTTTTTTTAGAAGTGTAATTGAACCCCACCATGTGTGAACTCGTACTCAGTGGTCCTTGTTTCCATTTCCCAACCCTTCCATTTTCTCATCTGAAATCCAACAAAAAACAGTTTATTATTAATCACTAATGCATAAATACCTCATTAGTAGAAGAAAAATTTAGGCTTGGATAAATTGGATTATTTTTCTTTTTATTAATTTTTTCATTAAAATTCTTTACTTTTTTTTTTGGTAGTCTAGATCAAAGAAATAAAAAATGTAAAACAAAAATTCAAAAACAACCGCTAAAATCCATGTTTTATTTCCAAAACAACATTCAAATAATTCAATTATGAATTAATTTAGATTTTATTGGTTTTTGGTTTAAAAAAACTACAATATTATTAATTATTACTTTTTTGATTCCTCTAATCGAAACGAACTAAAAAAATAAAAAAAGCGTAAGAAAAAAAAATAATTAATATAAAAATAATCCAATTTATCCGAATCCCGAGCTTCGTAACTACTAGAGTGAGAGATGAATGAATACCTTTAATCGGCCTAGAGCCAAGGTGATTATACAGTAAAGCACATGGAAAACAGCCAACACAAAGATGAAAATGTGAAGTTGGTGGATGCCATATGTGGAAACAAACGGGACTTGACCCTGCAAATAGTGTAACCAAACACGCCTTAATTTCAGACCCTAATGTCCTTCCATTCATCATTTCTTGGGGTTTGACCTTGTCAATTAGGGGCCCACTTGGAGAATTCATTTAATTTTATTCATTTTGTAGGTTGGGATATAAAATAAATAAATAAATAAATTAATTAATTAATCTATAATAACATTTGTCTTTATAGAAACAAATCATTAATATGATTTTAAATCTTGTCTATAATGTATTCAATTAGTTTTACGTGATTTTTAACTAATTAAAAATATTATCTTCTAAATTTACTTTATTAAATAACAGGTTTTCAATATTTATTTTTGATATTCATGAAAAAAAATTTAGAAGTTAGAGAAATTCAAAAATAAAAAGGATTGAAGAATTGAATCGAGTCATATCCACGACCAATATTAAAGACTTAAAAAAAGAGTTTTTAAGATTTTTTTTATATTAAAAATAATATTTATAATTAACAAATGACCATGTAAACATCAACGGAGTACATTTAGAACGAGATTGAAATATTAATACATCGAGGACCAAAGTGTTTACTTTAGGAAGTATTTGACATAATTCACCCTATGGATATGATAATTTAATTTGTGTTGTACCTTGGGGCAACTGTCGTATTTTGCGGAGGCTAAAACGCGGCGGTGAATTTCTTCGCCGGAGATGACAGACGTAAGAAGCTTTCTCCGGCCATAGTCATCGGAATATTCACGATTATCTTTGTACGTGATCTTCTCATGTTCCTTAATGCATGGGTGCCACGTGGCTCCAATCGCCTCTGACACACATATTTGAGAGATGGGTGCTTGTCCCACTGTTAGCAGCAGCGATATGAAACCCAGTAGCATCAGCTCTGTAAGAGAGAGAGAGAGAGAGAGAGAGAGAGAGAGGGGTAATTTTCTATTGTCACCTGATTTGGAAATTAAAAAAATCAGAAGTTTTTTATTTTTTATACAAAAAAGTTTCTACTATTTTTTAATATTCAAATCTCTTTTTATATTAAATTTGAGAAAAATACCCACTGAAGACCATAAATAGAATTTTCACTGAAAAATAGATTATTTTTTTTAGTGAGGTTATTAAAATATGATCCAGTTTTTAAAAATTTTCTGATTGAAAATTAATTAAAGACAATACAGTTTGTTGAATTTTTCTTTCTAGATATTCCAAATGGAGATAAAAGTGTAGCATTAGATATGGAGATAGAAAAATTGAACAAGCCTCTTAAGCCATGTTTGATAACAGATTTACTCTGGATTGTTAATTCTAAAAAAATGGACTAATCCAATTCTATGAAAGTATTAATCCAAACGTGGAATTATAAATAATAATAAATAGAAACCTGATTTAATCTTTTCAAGTGCTTCATAGAGAGCCTTTTTGTTCCTCTTTTTGAGCCACTGCAAGCACAAGGTTACGAGACGTACAAATAATCAAAAAATTAAAAATAAAATATAAAAACAGAACAGCAACAACAATAAAGAACTATAAAAAGGGGAAAAAACCAGGTAAGCAATTTTAAAAATTAATCCAATCATATATATATATATATATATATATATATATATATATATATATATTAAAATACTTGCCTTTCCGACTAAGTGGATGAGGTATTCAATGACAATTGATATAAAAACCAGCGTGAAACACACCACTGCCACTGCCCAGGTTGGTGTTTCCTCCAAGGATCTTTCCTTTTTTGCTGCCATAATAGATACTCGAAGTTATTGGTACTCGTGAGTTGAGGATGTTTGGTTATTTATAAGAGAGAGAGAGAGAGAGAGAGAGATGGCTGCTTCATTGAGGCAAAGCCTTTCAAATAAATACTATTATTAGTCATTTTTTAGTGAAAAAGAAGGTGTGACGTGAGGAGGACTTTGACTAAAGGGAACTTGTTAGGAAAATATTGAGAAGGGGGGCAGTTATACGTGTAGAGTCTGTATGTGCATGACGACTCAGGCTGCTAATTCCAAGTGTTTTTGGAAACTAATCCTCAGCCCATTTTTGGTGGGTTCTCTCACTCTTGTAAAATGGTTATTAAGATTCTCCCTGCGCTCAATTAATCTGGTCAAGATGATGTTAATGCTTTGCGAAAAATGACTAAAGTGCTCTTAAATAAAATTTTATTAGTGGTAAATAAAATTTAATAATTTATGCATGTTTAATCTTTTCAAAGCACTGCTGCTACATGCACACATTTCTGACATAATTTTTAAAGACACTTAGTTTTTTTATTATCCCAAACGAGGCCTAAATAAAATAAAGTTGCCGTATGTTCAATGGAAAAAAAATTAATTTTTCATAAAAATTAAAAGATTTAGGAGTCTATTCACTTTCTGGTCCCTCCACCTCCGACCCCTAAATTACCAATGAAACACGAAAAAATTCAATTCGTTAAATTTTTAAAATAAATTCCAATAACTCATTAACGACACATAATTAATGAATTAATGAATTCCCAACACTTAGTTTACCCCGTTTTCTTGCTTATTCTCTTCCCCACATGAACTTGAATATGCATGATGTATATGATAGTTATTTATGTTTTAGTGTTGTCACTTATTTGGTAGATTAAATGAGTAATAATTAATCATAGTATTTAAGTGCCATTGTCCAACCGCCGTCAACATCTAAATAGACCACCGCGGTAAAAGTGGGGGCTAGTTCTAGATGAACACCCGTTTTCATAGATGGGTTATATTTTGATTTATATAAGTACTGATGTATGCTTCCAAACTTTGTTCATATTGTCTATGTAGAAAGTAGAAAGTAGAAAGTACCAAGTACCACGTTTTATTTAAGTGTTTATGGCTAGAAATTAGAAAGGGTGAAAAAATCTTGAAAATGGCAAGATGTGTTGTTAGTGTTAAAATATGGAATATGCTTATTAGACCATTTAGACACATGAAGGGTTGGTTTTCACGTTAGGAAAGCACAATTCTTCATATCGTACTAGGTAGATCGTGCTTCAATGAGAACACTAGTAAAATTAAATAAGGATAATACTGTCTGATTAGAGGTTGGCCGGAATAATCTTCCAATACTTTAAGTCAATGAAATGTTATAAAAAGAGAGGAAAAGATTCCTCGTGTCTTTAACGAGGTCCTTGGTGTCTTGTTCCGGTTTAACCACATCCTTGTATATTCGGTTCTCCCTTATTAGGATCGACTTCTTAACTCAACTAGTCCGGCTTCATACACAATAATCTTATCTCCACCGTTCTAAACACCTTCTAGAATATTTTTAAAAGAACAAGATTTCACCTTTGTGCTTGGGTACTCGGCCTTTCCTAGAAAGTCCGACCACATACTCTTTGAATCTAGCCTAGTCCAACCGGAAAGTTTCAGGTCCAAAAATATGAGTAACTTCAAGTGACTCAACTAATATTGAGGGTATATATAATTCATAGGATAAGTCATTTCATTTACCAATAATGAAAGAATTTCTTTTATTTTTATTTAAACCGTTAATGAAGACATAATTATGTGTTTAATTAAATTAAAAAAACACAACTAGGCTGACTAATTGCATTTGTATTTTTTTAATTTTTTGTTTTCATTTGATTTCTGATTTCGTTTATTATTTATAACAAGCATTTGTCCCAATTATTTGACAAATATTGCGTTGCTATTTTCCTTTTTAATAAATTTTTGCATAAAGCCTATAACAAAAAGCACTAGTCATTGTAGATTGTGATTGATCTGAATCTTGCGTCAAGAGCACGGATAATTTCGAGTAATTCAAATACAATTTGTCTTCCAAATCAATTATTGTGGGCGTTCAAGAATTTTGACATCATCTAGATTTTGCCAATTACATTATAGGTCATAGATTTTTAAGGGGATAAATTTGTAACTTATCCTAGACTTTACTGGCAAAGTTGTTAGGCCCTGTTTGTTTGGAGATATGACATACGTAATCACAACAATATATAAATAATGAATATATAATTGCAAAATATGATAATTGAATACGTGCTTATGCATACACATAAATTTAAAACAAAACATAGCAACTAATATTGCTCACCAACTAAAGTTTTGTGAGATGCTATTGCATGAAAAATATCTACCTTAAGATTAGTGTTAAAATCTGGAGCAATGTCCTTATCAATGTATATGATCAAGTTTGTAATTTTTTTTGCTCGGATCTAATATTGTAATTTTAAAAAAGTTTTGGATTCTCTAATACTTTGTGTATATAAAGCATCACATGGGTTTATAAAGAGAGAAAAAGAGAGAGAGAGAGAGAGAGAGAGGCTATTGCATACACTAGATAGTTATGCGAGAAACTCCATTGTAACTTTTCAGAGTATCGCATTGAATTCGTAAAAATCTTGACTGTTTGACTGTCCGTAAAGCTGAATCATTTATTCTCGTATTGTGTGATTGGTTTTCATGTTTTCATTCTTCTTCGTTTGCATTGATTAAATTACATGTTTTTCATATCGTAATTTTAACAAATTATAATCTAAATTCTGATGACACCTTCCCACAACAAATTGACATTAGGGTTCGCATTACAATTATTTTTGATTTAATTATTAGAATGGAAGATATCTTCTACAAATCCCTATCACTAAACCATATCTGTTGACTAAAAGCAAAGAATAGTGCCCGTCTTACTTGGGCTCTGTTGACTTCTGACCGTATACTTCCCGTCTCTCTAACCCAGACTCAGAGAGAGAGAGACAGATAGAATCATCTGACCTGCCAAACGTCGGGCGAACCAAGGTACACTGTAAGCACCTCTCCTGTTTGGCCACGTCCCACGTTTAATTTGGGGGACTCATTATTTCATATTCCTGATAATTTTCGAGTTTTTTATCCATCGGATCTGAATTTTATTTAAATTAAATTTATGCTACACGTAATCACTTTTAAAACTTATATATTAAATTTATATATATTTTTAAAGTGGTGGACTAAAGTATATAATTTTAGAACATATTTACTCAGATTTTATTTTTATTTCACAATTTTAAGAGAAATCATATTTTTAATCCACGACTTTATAAGAAATTTTATTTTGGTCACATGATTTTAAAAAAGTGCATATATCTATATATAATAAATGTGAGTGAACAGTGTTGAGATTACCACCAACTTTTCTTCCGATTTTGCCCCTCCTTCAAATTTTGTTTAGATAAATTACAGTTTCAGTCCCTAGAGTTTTTAGTAATTATAATTTGATCCCTATAGTTTCTATTAATTATAGATTGGTCCCTAGAATTACTGATAATTACAGATTAGTCCCTTGAGTTGCTGTAAATTACATTTGAGACCCTTAAATTTTGGTTATGTTCAATTTGTCCCCAAACTTTTTGATTTTGTCAATTTGATCCCATATTTTTATGATTTTGTAATTTTGTCCCTATAGTTACTGTAAATTACATTTTATACTCTTAAGTTTTGATTATTTCTAATTTGGTCTCAAAACTTTATGATGTTGTCAATTTGATCTCAAAACTTTATGATTTTGGTAGTTTGATCATTGAACAGGGGATTAACTCATCATATTAGTTTCTTGGTTAATGGATTGCTTATTTTGACAACTCGCCCGTGCATAGCACGGTATTTTTTTTTCCATTTTACCCCTGACCACTATTTAGTTCTTCAACTATCGGTTCTATCAATTAGTCCCTGATTTTTTTCCCGATTTTGCCCCTTACCATTTTTTTCCTATTT
>BRYF01000024.1:5325000-5330000 GCA_030159135.1 Actinidia polygama | reverse complement strand
CCACACTCCCATGAAGTCACGAGAGAGATCTCTTTCCAATCAACCCTCTCACTCATCAATTGTGAAAGTCAATAGTCATGGCTGATAGTGGATAGTAATCGATGACATATATAGAACCTGTGTTCTGCTTTTCCTTGTTCCATTGTTTATATTTATAAGCAACACTTCAGTTGGTATACAAACTCAAATTTGAAGTCAGTTCAAACTTTTTTATAATTTTTCTTACAAAAAATACCACTCAACACAATAATTGTTGGTAACTGCTTTATAGTTACCATAACTGCTAGATATATAAATAAATAAATATTTTTGCACGAGCATCGCGTGGGCACTCACAACTGCATTCAACTGAATGCGAAAACATTGTACTAGAAGAGATCCATCACATTACATGTCCTCGGAAGGTTCAAGATCGAAGTGTTGCGGAAGTGTCTGCTAGGTGTCCGAAAAGTGTCAATATTCTGACTTCAATTTTTTAATTGAGGCATTTTGAAGTGCCGGACACACTCGGTGTCCAACACGAAATACGTCTCTGTAGAAGTGTCCGTGTTTCTTAGTTTCCGTTAGTTCCACTGGTCAGAGCAATACAAAAGGAGGTTGAGACCTGGTCATTCAACCAGAAATTTCAGTATTGGGAACGTTGTCTTCATTCAATCATAGAGAATGATGGTTGTTGCTCCACAAAGAAGTTGGAAGTGATTATCAAACAACAAAGGTTCTAACTCGATTGAGTCCTCTACTATGTCAGGGCGTATATAAGAAGTCTATATGTGCATATATATATGTTCGACAACTTCAAATTTTTTATCCAACGGGATGCCTGGTGTGTCTTTTGTGTGTGTGTGTGTGTGTGTGTCTCTCTCTCTAGGCATATGTTGACTGTACATGTAGTTTTATAAGGGCGTTTGTATAGAAATGCCTTCTTTTTTCCCGATGAGGTTCACTAGGGTGGTGATTGGGGTGAAGGTCCTGTTAAACGAGACTCGTGGGAATACCTCCTCCCAACCCTGACTTAATGATTCAATACTAAACACTGAATCCATTCCCACCTCAACATTGGACGTGAAATTGATTAGGCGATCCATCAAGCCTAAACATTGTACTTTTTAGAGATGTCTGTGGCTCATTATAAGTGGCCAAACACATGGAGCTTCAAGCAATTACCAGATTCAATAGTGTATGAGAATGTGCCAAAAAAATGAGAGTTTATATGTGAGTAGCAATCCTCCATACTTTCATCTTTAAATGATGTTAGACAACTCATACCACAAGGAGATACTTACAAAACCAGACATTTAACTAACACGGTCATCCTACATCAACTAACAACAAAACAAAGTTGTTAATTTATACATTTGAGAAGCACACATACTCTGCGTTATGTCCCAACCCGCACAAAACATATTCGTTGAACCAACTATGGTTTTGATTTATTCCCCCAATCCCCTTGCTTGACTCATTTTATTTTGCCCCAAACGCGTAAATTGGGTGGGGCAGGTGAGTAGGTAAACTTACCATCTGCAACAATGAGGATGAAGATGGAAGGTGGGCCCAAACGTGGCCCACCACAAATAGCATACCTCCCCTGCTCACTGGAACTATCAAGTGCGACGGCAGAGTTTGGTGTTGTGTCTTAGCAATGTGGTAGAGTGGGCTACAGTTGATGTTCAGAGATATTTTGCGGTGTTTGTTTCGGCGGCAAAGATAGAGAATGTGGGCTGTGGTTGAGATATGGAGAAACATGGTGTTGGGAGATATATATAATATTGTGTATGTTGCATGCAATGCATTTAACATATTGGCTTCAGAAACTAAGCTACAGCTATTGTCAGAACAACAATAGTTGTTGCCAAAGCAAAAAATTAAGAGCTTGAGTTTTATATTGCTGTAACAACAACAATATCTTTGCTGTCAGTAAATGGATTATAATTATGTAATCCTACAAATGTATCGATAGATTTGTAGACTTAGTCACCCATTTTCATATTCGGACATATTTTCTAATTTGTTATACCTTAAAAAAATACATATTATTTAGAAAGGGTACTTATATTTAGGATCCGTTAATTGAACTTATATAAGTTTAAAATTCATGACCAGATCAATTACGCATACGGGTCCCGCTAGAGGTGTCAAGTGGGCCTTGATGTGCCTGTGCCGGCACGGGCACAACACGAATAAACCCAATACGAGCACGGTATAAGTTGGGCACGACACTGTCTGCGCGAGTACGGGGCACGAAAATGGTGGGACACAGCATGGGCACGACACGATAGTTGACTTGGTTTAACACGGCACGACACAGACTTAGTCGGGCACGACACAGAAGTGTCAATGGCACGACACAGTAATTGGTCTGGCACGTCACGGAAGTGGCAAGAAACGATTAATTATTAAATAAATTAAAATAAAATTTATTTAAATAAATTGACTTACCATAATAAGAAAAAAAAATTTAAATAAATTTTTGAATAAAAAAAATTAAAAAATTTAAATTTTCACTTGTGGCCCATTAGGCCATAAGAAGTCCAAAATAAATTTTAATTAAATGGATTAAAACTTGTCAATATTGTGTTGGACTCATGGCCGATAATAAGTAAAAAATAAATTCTAATTAAATAAATGGACTTGCTAGTTGCCATAATAAGAAAAAAAATGAGAAAAGAATAAAAATATTTTTTTTAATAAGAAAAGTAAAATAAGTAAACTTTGACTTGTTCATGGGCCATGGCCGTAAATAAATAAACAAATAAATAATAATTTTAAAAAAAATTAAATTGACTTACCAAATGCCATAAGAAAAAGAATTGGGAGAAATTTAAAACGAAATTATGAATAACAAAATAAAAAATTAGGGAGAAAATAAAAATTAAATTTTGATAACAAAAAAATTAAAATTTTGACTTAGAGCTCATAATAGGCCATAATAAGACAAAAATATATTTTTTAAATTTTATTTTATTTTATTTCAAAAATGAGAAAAATAAAAAATGGACACGACAGGACATGAGTCACACGGTTAAGTAAGTCGGCCGGCATAACACGACACAATTAGAAAATGAACACGGCACGAGTCACATGACTAAGTTAGCGGGCTTGCAGGCACGACACGAGTCACATGACTAAGTTAGCGAGCCTGCACGGCACAAGTCACATGACTAAGTTAGCGGGTCTGCACGACACGACACAATTATAAAATGGCAGGGCACGTTAAGTAAATGGACCCAGCACGGCATGGCACGACACGAAGCACGGTTGGCACGAAAGAAAAGTGGCACGACACTTCACAGCAGACACGTTTGACACCTCTAGGTCCCGCCAAGCCTTTTATTCCCCCAAATACCTTGAAAGGCTTAACCAGTTAACGCTACACTACAAGTTAACTTAACAAAAATATAAAGGGCAAATTATACTGACCTCACTTGAGGTTTACTTTTAATATAGATGCCCAACTTTCCCTAATGTTGCGCTCATTGGATATGAGTTTATGGAAGGATTTGACCATGTAATGACAAAACGATAATTTGGTGGATTTTTTTGGTTGTTGAGTTGTTGGTTTTGCCATATGTAATGGAAAACTGCCCAAGGGTCGATACCCACTGTTTTGCCATGACTAACGATGAATTTCAGCAAATTCTATTGTTTGGGGCTTAAAAGGAAAAAAATATTGTTTTTGAAAATATTTGACCGACTAATAACTCATTTGATTTAATTCTATTTTGCATAGGCTTTTTTTGGAAAACACTTCTTTTTCTTTGTATTTTTCATATTTGAGCTTAAGTCCAATCTTTTTAAAAAATTTTATTTTTGATAATTTTCCTAATTATGTGATTTTGGCTTTGATTATTAAGCAGGATTCCTTTTCTTTCCTTTACTATTTCCTAATAGGCTTGAGATTTCTATTTTCTATATAAACGAATATATATCATTTATAAATTTATCACAACACTAAACCGAATTATAATAGGCAAAAAAATTATCATGCATGTAAATATTAATATTTTTTTGTTTAGTATATGATGATTTAATAATTTTTCAATTAAATTTGAAATGCATATCATTGTGATAAATTTCTTGTTTGAGTTATTATTTGATAATTCCTAAATTAGATTTGAAATATATATCGTTTTGATAAATTTTTGTTTTGAGTTTTATTCTTTTACTAAAAAATTGTTTACGTGACTAATAAAATTATCGTTGTTAATACCTTTATGCTATACAAATATACATCCACCGTAAAAAATACAAAAAACATGAATATTTACTTAATTGATAAATTTATCACTATTAATATTTATATGCTATCCAAACATACATCCACTATAAAAAAACAAAAATATTAATATTTACATAATTGATAAAATTCTCATTCCTAATGTTTGTATGCTATTCTAACATACATACTGCAAAAATAATCGTTTAATAATGTACTAGTTCATAGGGCCGTTCTTGAATTTTCGGGGGCCTACGCCAACTTTCAAAACAGGGTCTTCATTTTTGAGTTGTTCAAAAACTTAAAAAAAAAATTGTCACAAATTTTTTCTCTTATTTCATGAGAAAAAATGAAAAAAAATAATCCCTCATTGCCCGAATTGAGAAAGAACTTATACTTTAAGGGTCAAACTAAGTGGATTTAAAAAAAATAAAAAAAATAGTTAAAGGTACAATGTGAAAAACTTAGTAGTTAAAGGATCAAAGTGAAAAGATGAGAATACTTTTAAGGGGAGAAAGTGTGTTTATTGAAAATAGATATAATACAGCACACACCCGCAGTTACCGAACGCAAGTCCTTTCTCTCCACCAATCCCAAATCAGAAGATTGAATGTCAACTAACACGTGTCAAAATATAAATAAATAAACATGGTAAATCCTAGATCGCATCACACCAGATCACCCAATCATCACCACCCTCTCTCTATTCTCATTGTTCTGACTCGAAAAAATCACTGGGATTTTTTGGGCCTAAAATTTTTTTTAGAGAGCCCTAAATTTTGTGTAT
>BRYF01000024.1:5185000-5187500 GCA_030159135.1 Actinidia polygama | reverse complement strand
CCCTAGAATTTTGTGAACCATATTTATACTCTTGTTCTTTAGGGTTTCAACAGTTTTTTGGAGATTAATATTATTTGTGCGCAAGTTTGCGCTGTTTTTTCAATCGTTTGGTATTCTTGCGAATCAACGAGCGTTTGATGCCTCTTTATCTGGTATTCGATTGAATCAACAGATTTAGAGAAGCTGACATTCTTTGGAATCAACGGTTATTAGTTTCTTGTAAGTGTCCGCTGTATCACCTACCAAGGACTAAATGCAAAAATATTGATCCCCAAGCCACGTTCCCTCTCTTCTTTCTGCTTTGTTTCCCTACGCTGTAAAACCATAGGAGTCAAATTTCAGGTAATACAAACTGCAAGAAAAATTGCATTTATCAGCGTTTTTTATTCCGGTGCTTCTTGAACGTAGCTTAATAGCCAGCGTTGTCTTACAAGGCCACAAGCTTAACTTGCTAATACGACACGTTTAGTATTTCTGATTAATAATAGAAGTTCTTGGGCCTAACTCCTGTTGACGTCTAAACCTTTTAGATAAATTCCTACCATTTTAAATAAGTAATTGGAGCTCCTAAAATTCAAATAATACCAAAACTATTCTTATATGCCTACAGTCCCTTTTAATGATTCCTAATATTTTTTTAAACTTCCCCTCCAATCTCATCCCATATTTTTTTGCATCATCTCATATTTTTTCACTTTCACTTTCCATTGCAATTCCCACTTTAATCATACCCAGGCTTAAGGATTTGTGATACCACTTGACAAGTCTATTTCATAACCTTCAGCAAAACCACCTCTTTTCCAGATAACAACGGACATTTATTTTGATTTTTATTAAGTGAAGCAAGTGAAAAACAACAACCCAATTTAAAATTTTCTACAATCAACCTTTGTTGGCAGGGATCAAGAGGGCAGCAATTTCCTTTCTTTGCGTGTGGAAATAAACATCCATCTTATCTCTGGTTGGTAAATCTTCGTTGATAACTGGGTAATTGAGAAAATTAGCATCCAAGCATTGGTACATGGGAATTGGACAGGGTCTAAAATTGTCATGGACTCAACAGACACTCGCAAAATAAAATTTTCTAGTAGGCTGAGTTTGATTAGGAAGACAAGAATGAAAAATATATGAAAGAGTGAAAAAAGATATCTATAATTTGTTTAATTTGTTTAGCATGAAATTAATGAAAAGTACAGGAAAGTCAGTTTCTTGTACAATGCTGATCATCATGGTTACATGGCTAGTTGGTTTCCTATTTTTCCCATAATTTTTCTTACAATTTTGTTGCAAAAATTTTCTTTAAACAAAATGGATAAAAGGAAATATATTTTCCTTGTTGTTTCACTTCAATCTCTATCATTTTCACTTTTTATCGTAATTTTTACGCTAATCATACGCACTCCTAAAATTTTGTGGTACCACATGCAAGTCTTCTTCGTACATTAAAGTGAATCAACCACTTTTTCAAAGATTGAAGTACACTCGACATACATTTATTCCGACTTTTATTAAGTAAAGCAAGTGAAAAACAACAGCTCGATTTTAAAATTTCTACAATCAACCCTTTTTAGAGGAGGCTATGAGGGCAGCAATTTCTTTGCTGCGCTTGTGGAAATAAACAACCATCTTGTCTCTAGGAGGTAAATTTTCCTTGATAATTGGATGATTGAGAAAATTTTCCATCCAAGCAATGGTACATGGGAATTGGATTGGATCAAGAACTATCATGGACCCAACTTCTTCCCAAACAGGCAGCCAATAAGAGATCCATCCCAGTGCAAGATCCAAATACCCAATGTTTTCCCCTCCAAAGAACTTGGCCTTCCCTTTGAGCTCTTCTTCTATTTTCTCCAAGGCTTCTATGCATGAGTTAAGGGATCTTTCCTTTTCATCTCCTTGGGAGCACATAGCCATCCATGCACTGCCAAGAAGCTATATCACAAACATGCACCAACAGATGTTACCATTCATTCAAACATGGATAAATTACATGTATGCTCCGTAAAGTATGTGTTCCTTGTAAGTTTGTAACTTTAGTCCTTAGATTTTATTTGCTGATCTAATCCCTAAAGTTTCCTCTGAGTCAAAATGATCATAGCTATTTCAACTGAGTTGACGATAAAATGGATTAATATATATATATTCACTGTCAATCAAAGTTTTCAAAATTTAAAATGAATATTTCTAATTCAATTGTGCGTATGAATCTTATATAATCTAGTAAATATGAATTATTCATTTTAAATTTTGAAAACTTTTCTTAGGTCCAAATACCGGAACCGTCGCATCCCCGTGTTGTAGAAAATATAAGTTATTAATCTATGTATATGAATAACCAATTTAGTTGAGTAAATCTAACTGCATAACGGAACAAAAAATAGAAAATTGAAAACGCAGATGTTAACAAAAATTAAAGCAAGGAAATCATCACCTTCTCCTCAGCAAACTTAGCCCAAAACCTTGCTTTGGCTCTTTCAGACGGCTCTTTAGGCAACAAGGG
>BRYF01000024.1:5170000-5177500 GCA_030159135.1 Actinidia polygama | reverse complement strand
GGAATTAGGGAGAGAAGAATTGCATTGAGACCCATAGATCGATTTTATATGCAAGTGCGTGAAGTAGCTGAGCAGCACAATAATGTGAGCTTTGGCCCACAAAACAAGCACCTTCTATCAAGTTGGCGAAACTAACTACCCCATCTATTAACTGATACTTTGACTCTTTCCGGAATTCTCACCTTATTCAGATAGGAATACAGGAGGCACTCCATGTTGATATTATCCGTATCCAAATCAATCTGACGCAATTGAAATTCAACACCACAACATCATAATCTTCGTTAGCTTTCAAAACTTCATTGCACAAATATAGGTTGAAAACAATGCCTTCGTAGTAGGAGTTTGCTTATTTAGATGTCAAAGTGTCCCTCTTTGGCTTTTAATGACCTGTAAAGCTTGACAGCCATTGCTTTTTTCTTTGGCAATGTAGTGGCAAGTTGGGCTACAATCTTTTCCTTTGTGAATTATAAAGAGACCGAGGAGAGAAGATTCTCAAGGCATTCCCTTTATTTATTTATTTTTAGAACGGTACCATAAAATAAATTAAGGATCTGGCTTCTTGGAGTCCAATTGATGAACTGAATCGGTGCAATTTAGGCATTTTAGTTCCTATTTTGAAATAATAAAAATTAATATTATAAAATATTACGTTGATCAGAGTTCAGTATCTATTCAGTACTGTTTTAAAACTTAATAAATGAGTGTGACATTCGTAATTATACCCATTTATATTGATATAAACTTTCGATTTGTATTTGATCGACGTGATTTTTTATAGTATTAAAGTTTTTGATGAATTCTACAATATGAACACTTTAAATTATTAAAATAACTTCAAAACCGAGTCTAAAATACTAAACTTGCACCGATACATTTTAACTATGGAGTCCAAATAAATCTGATCCATAAATTAAAAAGAAGTGTATGTCTTCCGAGATAAGTGTCCTTATTTCAGTCCTCCTAAAATTGCTTACTTGAAAACTAAGTATACGACTAAAACTATCTCTTGATCTAACTAGAAAAAAATAAACAATAATTTGGACCTTTAAATAAATTAATAAATAATAATGACAACTTCAATATCCAATTAAACTTATTTTTATGAATTATATTAGTTTGATTATGAATCGTATTAATTTTATTATGAATTTTAGTGACCATTGTTATGAGATGTTTTGTTTAAGAATTTTATTGGCATTTTTGGTAATTTTATATATTTTTATGATTCTTTTATGAATCTTTATGGGTTTTTTTTATAATTCTTATAGATATAATCACAAAAATGATTTAATCACTTTAAAACATAATTATCTTTGAGTCCTTCAATTAAAGTTTTATTTTATTATTTTGCTTTGACTATAAATGATTAGGATCATTGTAACTAATTAGTGTGTTTTCAAATAATAATTAGTTCACTTCAAAGATTTAATTGTTGTGGAGTCCACTAATTAAATTTTGATTTAGCTGCTTTTATGAATTATATTAGTTTGATTATGAGTTATATTAGTGTTGTGAACGGATTTGTAATGAGTTTTCTCTGGGTGGGTTTGTTTGGAAACGGAAGAGACAAGTAGTGGTTTTATGAGGAGGAGCAACATGATAAATGCTATAACGGAAGTTTTCTCGCCGTTAAATTTGAAATGATCCTTGGCTGATGTGTCAAAATTTTATATTAAAAAGTATAAAATTTTGATCAAATTTTTTAAAAAAAATCAAAAAATAAGAAATAAAAAAAATAATAATTATAACACAAAGGCGAAAGGCAAAGAATCATGTGCTCTCTCTGTCTTTCTCTCTCTAGATATTGCGCGGATGTGAGTCACAATGGACCAGCTCATGGATGCCTTTCCACTTGGGAAAATCCAATAACCAATGGGAGGGGCAATCTCAAAAGTGCCACTTTCCTCCCCTAACTTAGGAACCAAGATTGCTACAGGTCTGCCGAAAGTTAGGGCGGACTAGCCAAGAAAACACGAGCTCGGATACGCGCATGGTGAAGTGATTTTAAATTGTGCAAAACGATACATCATTTTGTACTTTTCAGTATTAAAACGACGTCGTTTTAATTAACAAATAAAATGACGTAATTTATATTAACACAAAAACGATATCGTTTTGATTCTAAAGTATACAAAATGACCTAATTTTGTACACTTTATGATAACTCCACTAGGCGCGTAAGAACTCGGAAAACACGCCCCCATTATTGTCATAATCACTGCTATGCCACTATCCATCTATAGGAAAACTACCTGGTCACAAAACAGAGTAAAAATTGTGTACATCACCATACATACATATATATATATATATATATATATGATAATCGAGACTCTAAAATTAACAATCGGACAAGCTTCGACCCTATAGTTTGAAACGTTTAACATTCGAGGGATTTTTTTTCCTGATAAATACGTTCTTATATTTGATCTTGCAACATTAAGACGGTAACCCTAAGTTGCTCTCTCCTTCTTCTCAACTAAATCTTTTGAACTTTATCTTTTAATTGGCCTTATTAATAATTAGCTTGAACCTTATCTTTTAATTAACCTTATTAATATAGAGTCTCAGTAAACAAACATGCTAAAAAAAGTGAAGACTAGTGGGCCACTACAATATGTGAAATAACAGTGTATACGTATATATATATTTTAAAGAGAAAACTCCTTTATGATAAAAAGATAACCGTTGATGGATAGGAATCCTTTTAGGAGTTTATCTCTAGGCCCTCTTCTCTCCTCTATAAAAAAGGATAGGATAACCACCCCTTTTAACGTGATTATTTTTCCATCATTATAGAATATTTTGGTTATCCTTTAGAGTTGAGACAGAGAGAAGAAGGTGAGCCAAGAAATAAAATTCAATTAAAGGGATTCATTCAATTGATCGAATCGGATGGCTAATAAAGATATGATCTACTACTTTAATTATTGTAGAATAATTATTTTGAGATGTATTGAATTTAAGATCCTATTCGGTTTTAATTTTCGTATAATAGTTTAACTAAATCGAATTTTTGACGAACATACACTTACTATATACTAAGCAAATGTAGTTTTCAAATAAAAAAAAAAAGTGGTCTCATAGTTTTTGGTGAACTCACGCGAGAATCTTAACCCAATGCCATTTACACGTATTTGTACAAGAAACTTGAGAAGTAGGAAATTGCCAGAGATTGAACAATGGCAATTTAGTAATTTCACCAAAAAACATAGACATTTAGATGTGACGTGACCAAGCCTGCTTAATATAACCGCCATCCTAACCACCATTCCCCTGTGTGCAAGAAAACTGCAGAGCAAATCCCCCCATTCTCTCTCCTACCAAAGAAACCCTAGCTAACCCAACAGTTGATGTCAAGCTCTAACTTCGCAAAGAAACTCCTTCCCACATGGAAGAGCTTCACCAAAACACTCAAATCAAAACTGAAAAAACTCGACATCTCCAAATTCCTCATGGAAAAAACCCGATATTGCCTGACCTCTCTACAATCCTTGCCCGTTAAGTTATGTGCTCTCTACACCCGCCGCCGCCGCCACCACCACAACCTTCAAATGAACATTGACGCTATATACGTGGACCAGCTCTTTGAGGGAAAAAACAAAGCCAAAGAAATGGGAGCAACCAGTGATACTAGTGCGGAAAATTATAAGGCCAAAGCTGAAAAAGTCACTTCATTTTCACAGTTGCAGGGAATTGATGAGAGGGCAGAGGAATTCATTTCCAAATTTCGGGAGGATATGAAGCTCCAGAGGGAGCAATCCCTACTTGAATTCCAGGAAATGTTGGCTAGAAGTGCCTAGCCTTGGGAAAAAAGGGGTGTGAAGATTCGAGGTGCAGAGTATAATTATTTTTTTGTTCTTTCCATTTATGTTTTTGGTTGGGGAGTGATGGTGTGTGAAAACTATAGGCAGTGTGAGATTATTTGTGTATTTTATTTTTGAAGTTTTCTTGAAATGGATGATTTGCATATATATATTTTTTTTGATAGGAAATAATATGTAATTGTTATATATATATATTATGTATATACACATGGTGTGTATGAGGATGGCTTGAGTTTCTGACAAATAAATAAAGCTTTGCATGTCATTGTGAATCATTAGAGCCCTTTGGATTCTAATTTAATTTGGCTCAGAGTGTTCGTATTCCAATTGGATCTCACTCTTGTCATTTATGTGCATCCCCGGCCCAGAGTTTTTCGGATTGGGATCCTCTCTAAAAATTCCTCCTCGAATCCTTCTTGAATCTCAAATTACGTCGTTTTGAATGTAAATTTTGACGTTATGTAAACATTTCAAAACTATGTCAATTCTGTTTAGTATCCCAAAATTATATTGTTTTCAGTATAAACTCTTCCGTGGAAATAGTTGGAGACGCTTTTAAAATCTATAAATAAAATTTAAATTTACATTCAAAACGACGTTGTTTTGAATTCAATGAGAAAATCTTCAAGAAGAGGATCTCGCCCCGAGTTTTTTGGGTGCAAACTCGTAGGTTTACTTTAGAGGATCCGTTTTTTTAATTTAAGTTTTACTTTTCATCAAAGTAATAGTATTGAAAACCCACTCCATTTCTTGACCAAAGCATAAAAACTTAGAGCTAAATATATATATGGATCCCATTAAACCCATAATTATATATATATATGCCACATAAATGACTAAATTAATATTTAGTCTTACTAAATTTATGTTAAAATCTGATTATTCAAAAGCAAAAGCTCTGAAACATATCAAAATGTAAAACTTAAAAAAATAAGCTTTTTTAAAGTTATTTTTTACATGTAAGCAAAAATTGACAAACACTTTGACTCAACTTTAAAATAAAATAAAATAAAATAATAACTTTTGACAAAACCCCTAATAAATAACTTCCATGTTTCTTTCATATTTGTCTCCCTATGTCAATTTTTATGCTCTAGGTTTTTAAAGCTTGAAGATCCTTTTTCTTTAACTTCTTACTGGACAAGTAACAAACTGAAAATCACTGATCAATGCTGAATCGAAACAACTTTCAAACGGGACACAACATTCTTGTAAGGAGTAAGTCCATCTTCATATGGGTAACACTCTCTCGTATTATATGAGAGTCATTGTAAGACCCACCTCTTATAAAAATGTTATGTTTGAAATTGTGTCCGAAAATTATGTAATTGAAAATTTTTAAATCACTTGGGACCAGAGCTTGACATGGATCACCTGATCTAAGCCTGGGCTAGCCAAATCTAGGTGAGGATTCCTCTTAGGTTTAGGCTATGCCTGTAACTTGCGGAAACAAAAAGAAACGAAGAGAAAGTAGAAAAAGGAATTGAAAGAAATAATCTAGAAAAAATAGTTTACCTTTCTTTGTTTGATTTTGAAAAGAAATAAAATATAAATGAAAAAAAATATAATTTTTATTTGTTTGATTTTGAAAGAAATAGTACATCTATATTATAAATCACAACTACGTTTGAATTCAAAATCTATCTCTCGCTATCTACGGCTGAAATCAATTTGAGTTAATCCAACGACTTAGATTTCACCTCAAATTATTTTTTCTCGCCCAAAAACACCACTTCTTTATCCAATGGCTGAGATCGTTTTGATTTTAAGTAAACGGTCCAGATCTCACGGTCTAAAAGTGGTGGTCAAAATACAAAAACACGCCACATATCTCGCAGCACACAACTCAAGAGAGATGAGATGGGATGTTCTGTCAAAAAAATACAAAAATGCACGCCACATATCTCACACGCCCCGTATGATTTTGTGGTGGAAGTCGTCTCTCTTCTTTCAAGACTGAGAGGCTACTCAATGAGCACACCAGAGCACTGCTAGCACACACTCTCTCTCTCTCTCTCTCTCATTTTTCTGAGATGGGATGTTCTGAGAAGCAAGAGCGGAGCCATCGGAGCCCAGTCCAGCCTTGCTCGTGAGTTCTTTGCCTTGCCGCCGGAGGAGAAGCTCCGGATCGACATGTCCGGCGTTAAGAAAAGCTGCTTCATCGTTTCCACCCATCTATAGGTACTATTTTGAATTTCTCTCCTCTGTTTTTAGAATTTCTAGATTCGTGATGTTTACTTATTCTTTTCAGCAATTCGTAATTGTTTAAAGGCATTAACAGTCTGTTCGTGAATTACTTGAGAAATGATACCAGTTTTTTTTTTTGAGTTTTGGGTTGATTGCCTTAGATTGAAGAAACTAAGGCAATCTCCTTTGTTTATTTTTTAACGCAACTAACTTGAGACTAAATTGAAGTGCTCGACTAAATATTACAGGAAAAAAAACTTAAAAGAAATAACATGGGTAGTTTGAGTGGTTGCCCCCTCTCCTCCCAAATCAACCCGTCCTCTCCCCCCCCCCCCTCTCTCTCTCTGCATGTATAGATCTGTATGTGTCTCTGTTTTTTTATGTGTGTAAGTATTTGATGCTCTTAGATCTGTAATTATTTCCATGATACCAATCTGATTTGTTTGAGTTTTTTTTTTGAATTTTCGGAGTGATTTCATCGACAACAATTTGTGCAGCTCCGGGAAGCTAGAATGCGCCAGGAACTTGGCTGTGCCTCCTTCCATGTTGGCTGAATTCACCCTTGACAGTGTCGGAGGGTTTGATTAGGTACCTAAGCAGCTTCTAAATGTAACATTGTCTTCTTGACAACCTTCTCTGTACAACCTTTTTCTTTTGGATGTGACATTGTCTTCTTGATGTTCTCTGTACAACCTTCTTTTTCAAATGGTCTCTGTACAAGCTTTGAAATGTAAATGCAAATGGTCATTTTTTGGGGGTAAATTTCCCCATTGGTCCCTGTAGTTTGATTTTTTTGGGTGTGCGCGAGTATTTATTTGGTGCTCTTAGATCGTATCTGTCTGTCTCTTTTGGCTGTGACGATTGTCTTCCTGAGCAGACGAAAGATTCGACCCGGTTTCTGGCAGGGTGACCCGGTGGGTCTCAGAGAGATGGGCATAAGCAGCTTGTAAATGTAACATTGTCTTCTTGACAACCTTTTTCTTGACAACCTTCTTTGTACAACCTTTTTCTTTTGGATGTGACATTGTCTTCTTGATGTTCTCTGTACAACCTTCCTTTCAAATGGTCTCTGTACAAGTTTCGAAATGTAAACGCAAATGGTCATTTTTTGGGGGTTAATTTCACCCTTGGTCCCTGTAGTTTGATTTTTTTTGTTTTGTGCGTGCGAGTAATTATTTGGTGCTCTTAGATCGTATATGTCCGTCTCTTTTGGCTGTGACGATTGTCTTTCTAAGCAGACGAAGGGTCCGATCCGATTTTTGGCGGGGTGACCCGGTGGGTCTGAGAGATGGGCCCACTGTTGTCCCACCATGAGTTTGATTCTGAGCTGATCATACACAGATCTGAGCCTAAATAGATACTTTTATTTCAATTTTTTTATGAATATTTGATTCTATTTTGTTTCGAAGTAGATTTTTAAATTAATAAACGAGCATGTGGGTGAAAGAAAGAGCTACAATTGTTTTTTATGTTTGGTAAAATA
>BRYF01000024.1:5147500-5152500 GCA_030159135.1 Actinidia polygama | reverse complement strand
AGCCATGGGTTAGAAATTTTCTTTGTCACTTGTCTTTCTCTGTTCTTACTCAAGCATGGAACTACGATCATGTTAATCTATGTTATATATTATACAAATGCAGTTTAATGCGACACATTTTTTAAATTTTAGAAAAACTTGAAAAAAAATTAAAAATTTACATGGCAATCCTTTCGGCTATCTTTTTAAATCCGTATACTACCAGATCTCTCACTTTTTTCTCTTAAAATAGAGTTTAAAAAAAATAATTTATACTATATATTACTAAAAAGAACAAGTTTTTTTATTGGTTCTTTATCTTGCTTAGAATTTTCTCAATAAATATTTTTTTCCTAATTTGTTTTTGTAGTCATTTAACTAAAATAAAATTTCAACTAAAGTTTTCTTAAATATGGTTATCTAAAAAACGTAATGCTGGATAAAAAAGGAAAAAAAAAGAAAGAGAAAAAACACTAGATGTTTCGTATACTTGCACAAATAATTATTCAAGATCTTTCCAATCTAAAAAAAATATATAATATGCACTTAAATTAAAAATAAGTTATGATTACTTATCCGTGCCTAGATAATGCTTATTATAGATTAAGAGGTTGGAAAGAAAAGTAAACAAAAATTAAAATTTGAGAGAGAGAGAGAGGGGATTGTCACAGTCATGGTCTGCAGAACCAAACGTGTAAACTGGTTCAGCCTTTGTAAAGGGTATTGGAAATTTGAAGGGAACATATCGAACAACAAGGAAAATGTTATGGGTACTCCTAAGTTATACTTAAATACATATTTGGATGAGGTGAAGTATTTGAATTGGGTGAAAAGACTGGGTTGATTCCACACCAAGCCGATTCAAATGCTTCACCTCACCCAAATATGCATTTGAAATGTAACTTAAGAGTACCCATATCACTACCCGTATGACAATGACCAAGAAAATTCAACATCCATTGAACTTCTACCTTTGTAGTCAAGTGTAAAAGAGATAGAGATAAAGGTTAGGATGACACCACTCTAAATTTTACCAATGCACGTAATCCAATCTAGTGTTTTAAAATTTGGGCAGCTGATCGAATCGGAAAAATAGTCAGGTCATGGGTAATCGGTTCTGTTACCCAGATAATCAACCCTAGAGGGGGGTGAATAGGATAGGGTTGATGGCAAACTTTTCTTTTAATAAAAATTCTACCGAGTTAAGAGTTTAGAATAATATAAGAATGAGTATAAAACAGATAATATCAATATGAGCACAATAATAAAGAGAAAGGGATAGAGAGATTCAAAATCGGCGATTTATCGTGGTTCGGTCTACCTGACCTACGTCCACTCCCCAAGCACACCACTTGAGATTTCAATCCACTAATCCAAACTCCTTACAGGTCGAGTTCAAACCTTTACACACCAAGAGTACACCTCTCTTGTTTACAAGGTGGAGAAACCTTCTCACCTCACAAGGGTCACACCAACCCTCTTGACACAATTTACTGTGGATATGATTTTGTGATTTCTCTCACAATGATAATTCTCTTTTTTTGAGAAAGATATACAAATGAAACTTTTACAATAAAATCTCTCACTAGAACTCTTGTATGAATTAAACTTGAAAGGCTCAAGGGATATTGAATATATGAAAATGAAGAATGCTTTGAGTTCTAAGCTTTTGTTTCTCACTTTGTGTCTTGTAAAAATGAAAGCCAAAGATAGGTATTTATAGACCTTAGCAAGAATATAACATTTGGAGAGAATTTAAAATTTGCTAGCTATTCAAACTTTCAATCAAGTTTTTAAAGTTAGACATTATTTTTCAAACTTGTAATCAAATTTTCAAAGTCAGAAATTATGGCTAACCAATTTTTCAAACTTGCAAGCAATTTTTCAAAGTCAGAAATTATGGCTCATCAATTTTTCAAACTTGCAAGCAATTTTTCAAAGTCAGAAATTATGTTTAACTCATTTTTCAAACTTGCAAATAATTTTTCAAAGTCAGAAATTATGGCTAACTCATTTTTCAAACTTGCAAACAATTTTTTTCAAAGTCAAAAATTATGGCTAACTCATTTTTCAAACTTGCAAGCAATTTTTCAAAGTCAGAAATTATGGCTAACTCATTTTTCAAACTTGCAAGCAATTTTTCAAAGTCAGAAAGTGTGGCTAACCAATTTTTCAAATTTGTAATCAAATTTTCAAAGTCAGAAAGTGTGGCTAACCAATTTTTCAAACTTGCAATTAAATTTTCAAAGATAAGAATTATTACTAGCCAATTTTTCAAACTTGCAATTAAATTTTCAAAGATAAGAATTATTGTTAGCCTATTTATAAGAACCCTAAGTTCTAATGCATTTTCGTATTTTGAAAGAATGTATGAATGATCCTAAAGTCATTCTAAAGCCTCAAGAGTTTAACCATACAAGAGCTTTACAAGAATACCCTAGTAAAGATTCTTCAGTCTTGAGTTCTTCAGTGCTTGAAGGTTTCTTGTTTTGAGCTCCAAATATCTTCGGATCTTTTCGATCCTTGAGAATGTGTGCTTGAATATTTCTTGGAACTATCATACTTGAATTAAATACATTAGAGCAATATGATAAAATTTGTTATCATCAACATATTTGCAATATAATTGGATTGACGCCATAGGGCTAACATGTTCAACCGTCGGGTCAACCGTTATTGACCCGTGATGTCATAATTTATTTGTTAATAGTAATATTTTTTTTATTTTTCTAGACTATTTTTTATACTTAAAATTTTAAATTTTAAAATTAAAACATAATTTTTTTTTCTAAAATTGTGAACCGGCGGGTCAATGACCGGTTCAATCACCGGGTTACTGGTTCGATTGGGTTTAATCGGGTTTTGACCAAAACGAATTTTGACGGGTGACTGAACCGTTTCTTAGACCAGTCGAACCGTCCGGTTCGATCCGATTTTTAAAACCATGATCCTACCTACCTTGTATCTTGCTGGTCCAGGATTGACTATATATTAACAAAACTAACACACTTCAATACACAAAACTATTAAGGCTTGTTTAGATTAAGAATTTGGCGAAGAATGAAAAATAAAAAAAAAGTTATAAGAATCTAATGGTTCTAAACAATTGAATCATCTAACTTTATTTTTTTTTAAATTTTTTCTCACAAAATTTTTAATTCAAATAAAACTTGTGAAAAATAAAATACTCTCATACACAAAACTATTAAGGCTTGTTTGGATTAAGACTTTGGTGAGCGAGGAGGAAAAAAAAAAGTTTGAAGAATCTAATGGTCCTAAACAATTAGATCCTCTAATTTTGTCATTTTTTTTTCCTCACTAAATTCTTGATCCAAACAAAGCATAAGAAAACTAAACTCTCCCGTACACAAATGTTGTATTTGAATTAGAGATTTGTCGAGGAAAACAAATAGTAAAAAGAAAGAAGAAGAATAAATTTGACCCATTGAATCCATTAATTTTTTTCTTTTCTATTTTAATCTTTTTCCTTCACCAAATTCTTATTCCAACACAACCAAAGAAAATTAGAAACTTTTCTATTTCTTGTTTGCTTTTTGATGGAAAAAACAATTCAATCAATGCCCCTTTCTACTGAGACAACTCTTTCGTACCTTTTTTCATTTTCTTCTTCTTTGTTTCCCATGAAATGCTCTTAATTTGTCGCCCAAATCATTTGGTCTAGCAGTTATGTATGTAGCAACACTTTAATTACAAATCTTATAGACATGAGTTTGTTACCGATGAGATCTTTAAGTCTGGGAATATAGAATAATTGTACACGGACAAAACATTTTTTTCTTTAGTTTTGAAATTACAATAACTTTACTTTATAGTAAACAAAAAAATTGGAATTCATTGTACTAAATCAAGAGTTGGCCTAGTAGTTATGGCAAATTGTGGCCATAGTTGATTGCAAAAATGAATATAACCATTTTATCACGTCAGTAATGTATGTGCTTAATTAACTATATATATATATATATATAGTGTGTGTTGCAAATCTTTAGGAGATGATTCAAGTGATCCAACGATTATGATGGATCAAACTATAAAATAGCTTCTGCATCACTAGATCATCGTCACTAAATTATGACAAAATAACACTTTTCAAGGAGAAAAAATAATTTTGGCTTTAAACCATTAGAAATGCTATTATTGTTGCAAATTACAACTACTTTCCCCACCCTTCAACTGGTTTAATAATCAAAAAAGAGACTTTTAACACAAGTGGAAATTAGGGTTCTATCTTACCTACAAATTCTCTCTCTCTCTCTCTCTCTCTCTCTCTCTCTCTCTCTCTGCAAATCTGCCCCACTAAGCTTCCAATATATACAAGTGTACAAAAGAATTGTCAACTTGATGCATTGTTTTTCTCTTGGCCATTGCCCTACGAAGGACTTGCTTTTTGTTTGATTTCCCAAATGACCCTTGCTTTTGGATTTGGAAAACTTTGTCCCACTTTGGAATTTGCAGTCCCTCTGTGTTCAAATTTTATAATGGATATTAAATGTAATTAAATAAATTTCAAAACATTAGTCAAAATTACGATAATTCTGGTAGCCCCCCAGCTCTAATGAAAAGGTTGTACCAAAAGTCCACGCCATCATCAATGTTCAAATTGGACTCATTGGCATGCTCCATACTACAAGTAGTGGTAGTTATTGCTTGAGATGATGAAAATTGAAATCCTAACTCGTCGGTGACGCCCATAAAATCCGATCCCACATTGGAATCAGAATTGGAATTCTCGGTAGACAATTCATCAGACCAGCAACTCTCATCAATTCGAGAAAACGTTTCGGATACATCCATTTGCTCATCCTTAGAGACCATGTTGGTTGGAAACGTGGTTAGATCTGCGATCGAAGAGTGTTCACTTAAAGCATCTTGAGGCGAAACTGGTGTTTGGAGAGGGAAACTCAAATCCATGGAATCACATATCTTGGGCACTGTGAGTGATTGTACTTTGGTGGTTTGATAGTTTTTTAGCCTTTTCTTCAAGTGGGTGTGCCACACATTTT
>BRYF01000024.1:5140000-5142500 GCA_030159135.1 Actinidia polygama | reverse complement strand
TGGGGGCAAATGTCCGACCTACTTTAGGTGCCTGGGAACCAGGAAGCTTGAGCTCAAGCGCTCCTTGAGTTGGAGCTCAAACTCGGGAGCTACGTCAGAATCATGGCTCCCATATAAACTTAAATCATATGGTACAATCTTTATTCTTTCAGTATTCTACCTCTTTTTTGATCTAATGTTGGTGCTCATTTTGCAGGAATGTCGAAAAGAATCAACTTTAAAAAGCTTGGTGACAAAGTGGAGAAATCTAAGGGTGAGGGCTCGGTGGTGGGGTCCATCCCAGCAAAGGGACTGGTGATTGGCAAGAAATGCCCAAGAGAGAACCCTGCTAGCTTACCCAGCAAGAAGGGCAAGGCTGCTGACAGCTCCAAGGGGAAGGAGGCTGTCACGATGCCCAAGGCCAAAAAGAGGGCGGCAAGACTTGGCGATGTGGCGTGCTCAAGAGTCACTTCTTCATCGAAGCCCTAGCTGGGCACATCAGCCAACCTTGGTACCATCTTGGGACCTGAGGCCTCTAGTCTAGGCAACCCCTCCTGGGCTGAAAAGATATTGCGGGGAGTGATCCCACTCGCTGACAAGGAGAAAGTGGAGAAGCTTATCTTGGATTAGACGGTACCAAGCTTTTTCATGTTATCATCCAGGTACTACCTCGGTTCCGACCTTAATTTTTCCCTTGGATTTTGTTTAGGGTGTCTTAAAAAAATTTATTTGTAACAGGTACTTGTGCTCGGATCCTCTCTGGTTGTGCGGAGTAAGGAAATAGGGAAGAGGTGTCCCTTCAACAAGGTCGGGTTGCATCTCTGGAAAGCGAGGTATCCCGCTTCCAAAAGCTGATTGGCGATCTAGAACAACAACTGGACGAGGCCCGAGCTTGGGAGCAGTAGGCCGTCAATGAGCTGGCCAAGGTGAAGGATGAACGAGATACCATTGCCAACAAGTTGAAGAGGTCGGGGGTTTGGGTGGTGGAGCTTAGGGAAATCGTGGCTCCAGCCAAAACATTTGCTGTGGAGGAGTTCAAATCCCTATTTGACTTCTTGGGAGTAGGTGAAGATGCTGCCTCCAAGTACTTTGGCGAGGGATTTGATTTCTGTAAACGGCAGCTTTGTCGCCATCATCCCGACCTCGCCATAGACCTAAAAGGTATGGGTCTTGATCACGGCCTGCTCGCAGAGGAGGATGAGGCCGAGGAGGAAGAGAAGGAGAGGGAGAACGAGGAAGTAGGGGGAAGGACAATGGTGACAACAACCCCTTTCCTCCCTAAGCACTTGTATAATTTTTTTTTTGTAATGACGAGTTGTAACACTTCAACTTTTAAATGAATGAAAACTTTCATTTCTCGTTCTATTTCTTTTTCCTCATTTGGTCGTACTGCCGTTATTGTGAATCATTTCGAACGAAGGCGATCATAATCTTGATAAACTGGCGAGATAAATTTTGGCGCCTCAAAAGTTTAGCCAAATGGCGATTTAAAACTAGCGATCATCATTCGTTCTTTTTGGCGAACAAAATTGCCAGGCGAGTTTATGGAGATTTTTACATGGCGAAATAAATAATCAAACAATCCATTTTATTGATCAAAATATCTTCATTATCTAAATCATTATTTGATTTCTCAATGAACGGACGTTCCAAATAATGGCGACATCCACAATGGCTATCAAGACGCCTTATCATTTTTTAATGAATGGGCATTCATGATAATGGCGACATCCATAATGGCGATCAAGATGCCTTATCATTTCTCAATGAATGGGCATTCACGGTAATGGCAGCATTTGTACCGGTGTTGATGACGTCTATACGGGCATCCATGTCTTTGATCTTCTGGGTTGTTGATTTACCTCACCGTCTAGGCACATGATCATTTCGACGATGAGGTGACCTTCCTCTTCTCATGGTCTCCTCGCCCTCTACATCGTGAGTCCGGATGGACGACCAAGACTCTAATTGGGTAGGGCTTCTCTATCACCTGGAGCGTAAGCTCGGTGTTCGGCGTTGCCGATTTCTGGATGATTGTACTCGACCTGTACTGTGGCAACTTTGAGACTCACAGTCGCCAGACAGATGGGAACAGCAAGATCAATCGACTTCCTATGGGGTAGGTGCTGCTACAGGAAGGGGATTGTTAGTGGTGAGATGATGTATTAGGCAGGCATTATTCTCGTTCGTGATTCTGATTTGCTCGGTAATCACATGCATCTCACGGTGGAGGCCCTCAAGATCCGAAGCTTGGCTGGAGTTAGCCATAGGGCATGCTTTATTCTTGAGAGGGCTGCTGGGACTTGGTCTAGATAACAAACGGCTACGCATATGCATATAAAGTTGAGAATTGTCGTTCCCACAGATGACGCCAAACTGTTGTGGTAGAAAATTGGAGCGAGCAACCAAAAGTCAATATTGCTCTTTTCTCCTCGGTATTGGACCTTGGCAACTACTGGGGCGACCTGCTCAGACGAACAAATGTAACCGGCCAGGGTGAGGCCGCTCAAAATTTCTCCGG
>BRYF01000024.1:5085000-5087500 GCA_030159135.1 Actinidia polygama | reverse complement strand
GAGAAGACCATAACTGTGGCGTGTAGAATATGACAATTGAGAAAACATGTGAAAGCAACAAAGAACATGGCATGTCAAAGTCAACAAAATAAAAATTATATATACAACTTACTAAAATATAATAACAGTTGTTAGCCGAAATTATGGAGAGATTTATTAAGATTCTTTGTTATTTTATTAATTCGAACGATGCTATGCTTATTATTTGTTTTGATCATTTTTATTTATCATTTGATATGTCGTATTCACAATTACTGATATAATGAGTCTAACAAATGAATCGGTTATATTCGACGGGTTGGTGAAAATTACGAGTATACATTAGAAACAGTGGCAGAGGCACAACTTGACCCCATTGAAAAAAAGAATTATACTATCATCTGACAAGAAAAATTACATTACCATTCCACTGAAAACAAATACACTGCCAATACAATTTTGTCCCCATTGAAAAACAAATTACACTATTATCTCACAATTATATATAATTTATTGAGTTTAACTCCACTGAACAAATATTCTAGCTATGTGATTTGAAAGACCCTAACTTTCTTAAATTTGGGGCCTTTCTTACCAACTTTTGAGATTGTTTAAGCATGTTTTTGGATCCATTGCCTCTGCTTTTCTTACCTCCTCTGCTACCAATAAAGCAAAACAATTTGGGTGCAAAACTACGATGTAATTTATAATAAATAAAAAATTATGATTCAGTAGAAAAGCAAGCTTTATTGGAGCAAGAAAATGAAAATGAAAATGAAAAGTTTTCTAACCTACCAAACAAAAAGAATGTGAGCTTACATCATCAGCACATTAGAAATTTTTGCAAACTGTCAACAAAGAAAGCTAAATTACAAAAAGAGTAGAAGATTCGTGAAGTTTGAAAAAAAACATCGAAAAGTCCAACTAAAAGATTTAAAGAATCTGGCAACAAAATTGCCCACAAAACCAAAACATCTTTCATGAATCCCCAACTTTACTCATGAAAATAACCAAATAGAAAATGTTACACCATGGATTTTTGGAAAGAGAACAACTCTACAACCACTAAATGAATTATACACCACAACAATGCAAACATTATTATTTTATTTTTTGGGTTTTTTTTATCGCACTATATTCACTGTAAATCAGAAAAACCCATATAAAAAATGGGTTTCATACCAAAATAAGCTCAGAAAAAAATGGGAATTTAAATGGGTTTCCCTACCTCAGGAGGAGTAGCGATTCAGAGAAAACACCATAGACTGAGACGTTACGTACAGGATTCCAAAATAGCAGCTCAGAACATGTGCAAGAGAGAGAGAGAGAGTCTTAGAGAGAGAAGAAATTAATATGTAGAGTTAGAGAGAGAGAGAGAGAGAGAGAGGGGCAACGAGTGAATGAGGTTTGGTGAGGAGTATGGAGTGGTGTGGAGGGAAGAGTGCGTCCCGCTCCGTATTTAACTCCACGGGGACGTTGCTGCAGCGGCATATTCCTTTTCTTCTCCACCGTCATGTTCGCCACGTAAGCATTTGACTAAGATGAAGGTTTCACACTTACGTGGCAAGATCTTAGCGTTCTGATCTCTGTTATGTCAAGTCAAGTTAAGTCAACGATTTATCTTTACTGACACGTGGACGTTTTGTGCTTGCCTTTGCCTTGTGTGGACCAACTTGCACTTTAATTACTCGTTTCCTTTATGTTATTACTAATTACTAATTACTAATTACTAATAAATAGATGGAAAAGTTCCAAAAAAGAAGGATTTACCTTGATAATAAATTAAATTATTTAATTTTAATTGTAACAAATAAAACTTTACGTTTTAATCTAATTATACTTAAAGTCAGTTTCTATTCACTTAAAGTTCACGAAAACAAAAATTTTGTGAAACGACATCGTTGATGTTTTTTTAAGTACATTTATGCTAATTTTCAAGAGTTTTGCGTGAAAATAAGTCATAACTAGATTGATTAATTTATTTGAAAATAAGCTCTAGTTGAATTTATTAATTTACGTCGTTTATCAAATTTTTTGAAGGGAACTAGTTGGTTCCATCAATCATAGATAGCTGAAGATCCAATTTATTATAATTAAAATTATAGAGTTTAATTTTTTAATGAGGTTAAATTCTAATATTTTTTTTGTAATTTTCCCTAAATAGAAAATACAATATATTAGTTTTTGTCAATATTGTTTTTTGTTGGTTTATTTTGGCTTTTCCATTGTGACAAATGCAATCGGATGAAATTTGTATGGTAGTGTATGGTTCTTCTTAAAGATTTTTTTTTCCTTTTATGAAAAATGACTCCCTTATTCATATTTGGTTATGGATTTTAAATTTTTTGGTAATTTTCATTTTATATCCTTAAATTTTCATATAGATTTTACTTTCATCCTTCATGTTTAAATTTAAACATATTTAATCTTAAACTTTCGAGACGATTGCAATGTGAACGCCGTCCACATCTGTTAGAATATGTAGATAAAAATAGCAATGTGGTATATACATAACCTATAC
>BRYF01000024.1:5060000-5067500 GCA_030159135.1 Actinidia polygama | reverse complement strand
ATGTGACTTGTGGAAAGTTATGGATCTCACTATATTCATGTGTAAACTTAGTTTTAAGATCACTCTTGTTTCTCTTTAAGATATGAACTAGTCAATTGAATTCTTTCAATTTTAAGTTGTTTGGTCAATTTATGCATACGTGTTTCACCTTAAAACAAACTTTCTTGAGTTTGTCTTAAGTTGATACAAGGTTTTTTTACATGTGTTCAAGCTTTTGACATTTCTTAATATGATTTTCAATATAATTTTAACTTAAGCAAGTCTAATCATCAAAATCAAATATATCTTTATTTCTACATAAGTCTATGATAAGTTTTTTAAATTCAAAATATATGCATAAAAACAATTTGATGTCTTCCAAAAACCTAATGGTCGTTACCAATTGGACTAATTAGATGAGAAAAATAAAATTCAAGAATAAAATTGTGAGATTTGAAAATGCCGTGACCAAAATGATAGTTGAGACGAATTATCCGGACCATTTTTGCAGTTTATCAAAATAAATATCACTTCATAGAAATCGAATGTATACCAAATAGTTACAAAATCCAACAAACACGCATTAATTGATTTTGAAATACAGATATGCAAAACAAATAGCAAATACATCTTGACAACAACATCTTTTAACTCCCAAATATCTTAATTGAAATCAATTCATATCGACCCAAACTAGACCACGTCTAGTTTTATACATCCGAACACGCACCATCTCACAAAGTATGGGTGACACAATACAACAAAGTAGCACACGGGCTCCACTTGCTTTCCTACAAATCAAACTGGAACAGTCTGGTTAGCCGGGGCATCACCCGTCTCGTCTTCGTTCTCGCCAGAAAGCTCCTCCAACGACTTTCCTTTCGGCTCTGGCACGCAAAAAGTAAACAACATCCCCACGAAATTCACAACTCCTAGCACAATCAGCGAGTTCTTCACCCCTATACCCGGCGGGTAACCCGCATCTGTCTTTGTCTTGTCGGTTGGCTGTGCTGCGTACAAGAACCCGTACGCCCCCACAATCGCCCCTGCCTTTCCCGCCGCCGCAGAGATCCCGTGGCACGTGGACCTCAGCCGTGCCGGGAAGATCTCAGCCGGGACGACGAAGGTGGTGGCGTTGGGGCCAAAGTTCGCGAAGAAGAAGGTGAGGGAATACATGATGACGAAGCCAGCATGGTTATGGGTCCAATGGGTGTATGGGATGGCCAGGGCGAACATGAAGACGGTCATGAAGAAGAATCCCATCAACTGGATGGCAAAGCGGCCCATGATGTCAATGAAGAAGACGGTGAACCAATAACCAGGGACGGTGCTGCAGAGGGCAATGAGGGTCTGGGCCTTGGAGACGCGGTATACCTCGTGGACAGCATTCATAGTGGCGGCCTTGGGGATCCACCCGATGGCGGAGAAGATGTCCTTCTGGAAGAGGTTCTGGGAATAGAAGGCGATGTCCAGGAGGAACCAGGTAGAGGTGGTGCCCAGGAGGTGGACGCCATGGCGCTGGAGGAACTGCCGAGAGAAGAGGCCGAAGCTGTTGGAGGGTTCCTCCGTGAGTTTTTGGAGTTTTGCTTCTTCGGGGTCGATTTCCACCTTCAGTACCTGTTGGGTTTGGAGGGGGAATTAGGATTGTGATCATGAGTTTTTTTTTTTTTTGTTATTTTAATGAATTTTTTTTAGGGTCTGATCATAATTTTATACTTGTTCTAGTTCATTCCAACGAGATTAATTTGAAAATAGATATTTTTTAATCAAATTTAAAATCGATTAAATTTTTTTTTATTTAAATTAGGTCATTTTTTTTTCTGATTCTAAAACGCTACTTTTTTTTTCTTTCTAGTGTATTTTATTTAAAATTTGAATTTTCTTTGTATTTTCTCATTTCTCTTGTCAAAAAGAATCAAAAAGTATAATTAAATAGTTTTAAAAAAAAAAAAAAAAAAAAATTTTGAAACCTATCTACCCAAAATTGATATAAATAGAAATAGGCAGGTCCTCAAGGTTTTCATAGGCGTCTAAAATTTAAAAGTAAAAATTGAAAAGCATAGTGCACGTAAAAACTAAAAAGTTCTATTTAAATTTGAACAAATTACACTTTTAAATTTAAATGAAAACTTAGACCAAACCATAAAATAAAATTCAATTTGAAAGAAATCATGTAAAAGGAAGAAACATTGATCATAATCTCTAGCAATACCTTAGCCATGTCATTAGCAGCTTGCTTTGCGTTTTTAGCTACAAGTGCAGTGTAACGAGCGGTTTCAGGCATTTTCATCCGCCAATAGTAAGTGAGTGCTGCTGGGAGGGCTCCAAACATTAATATAATACGCCAAACGTAGTCAGCCTGGGGCACAGTGGAGGCAACAGCATTAACACTGTAAGGAGGAGCCTTGTATGCGTGGTCAAACCCGGCCGAGACTGTTAGGGCAACAATCCCACTGAACAGAATCCCAAACCCTTGCATGGCGAAGACGGCAGCAATGAAAGAACCTCGAGTCTTCTTGTTGGCATATTCGGACATAATGGTGGCGGAGAGGGGATAGTCGCCACCAATTCCAAACCCTAACCAAAATCTGAAGAAACAGAGCGTGGCCATGACACCCTTTGAGGAACTTCCAAAGGATAACCCTGAGGCCACAGAGCAGAGAACCATCAGAATTAGGGTTACACCGTAGACCTTTTTTCTGCCCATTTTGTCACCAAGCCAACCAAAGAAGAGCTGGCCGACTAGTGTTCCAACTAGGGCCACACCAGTCACAGAAGATGCGATGCTAGGTGGTAGACTGCCTGGCTTTGCCGAACCCTCCTTGTAGTAGTAGATGCGTCCCAGTAACCTCGTGACGAGGGAAATACTGAAGAGATCGTATGCGTCTGTGAAGAAACCCATACCGGCAATGACAATGGCAGTGAAGTGGTACAATTGGGTCTTGGCCACATCAAGTGCATTAAGCACTTCCAATTGTTCTCTAGGCATGGCTAAATGTACTGGTTATGCCCAACAGCTAGTTTTCTTTCAACAGTTTCTGAAAGAGTCTCACTTGATTAGAGATAATAAAATTAACTAACAAATTGATAACAAAAATATCTGACTTTTTGATTACTATACTAAGATGCCTATGCCCTTCTAAAAAATAATATCGGTAAAACGAGGACTTCTCAAAAAAGGAATTAAGTAACATTATGCCAATAGCTATAGTAATGCAGCGGATATAGACAAGAAACCAACAATCAAACCTTAGCCGTTGATTTCGAAGAATGCCGGTTTGGATTTCTTCCCTAAACCTATTGATTCAAGTGAATATTAAGAAAAGAGGCATCAAACGTTCGTTGATTCGCAAGAATACCGAACGGTTGGGGTAAACAGTGCAAACTTACACATAAACTATATTAATCTCTCTAAAACTACTAAAAATATCACAAACAAGAGTATAAATATGCTGCACAAAATCCTAAAACCCCGCACACACCGGATTAGAAGAAAAACTTACGAAAAACCTAAAAAAAAATAAGTCCAAAATACTAAATGGGCCGAAAGTCATACTTAGAAGCGTTTTTTTTCATTTTTCTGGGCCAAAAAATGATGTGATAGTTTTATGGCCTTCGCCTCGTCGCTAGTTTTCCGAAAATATATTATAATAGAAAAATAGAGTTACATAATAAAAGTTATGACCGATTAAAGTTTATCGTCCAAGCGGACATAACGACGCACCCAGATCTCCAAGTAATCTTCTGCTATGTTATCCGCATCATATAGCCATGGAGAGAGAGAGAGAGAGAGAGGTGGGGGGTGGGTGGGGATTGGGAAATTGGCAACATATTTTAGACGCCTGAATTGTACCAAAAAAATACACCACCTTTTAGATGAACAACCACTTGAACATTTAATAAGTGTATGACAGAGCGGGACCTTGAGTTAAATAGTGCGTTATTTATATAAATACATAAAAAAAATTAAAAAATCAAAAGATAAATTTCTAAAAGTATGTATTTTATTAATTTTTTTTTGATTGGGCCCAAAACTTTGGCTTTGGTGGCTTTGCCCAAGTTCCGGGGCAGTGGTGTACGGTCCCATACTATATAGATCATAGACTATTATTTTCATTTAAAAGCCTACAAACATAAAATTATAAAGCTATCTACAATTGTATTCAGTAAAGAACTTTGATATAATATCTTGTCGAGAGAGAGAGAGAGAGAGAGAAAGAGAGACATACCTGCCTTGTGTTTGCACTTTATGAGAGAGAAACTGATGGAACAGTGAGAGAGAGGGGCCGGCTATTTAAACTACGAGTTAAAGATTTTAAACTTGAGAGTAGCCGGAATCAACTCCAGCATATTATGGCATATACCCCTTGATCATTTGGGGTCAACCCTTGCCCAATGATCTAATCACTGGCGACACAACTTCCTAATAATTTATAATTATCATTTTATATATCATAATGTTAAGAGAGTTTATACCATGACTAGTAATTTTCCCGTGCCAACGGGTACTATATAAAAATAAATAAATTTAGACGTACTAGTTAGAGTTTTGCAACCTAAAAAATAGATAAGATATAAATGTCAAATAAAAAATACGTTGAATATATATACGAAGAGATACATTGCTACAAAATGGAGAACAAATTAGAAAGTATAATAATTTTAAAAAAGTGTTGTTAGTTTGAGAGAAATGAAAAAAAAAAAATTGTGTTTTAATTTTTTTTATGGGTCCCACTAAAAAAATAATTTAATGGATAAAAAATATGTTCAGCTTTAGAGATTTTTTGGTAATTAGATCACAACCTATGTAGAGCCCGTAAATAGTGGGAGATAGTTTTTAGATTCAAAAATCAAGATAGAACCAAAAATAAGGACATGCTCATTGTGCAAATATATATTGATGATATTATATTTGGTGCTACTAATGAAAATATGTACAAGAAGTTTGCTAAGTGCATGCAAGATGAATTCGAGATGAGCATGATGGGTGAGCTTAATTTTTTTCTTGGGCTTCAAATCAAGTAATCAAGTAAGGGAACCTTCATCAATCAAGCAAAGTACACAAATGAGCTACTCAAGCGATTTGGCATGATGGGAGTAAAGACATGCATACACTAAATATGATATAGGGTCTACTTGACGTTAAGTAAAGTAGAGATCCGATCACACTTCGATAAAGCTTTTCATCCACATTTTTTTCTTATTCGTCTTTGTCAAGTTTGATGGAAATCAATTCCCTCTTCTTGACTATATTCTTGTGCTACAAGTCTAACTTTATTTCTAACAATAATTCTGAATTCATCAAGTTTATTCCTAAATATCCATTTAGTGCCTATGATAGGTTGATTGGTTGGCCTAAGTACTAGTGTCCAAACCTTACTTCTTTCGAATTGATTTAATTCTTCTTGCATTGCTAAGCGCTAATGCTCATCAAATTCGACTTCATGGAAATTCTTAAGTTCTATTTGCGATAAGAAGACAAGATTTTAACAAATATTTCTTAGAAAATTTCGAGTAGTTATGCCCTTTGATGGATCGCCGATGATGAAACTTGTTAAATGATTGTGAAAGAGTCTCCATTCCTTTGGTAGACTTGAGCTTTCACCATCATGCATTTGAGTCTCTATTTGAGGTAATACTACCTATAGTTGGATCTCTTTTTCACCAACTTCTCTGTGAGTCTATTGACTTTCGTGAGAGATATCAAGATTCTCCATGGCTTCTTCAATTCCTATATTTCTTGAGATATCTTTGAAATATAGATAATTAAATTCATCAAAAATAATATGTACGGATTCTTCAACTACTAAATTTCGTTTATTGAAAACTTGAATTGCTTTTCTTGTAGTTAAGTATCCTAAGAAAATGGCCTCATCCAATTTTGAATCGAATTTACCTAAATTATCTTTGCCATTACTTAAGACATAACACTTACACCCCAAAGTATGAAATAAACCTATATTTGGTTTTCTTCTTTTCTATAGCTCATAAGGTGTCTTTTTGATAATTGACTTAATCATGCCTCAATTTATGATAAAGTATGCGGTGTTTACCGCTTTAACTCAAAAATACTTCGGAAGGGAGTTTTTACAAAGCATGATTCTTGCCATCTCTTCTAGGGTTCTATTTTTTCTTTCAACAACTTCATTTTGTTGAGGAGTCTTAGAGGCCGAGAAATTGTGTTCAATTCCTAGATCATCACAACATTTAACAAATGACTCAAGTTAGCTAAAAATCAAACTATGAGGTGGTGGTGGGGGTGAAATAGGTTTGCTATACTTAATGATCAATTAAATTTTTTATCGATGAACCTAATATGAAATTCTACTCAATCAAATTTATAGATAAATAATAAAGCAATAAAGAGTAGAAAGAAGAGATTGCAAACTATTTTATACTGGTTCGGCCAAAACCGTGCCTACGTCCACCTCTTCAAGACCTCCTTGGAATATCACTATCTTTAACAAGCTTTCAGGTGTTTGCCAAACCTTTACACGCTAGAGCACCTTTAGTCTTCAAGAGTCTTATACTCTTGGATCCCTTTCAATCACACAATGTGATTCTTTCAATGAATAAAATGTTTGAAGCTCACCCACTCTAGATCGAATGATGAATACAATGAGAGCTCTCATTTTCTAGAGTGATACAAATTTTTATTTATTTTGATCTCAATCAAAAACTCATAATAAATGCTCAAAGATTAAAGTATTGAATGCTAGCAAGTATGTATATTTTTGAATACTTCAATACTCTCCCAATAACCCCAAGGGTTGATTTTAAAAGCCCAAATACGAATAGAGATGTTGCAGCATTAAATGCTCTGAACTGCCCGATCTATTTTAATCTCAGCCATTGGATATGTGATTTTGACGTGCCAATTTAAAATTTGAAACTTCGGTCATGAACTTCGGTCAACTGAAGTTGAAGTTCGGTCGTCGTTAGTCTGCATTCTAGTGGCTTGGCTTAGTGTTCTGATTTGCTTTTCTAAGGTTCGGTCGTACACAAATTGAACTTCGGTCGACTGAACTTAAAGTTCAGTGTGGTTGGCCTTCATTTCTAGTGACTTTTTATATGCTCTGCCTTGAACTCTTTTCTGGCCTTGACTTCGGCTATGCTTTCTTAAAGGATTCGGCTGACCTTGAAATTCAGTCATCTACCTTTGGAACTTCGGTCGTCAATAACTTGTATTTCCAGAAGTGTAGTTCACTTCTAGGCATTTGGCATTTGGCGGTGGCTTTCTTAGACATTCGGTTCTGCCTCTTTGTCTTCGACTGTCAACTTTGGTTGTGCACTTTCCAAACTTCGGTTGCCAGTGAACTGAAAATCCAGAGACCAAGTTTCTTTTTCTTTGCTTGTTTTGTTTCACAGTTTCTGCTTTTGACACTTTCATATGCATTTTAACATCAAATATAACTTGTATGAAATTTCAAAACTCTTTTTATATATATATATATATATATATATATAAAAGTCTATTTTTAATACTACTCTTTGGTTTTCACTTTTAACAATGATTTTTAA
>BRYF01000024.1:5047500-5050000 GCA_030159135.1 Actinidia polygama | reverse complement strand
TAAAATTAATTTTTGATTCATATCATAGTCGTAAATTTTTATAAAATATTTATGAATATATCTATAAGAATTCATAAACGAATCATAAATATTCATAAAATTTATCAATCATATCAATAGAATTCATAAGAAATCAATTCATAACAGAATATATCATAACAATAGCCACAAAAATTCATAAAAAAATCAATACAATTTATAACCAAATCAATAAAATTTATAAAAATAGTTAAATCACACTTTAATTGGTGAGTTCTATGGCAATTAATATTTTAAAATAATTAATTCATTATTTGAAGCCACACTAATTCATAACGACAACCATAACTATTCATAACTAAATAAAAATAATTCATAACAAAAAAAAATCATAAAAGTAATTTTAATTGGTGAGTTAATTGGTAATTAATCATTTGAAGTAACTAATTAATTAATTCATTAGTTAAAGTCACATTAATTCATAATAATGGCTATGATCATCCATGAATAGTGACCAAAATAATTCATATCTAAACCACAATATATCATAAATATTTTAAGATTATATCCATAAGAATTCATAAAAAACTATAAAAATTCATAAAACTTACCAAACATAACAATAGAATTAATAATAAAACATCTCATAACAATGGTCATAAAAATTCATAGTAAAAACAATGCAGTTCATAAGCGAACTAATATGATTAATAAAAATAAGTTTAACGGGTACCGGTTGTTTAATTTGTCATTATTAACTATTAATTTATTTAAAAGTTCATATTAAAAATTTCACATACTATTAAATAAAATGCTAAAGGTAAACTCCAAATATAGGATGTATACCAGAGAATTTTCCTTAAATAATAGTTATGCGGCTTGTTGACAATGTTGCCAAACACATGTAACCGAACACCATTTGTAATAATTAACCAAAGAGCTAAATAATCTTCTTCTTTTTTGTCTCAAATGGAAATAAATAAGTTACGAACTATCGCGAAAAATCCACTATAATTTTCTCTTTTTTATTCATTCAATACAAAGGGGAATGAATGCTGCATATATCGCAACAATACGACTCATTGTCTCAAATGGAAATTAAATAAGTTACAAACTATCGCGAAAAATCCACTAAAATTTTCTCTTTTTTATTCATTCAATACAAATGAGAAAGAAGGCTGCATGTATCGTAACAATACGGCTCAAACCCAGGCACCGGGAGGGAAGTGCCTCAGATTTGAAGCTTAAAAACAATAATTTAAATCACGCTTTCTGTTAAACCAATATGAATATTGCATACAATTTTTTTTCTAAATTTGTTTCTTTAAGTTTCCTGCTAGTTTTCTTTTAAGTTTTTAGCTAATTTTGTTGTGGTAGAAAATTGGGCGAGCAATCCAACAGTCAATATTGCTCTTATACCTCGTCAGGGAACCTCGGTACAACTCGAGCCACCTGCGCAGCAATGAACAAACGTTACCGGCGGGGGTGGGGCCACTCAAAACCCCTCTGGCGTGCGAATCAGACCAAGGCGATCAAGAGATAATAAATATGAAAAAGCTCTCAGAGAATTGTATATTTTGTGTATTGAGCGTATTAAATTGTACCTCATTATGATGGGAGGAGCGACATTTATATAGATGGAGTAATGGGACGTGTCAGTGGATCACGGCGAGATCCTCGGAAGGATAAGTATGTGAGGATATCCTAAAAATATAGGAGATAAAATAGGAGGTTGTCAACTGAAGAACAATCCACAATTATAGAAGTCGTGATGGAGTTGGAGTCTAATGGACATAATTCCCTTGTGGAGGTGGAATCCTCACGGAAGCAGATTCTGATCAGGCAGGGTAATGGAGGAGTCTCGCGGTGGTAGACTCCTTAGAGAGGTAGAGTCCTCACGGGGTTGGTCTATGATAAGGCGAAGTAACCCACCTCACCCATTGGCGATATAGAGATAAGATATCACATCCGATGTACTGGTGATATAAGCAACTAGTGGCAAGGGGCCATGGGTGACCAGGACTATAGTGGTGATAGGGCCATATGATCCTTCAAGCGACGTGCCTATCTTGGTAGGCGGATATTTTACCCCACATCAAATTTAATAAAGCCTTCTTTAAATTCTAAAGAGTTTCTTCTGAGTTTCCAAGACGCCTCTTTGGGTTGGATTGGATTAAGGACTCAATGCAAGAAAACGAATAGGAAAGGAAAAAGTCGATGGAGCCAATGACACGTGGGAGTGTTGTAATGAAATAAAATCGTACGCAGTCGATAGCACATCCGATGTACTGGTGATATAAGCAACTAGTGGCAAGGGGCCATGGGCGACCAGGACTGCAGTGGTGATAGGGCGATATGATCCTTCAAGCGACGTGCCTATCTTGGTAGGCGGATATTTTACCCCACATCAAATTTAATAAAGCCTTCTTTAAATTCTAAAGAGTTTCTTCTGAGTTTCCAAGACGCCTCTTTGGGTTGGTTTGGATTAAGGACTCAATGCAAGAAAACGAATAGGAAAGGA
>BRYF01000024.1:5007500-5010000 GCA_030159135.1 Actinidia polygama | reverse complement strand
CTAGGTTACCCTAGTGGACGAGTGGTGTCTCGTGAGGGTTTCCAGTGATGACACCCACAAACATCAACTCATGTCATGTCAAGAGGCTAACAAAGACACAACAATCATACAATAACTCCATTCAAAAGAAATCTCGATTCTCTTAATTCATGAATAGTGCGAGTCAAAGGTATAAAGCATCAAAGAGATGAAATCACATTGAAGTACACTATCAATGACATATAGCCCAAGCATCACAACGCATGCAATTGTATCCTTTATGCTTTGATTCCAAATCTCACTAGACATACACTCAACTCGAAAATGCGAACACTCAAGGTTCTCTCAATTTGAAAAACTCGGTAAAAGAGTAAGTGTATAATATATTCAACCCGAGCAATTTTCGTCACCAAGAACCGCTAAATCATAAGTGTATCGACTTGGCATAACTTAGTAAAAGAACATTTACGGTTCAAGTAATAACTAAAGATTTGACATGTAACAATTTATACTAGACTGAATTAATGACTCGTAAAATTCCGGATATATTAGGGCCATGTGAAAGAAGAGCCGAGAATAACGGAGAGGGAAAAATGGAATTAGAAATTCAACACGTGTATTGCGCACTACACATGATGGCAAGAATGTAATCAATCCTCAATCCCAATCCTTACAATAACATTTGACTTTTCAACTTCTTTCATTTTTTTTTTTTTTTTTTTTTTTTTTTTTTTAGAACCACTCCATACAACTTCACTAACTTCTATGCAATGCATTACCTTAGCATTTACACACATTTCGAGATCATGTGTAAACGAGTATCAAGATGAATGGCTCAAGAGAAATGAAATGGCCTAATCATACAATCCGGAAAATATCAAGTCAAAACTTCAAATATGTATAAAATATCAAAAACTCCACCTACTACTCAACACGCAAACCAAACTCAAGAATAACTAAGCCATTCAATTAAAGGAATATCAACAAAATATTCTGAGTAAACGTAAATCACTCCGAAGAACGATCATTTGGCTCTAAACTCACAAGGCACAATCTCCACCTTCTAAGGATACGCATGCACACGAGAGATAGATACAATGTCATATAGCAAGATAGTGTACAACGATGTAGACTCACTCTTATGATGGATTTATGACTAAAACTTGCATCATCACTACATAGAGGTGAATCAATCAATATTCCAAACTTAATTCAATGCATGATATAATTGTATCTCATTATAAGTTTGCAATGCCATGAATAGAACGATGATCCTCAGAATAAGTTCAACACATCCATCAATCAATAACTATAAAAATCAATTAACTCTTGTTGAGATGCGAGAAATTACATGCCACTATAACGGAACCAGAAAACTTACCTGTTTTGGATGAATTCAAAACAAATTGCTTGAACAAAACCTGTCTCAAACACCGTTAGATCCATAGGCAATTATCAATCAAACCCAGAATACCGAAAACAAAGTTTTCATCCATCCAGCTTTTAAAAACCAATATCCCAAAACAGAACATCCAAAACAGTTAACCAAAAATAAAATAAGAGTTTTAGACTAGAAAGTAAAAACATAAATTAAAAGAAGATAGTTTAAACTCCTATGATTCATTTCCATCATCATCATCATCACTTGCTGGTGCTGGTGGCTGCCTTCTCATCATCATCGCCATCATCTCCTGGAGCATGACAGTGTTACCTTCAACGTGTTCCTCAATGTTCTTCCATCGAGACTCAGATGAAGCAATGAAAGCATCTAATTTCTGACCTTGTTGCTCCACTGCAGCTTGCAAACTTGCAAAATCAATTCCTGACGTCTGCCCCATTTATTTTTCATAACTCGCTCTTCTCCTCAATTCCTCCACTTCTTTCCTCCTCTTCTTTTGCCCCTCCGAACGACTTAGGGTCGCATAATCTATTGGGTTATCCTGATCAAGGGTGATGAACTCTCGGGGAATCTTAGCTCTCGAATCCCTAATCAACTTGGTAAGCATGCAAGTAAAGGGAATCGATCCCTTAGGGTTAGGGTGTGTGTAAGCATGGTATATTTGCAAAAACATATACCGTGGTAAATCTATGGATTTTCCTATCCCAATAGCCCAAAGTAATTGAGCTCGATTTAAACTCACGTCCACAGTCCTCTTCAATGGCATCAACGAGTGGCAAGAAAACAGAAAAAGGATGAGGTACCTAGAGTTCAATTTCTGTTTACTGCAATTTACTATTCCATCCCATGTCTCTCCCCTTTTAAACAACTCATTATAGATAACTGGCAAGGGAGGGGCTCCTACATCGGGGTATTCAAACTCAGGATTCTCCACTCTCTTTAGCCCAAAATAATGCACAAAGGTGTCAGGAGTTAAGATGATCTCCTTCCCCCTGACCCAGGACACAATCTTCTCATTCCCCTTCTCAGCTATCGGGGAAGATATATTTGCCATAAATTCGGCGCAGAGGGTCATTACACACTCTCCTTTAAACGAAGCTAAACCTAACCACCCTCGATCAG
>BRYF01000024.1:4987500-4992500 GCA_030159135.1 Actinidia polygama | reverse complement strand
TAGTGTCATCTTAGAGTCTCAGTAATTCAACCCTTGTGGTTGACAAGACTAAAATAAGAATGCTTAGGAGTACTAAATTCAATGTCACTGAGTAGATTGATTGTGCATTGAAAATGCATTTTGCACAGTTGTAGTTGTGATGAAGATCCAAGTTTACTTTTGGTGGAAAGGTGGTGCACTCTACTTTGCAGAAATGGAAGAGAAAAGGTTTTAACATGATCAAGTTGTATAATTAGGTATTTCTGTTTGTTTGTAAGATCACTTCCATTTTAGATCTGTTCTTGTATGCTTTTCATTAGCAGCTCGTTGTTGGGGTGGCTTTGATCTTTTTAGCAAAACCGTCGCGTTCTTGTTATTGCAAGTTTAATTTGTATGTATACCATGTCTCTCTTGCTTGTTGAGGAGTGGCTGCATTCGCGCCACTTTGTTACCATTTTCTATCATTTCCATTCCTAGGAATCTTCAACACTATGAAGTAATCTCCTCGCTACCATTTAGGCCGTGTTTGAATTAAGGAATTGGTGAAGGAAAAAAAGAAGAAAGGAAACACTTATACAACTAGGGGAAAGGAAAAACCAAATTAATGTGGTTCTGCTAGAGTGATGATGGTTAAGTGGGAATATTGGTCTGGGCATAGTGATGTAGTGTAGGAATTGGCTGAGAATGGCAGTTGTTTGCTGAATTCATGTGGACAGTTCTCTATGGTGAATGCGTGGGATATATGGACATAAACCGTCCATGTGTTGGCAAAAGCTAGAGTGATTTCAGCAAGATGTTAACCTGGTATGACAATGGTTTAAATTCTTCATAAACTTGTAATTGAACAATACAGGGTTGCTGATTAATTATTCATGAACTCTTTTCTGGTATTCGTACAAGAGTGCCAAAGTACCAAATGTACATCTATGGTTTCTGGTCAACTGTGTAAGTATAAAATCTGTAATTATACTATTTTCTTTTATGCACAAAAACTCATTTATAGGATCTTGAATTCAATACATATCAAGAATAATCAGAACACAGTAATTGAAACATACACTTAATCGCCATTGAAATTTATTGAGTACGTACTTTAATGAAGCTTTAATTTCTCGACTCACCTTCTTCTCTGTCTCTCACTTTTCAGGATAACTATATTATACTTTTACTGATTAAAAAAGAAACTTAATAAGGGGTAGTTATCCGTATTCTCTATAGAATAAAGAAAAGGGCCAGATAACTCGTCAATAAGGATTAATATCCATCAAGGTTTCATTATTATCTTAAAAGAGTATTTTACTATATATAACTATAATATTAATTAATTAAACCTTAACAATAAATGCCTTACTCTAACATATAGTCTAAATGCAATAAAACATGCATAAAAATAGTGGAGACTAATGGACCACCAATAAATAAAAAATAAATATGAGATTAACATTCTCCCATTTGACAAGTTGAGTCAATAATAGTGTAAATTATATATTTCATTAAACTATGCATTTTTATTTTATTTTATAATGACCTGAATGGACTCCACAGTTAAAACTTTGACACTTGATCACGAATTTAAAAATTAGCTAATAGGTTCAACCAAAATAAATGCTTTAATGCTTTGATTAATTCAGATCAACAATATTAGTCATAGAGGTAACAAACAATTGACGTCATATTCCCTTCTATTTACCACAGCATTGATAACTTTCATTAAGCCAATACATACATATAGGCAACAATGCCTATAAAGTCCCTATAATTTGTCTGACATTTCCTGTTCATATTCAAAATACCATGTGAACACATAATTGAAAAAATAGAAAAATGGAAACAAACTAATACTTGCGCGATCATAGTGTCAAACACAATAACCCCTTAATCATAATAGTGGTGCTCTATTTTATTTTAATTGACACTTATTATTTATGGACTCGTTCTCTAAAACTAAGTACTTTACTCTTATGTGTTTGAAAACATTAGGAGTACTTTCCAAATTAGAGAAAAATATTACTGCAAAATGATTACAATAAATCTTCAGTAGTCTGGTAATTGAGTCAACAACACCAAGACAAACGATGAAGTTCCACAACCATAATACCTGACTAGTGGCATCAAAACATGCCACAAACTCAGACTCCATCGTGGATGAAGCAATAAGTGATTGATTCTCATATCTCTCTCACGAAATCGCCCACATCCTAACAGAAAGACAAAACCTGATATTGCCTTTCTCTATCGGGATAATGAATGAAATTGAGTTTGAGTATCCGATCACGTCCAAATGATCTAATATTTTATAACCAAGCACATAATTTTTAGTTTTCTGAAGATATCTCATAATATTATTCACTATTTTCCAGTGCCCTATCCTGGGATTATCTTGATATTTGCCTTACATCCCAACTATTTTACCCCGCAATATGTTGTGTAACATTCCTTTTTATACTTGAAGGGCAATTTTGAAAATTAATTAGTTTCATGTGAGTATAAATTAGATTGTGAAGTATTCGTCCATTTCAAAGTAAAGAAAAACAAACATAATTAGTATTCCAGTAAATATTCAAAGGATTCATAACTAGTAAACAAACGTGTGATGGATGGGATAAGTTTGAACTGCTTATCCTACTTTCTTCCTAATCCTTTTGGGATTGTCAGATTGGGATTGGAATGAATAGCAAACCCCAATGAATTGAAACATGGCCTAAAAGTAATGTCAGTGGGAAGTGGAGAAAGGCTTCCACATGCAGTGTAAGCACAAGAGAGAACCAACAGATGACCATGCACAAGATTGTCAAAAAGAGACAAATATTTTATAATTTCAATTTGAGAAAGATTATGATGAGATTACCACTCAATATGTATATTTGTCAGTTTGCCAAAATTTCAACTTTCCACCCATTTCTTGTGCAAGTGGAAGATATGATAAGAATAAAGCCTTCTACATTTGATTAAACTACTTAAAAGCAGCTAATTAAAACACCAGATCTCATATAAAGTGGAAAATCATAACCATTAATGAATTGATTAGCTTTTATTTTTATACGCAAAAAGTAATATTTGATTGTAATAATCAAACCTTACAACATGAAGAGGAAAGCATGAATAGGCATGCGATTAGAAAAAAGCCAAAAAAGCTTATTCCCAATACAAACTTCTAACATACAAACCTATGATACTAGTTAGCAAGATACTAATTAACATAAACAAAACTCCCAATGTAGCTAGCCTATATGCTAGCATAATACTTAATTTTTTCAAAATCTAATTCCCGCAATTCACAATCTCCAAAACACGTTCACATTCTTTTAACCAGAATGCATTGAGATTTTTCAAAATACTTTCACTTTTAAAGCCTTTTTCATCCATTTTCTTCACTTGCTTTGTGGAATTTCCCTTTTTCCTTTCGGGGGTGGTCCTCTTTGCTTTATAGATTTTACTAATATTGATTTTTTCGCGTATCGAAACAATTTCTTACCAAGTTCTCTTTAGTCTCAGCAAAAGATATTTAAAAGAATGTTAGATTTTATCATATTGTTTATTAATATTTTTTCTGCGAAAAAATCACTTTATCCCCTTGTGGTTTGGATTATGTTTGGATTACTGCTTTAATGTTTAAAAATCACCCGATAACTCTCTGTGATTTGTGAATACAGTGCATTGTCTCATTTTTTTATCCAAACTCATTTGCCTATAATAAGAGTGAAGCTTGTTTTATGGCAAAAAATGTCCCTATAAAATCATCAAATATTCGAAAGATTGTTATCGTCTTCTCTTTTCTGTTCTCTCTCTGCGATTTTACTTTCCTAATGTCTCCGCCACTACTCTCCGTCATCTTCTTTCCACTCCTCACACTCCCAATTCCTTTTCCATTTGGTACTTATACATAATGAATATATACTATGTGTTTATTTATGTATATGAGTGTGTGCTTCTCTTTTTGTGTGAATAGAAAGTTGACACCGTGAAAGATCAATTTATATGTTGTTAACAAATTTCAATAATATTAAACATTGGTTTAGAAATCAAATTGCATTTATATAATTTAAAAATATAAGTACTTAATACTACTATAATTTTTTTGGAAAATGCTATGGGTACCACAATGTTGCACCCCAAATGTACACTTGGGTGAGGTGGAGCATTTGAATTGGCTGACATGACTGGGTGGACCCCACACCCAGCCAATCCAAATGCTCCACCTCACCCAGGTGTGCATTTGGGGTGCAATATTGAGGTACCCATAGCGCTACTCAATTTTTTTTTTATCTTTTTAGACACATCTTGCAACTACGGTGGCCCCGGCCGGTCCATCATGATGGTAGGCTATGATGTTTCCTAGTATTAGTGTTTTGGTGGCTGTGCATACGTGTTACTCTTACTTTAGCAGCATTCTAGAATGTAATTCAGGTCACCATCATATAAGTGGAAAATGGAGACACGCCAGCGTAGGCACATACCTGCTGCGCTGTCTAATCCTAGGACTAACGTAAGCCGATCAGAAGATTTCGGAATGTTTAGGATTATCAAATTTCATTCCCATGTCAAATACTAATAATGTTACTTCTGAAAACATTTGAAAAATATCCTAAATATTAAGATATTTTAGGAATATCTTAGGATGTTTTTTTTCAACTTTAGTAATTTTTAATTTTTTTTATTTAATTTTTTTATTATCAGTATTAATTTTTTTTTTTTATCTTTATTTCATGTATAAATCCTGCAGTATTCTAATGGAATAATACAAGAAATTATTATCCTTTATTCTAACTTTCTTCGTGGAATCAGAGCCACATTGGTCTTGGTCAGTGTCCTCCACTTACACCATTGGAGGGGGTTCCGCCTTTGCTAGAATATTATCTGGTGTTTTCTTTTTCTTCTTAATTTCCTCCACCACTAGTCACCTATGTTCTTGATGTCGTCAATATCTTGAGGCCTCTTGCCCGTTTGGATATTTGCTGTCTTGCACAGCCTTTTGTTGCCTTGCGCAGCTTGCCACCTCGTATAGCCTTCATTGCCACTAT
>BRYF01000024.1:4962500-4965000 GCA_030159135.1 Actinidia polygama | reverse complement strand
CATTCTAGTGCTTTGCCTTTGGCTAGCTGCTCTCACCAGCCTCTCTTTTGCTGATGCGAGGAAGCTATCAGATCTAACTACTGATTCTACTTTGTTAGAAGAAAGGCACAATTGCTCAAAGAGACCAAAACCACATAAACCACCAAAGGAACCCACACCACCATCACCTACACCATCACCTGCACCCACACCAACTAGCCCAGAGGCACCATCCCCTTCTACTCCACCAAAGCAGCTAATGAAGGCGCCCACTCCACCAAAATGGCCGGCAAAGGGAACAACACCACCACTGCCAAATGTCCCTCCTGCACCTCTAGACGCAGACATGGATGAAGAAGAAGTGCTTGAGCTTGAGCATAAGCATCACCACCCGAATGCACCAAAATCACCAAAGGCACCAAAGTCCCACACTGAGCCACCACTAGGACCAACACCGCCATCACCGCCATTGACACCAACACCAACACCAGCGTTGCTGCCAACAACACCACCAGCACCACATGCACCAACATCACCAGCCCCAGTTGAATTGACACCACTGATGCCCCTTTCTCCTCCGCTTGAGAAGCAATTGCCTAGTTCCTAGACCAACTTTGAGTTTATTTTAAGTACAATAAATGCTAGTATAATAAGAGCTACTTCTCAACTGTTGTACTCGTTATGAGTGAAATTACTCTTTAGTATCCTAAATGTTCTCTTCCATTTAACTATCTGCAATATCAAACTCTACAAAATAATAGCACTTGTTTAACACATAATTTCCAAACCTGTGGAAATTTACATAATTTCTAAGGTATGAATGAAGTAGGGCTCGGAAGGTCCATCACTTGTAGAAATCAATTAGGAAAATAAGGCTGCCACCAGATCAATACATAAAAGTTGAATCCAACTAAAACTCTTGTTAGCTTGTCTCAATTGGAGGTGAATGAATGGCCGAGTGATTTAGCTTTTTTATTAAATTACTTGATTCAATTCTTTTTTAAAAACAAAATTGCAGTATGGTTGATGCAATTCCCCTTATTTTAGATTACCTCTCTCTCCCCTTTTGGGGCTCATGGATTGCAGGCAAATCTACTCTTAAACTCCAGGAGAGGGGGTCAATCCATGTGCTCAATCGTAGATTAGCTGGATTTGTGAAGAACTATTGCTTTTGTAATGATGTCATAGCATAACAATGGGAGGATCAACTTTAGACCAATACCAAACACAAATTTGATATGGTTCATATTGAAACAGACAAAAAATATGTTTATAATTGAATGCTTACAATGTATGTTTGTTTGCCTAGCAATCTCATGAAGTTCTCTTGCAAAACTTTGCTTGTTTGATTTTGTAATTGCGGCAAGGACATACTGGTTTTATGCGAGTGGTTTCTCTTCATCCATTTGCTTGTGGTTACTGATCTATCTGAAAAACCTTATAAAATTTATAAGAGTTATGTTTCATGAACTCAGGTTGTGGGTACATATTTTGTCGGATTCATTTGATTTTCGTTTTTTGGGACCATTTGGATGCGACCAGCTATGCATAACGCGACCATGTCATGCATGTTAGAGTCAGTAGTATCCGAGCTACGTTCATCTTTCACTCTTGTGTTGCTTGAGTAAGCATCGTCTAGGGACTTGATTCAATTAGTGAATCAATGCTTCAGCTACTGCTGTTTATGTGCTATTCGTCTCAAAAAAAAAAAAAAAAAAGCTATTGTTTCATTACTAAGAAAGAACTTTTATTGTGTCTCTAGTTCAGGCCCAATTTGTGATAAATTTCAGGACGAAGTTGGATTACTTTTATTTTTACTAAACTTTTTTTAGTTATGGTTCAAAAATATTTTATTTATGAACCAAAAATGTAAATAAAAGATCAAAAAAAAGTCAATAAAGACAAAAATAACTCCTGAAATTTATCCCCAACTTGGCCTGATTGTAAACAAATGCCTTATGAATCAGAGACTGGTCATAAATTTGAATTGCTGAAGTAGTTGTTTTACATATGTTTGCAAAATTCAGGAAAACAATTGCTATACATGTTTAATTATGTGTGAAGAATAACCTTACTGGTTTCGTCGGGTGAGAGAAGAGAGCAAATTAAGAACTTGTCCCTTAAGGTTCCATTCAATTACCCAAAAATGATAGAAAAATATGCAAAAATCAGCTTTTCTATATTTTTTTAAAGTCAGTTATCAAAAAAATTATGAGATCCTAAAACAAATGAAAGATGATTAAATAAAATATGCAAAAATTAGTTTTTCTTTATTTTTTTATGGTCAGTTATCAAAAAAATTATGAGATCCTAAAACAAATGAAAGATATTTATTATTTAACCATTGAAGTGTAAAATATGAATAATGTTTATTATCTAATCATTTTATGAGAAAATGCCTAAAAAATAAAAAATAAAAATCCAAAATCTTTTTTTCTTGGCAAATAAACACTTGAACGCTAGTTTTCTTGAAAATTTTCAGTGTCAAATGAACGCACAAGACGAAGTTAGTATTTTTTTT
>BRYF01000024.1:4950000-4952500 GCA_030159135.1 Actinidia polygama | reverse complement strand
AACCAATATAGAAGTACAGGGATTGCATTAAAAAACATAAAAACTCAGGGTATGATTTTTAATTATTGACAAACCTTGGGATCTTTCTCATAATCTTCCCTGTTTTCTTTCTTTGTATTTTTTAATAAATATTTAGTTGTAGATGTGTCAAGAAGACCTTTACTACTCGTTTAATAACATAGATAAAGAATTTCCAAAAACGCGCTGTTTTCTAAATTAGTTATTAACTAGAAAATTTGACCAGTACTTTGCAGATAAATTATGGTAAGTACGGTATATTCTTAAAATTGTTCTAGAAAAATCACACCTAACCTTTATGTGCGCAGCTTCAGAAGATTAAAACCACTTTGTAAAATTAAACCTAATTAAGAAATTCCTCAAATTATTATTCAACCAAAACCTTGTAAACAAACATGCTAACATTATATGGTACATAGCAATAGTTATTGTAAGGAGATAAAATATCCGGTATCAGTTTTGGCTGAGCTAGACAAGCACCGCTGCTGGACCGTCGCTCTATAACAAGCTCGCAGGGGTCTTCGCGTTAGAGCTCGATCGGTCGGCAACGGTTGGCGGGGATCTGAATGGCACATCAGAGGCATAAGGTAACTTGCACGGCAAAATTTTCTCTGACACTCACATGCTTGGATCCAGATGCCGGCGACATAATGGGTTAACTACCAACCATGTCTTATGGCATGATTGAGTCAGCCGCCTACTCACTGATACAGCAGTCAGCGCGTCCAAGCACGTGCTGAACTGCATTATAAAAGGCATACCCTTTTTATCTCAAAGGTACACAAAATATTTTTTGAGTATTATCATTTTTCGTGTTACAACACATTGAAAAAAAGAATAATAAACGTTACTACACATTGAAAAAAAATAATAATTTACAAACTTCAACGTCATTTGGAGTGCAAAAAACTGATCATATAATCATATTGAATTTAATATAAAAAAAATTGTGCGTGTTTCTTTCAGTGCTATACATTGATCATGAAACGAAGATCTTCATTTTCCGCCTAAATTGAAAAGCAACTCAATCTGTAAAGCATATACACCCACTTGTCCAGATGTGAGTTGCTCCAGTACTCCACTAAGATGAACGCAATGTGACATTTCAAAAATAATTTTCTATCATAAATTTTTACATTTGTACAATTATCATTTTTCTTCTTGTCATCCACATCTTCTTTACGCTTCTCCCTCTTGCATACAAATGAGATCCATGCGAAATCATCTGGAAATAATCTCCAATTGCTGCCAACTTCACATAACCCTCGTTGCCATAGTTTAATGACAATGACATTTTATACACACAAGCTATTAAAAACAAAATTTTCTTCGAAACCATTGTTTAGTGATTGGGATCTATGTAGAAATCACTATCAAAACCTATGGCCTATCACTTGACATTTTTGAAATGGACGGTTTGAATTGTCTAGATACATGCACCCTTTGAAGCTCATGAACTATTTCTTAGTCATCAAAATATAGAGAGCTTATCTTTGAGGCTTGAAAGTCCCGTGATATGGAAAGTGACCACTCATTCAACTATGTGTCTATAACTTGGTGCCTAATTAGAATTTCAAACTTTCCCCATTATAAGTTTCTAGGAAAGCCATTTAGGGTTAATTTTCTAGGTATCCAACTTTTATTAGTGCATAAGACCAGATAAATAAATAAATAATTTGCAAGTTATAGGCCTGTAATGGCGGTCGTCACTCTTTTGATTTTAAAACCATGTATTATCGTTTTTGTCATTTGTCACCAAACTAGAAAGGCCCGCCATTTCTAGATTTTTCATAAAAAAACAAATAGCAACCATTCAATATATGTATACCAAGAGATTTGAAACACGAATACTCTAAATGTAGTCTCGCGCACGTGCCATGTTTTAATTAAAAATACCTTTTAGGAAAACAAAATTGTTTCCACAGTAAATTTTCTGTTTAACATAATTTTAAAGGTTATTAAAATAGTCATTTATCATAGAAGTCGAAGTCGAAGTCGAAGGGTTCAATTCGTTATTAGACTCATAAGAGAGACTCTGAATTTTAGGTCGTCACATGCAGTCAGAACTAAAAATTCATATTACAGTCCGTATTTTCTTTTAAAATTTTCATTAGTGAATCACCATTGTTAAGGTAAATTTCTGGTTGCATCCAATATCATTCTGGAGCTATATTCTCCTGATGTCACCCCTTTAGTAGGTGTTACATATAATTGGCTATTTAACCCTGAGGTGCTACGTATAGTTGGCTATTTAAAATTCTAGTTGCATCCAATATTAAGGGCTAACCCTGAGATGACGTTTTGGAGCTAGACTCCTCAAATGTCATTTTTTAGTGGGTGTTAAACGTAATTGACTATTTAATTCATATAATAGTAAGTCACGGATTTGTATATCTGTAGTGGATAAACTCACACTTCATATGCTAGGTACAACTTTTCCAGTGTTGTGTGGAAGCGTAAAAGAACATACAACATAAATATG
>BRYF01000024.1:4932500-4935000 GCA_030159135.1 Actinidia polygama | reverse complement strand
TGAATTTCAATAGATAGCACACATGTTCAAAAAGAGGACAAAATCAAATATTTTAAAAAATAACTTCGAAGTTTTATAAAGTATATTGTATACCTCCTGCTTACCTTAAATTAAAATTAGGATCATTAGATAGATTGGTCTATCATCCGTGAACATCATACTAAAATTTAACCTCGATCGGATCTCATCTCTCCATTAATTTTAATATTTGATCACTTATAATCATAGTAGCCACACTATATAATTTTCCATGTCTCCTTTTCTTTCTCAAACTCTCTGTTTTCATTTATATAGATTGTCTTTCAAAGAAAGACAAAGAAGAGAGGTGGTTAATGGTGTGTCAGTCGACACATGTCAAATTATTTCATAAAATTACACTTTAGCCCCTCTAATTTTTAAATAATTATATTATTTAAAAATTCTTTTTAATTTATCTCAAAAGCTATTTATATTTTAATTTAACCTCAAAACTCATTAAATGAATTAAATTTAATTTATTTTATAATAAAGTAAAGAGAATGAAGGGTCGGGGTATTACAAAAAAAGACTACTATTTTAGATGAAGTCCACACATGATTTTTAACTAATCACGATGTGGGTACGGTATTCACGTATCCTTGTCAACAGTGGCAGAACCTGAATTTTAATATAGAATGACACCTATTTACTGTCATCTTACAAATATGCCTTCCCATAATGCACTGACAATTAAATAGAACTAACTTTTGAACATAAGTTACAAGGCATAAAAGTTTATAGGAAGCTCCTCTATTAGACTAATCTTCTAACATATTTAATTCATGTCACAAAAATTTAAATTTAAAACTCTTTTTTATCACGCCAAACAAAAATATCATCATACTCTCTATATCCTTTTTTATTTCTCACTATAGCCCACCATCCCTATGCATTCTTTCGGTTCAAGTACTATTAGTTATTATTTAAATGCAATTTGTTCCATCATTAGAATCCCATTCCAAATTAAACAACTCAACCTTGGAAAAATTAAAAAATCAGAAGTAAAATAAATGAAGAGGCATAAGCTAGTCATGGTGAATGCATGTCCTTTCCTTTTAGAGATGTAATTGGTGCATGAACCTAAATACTTCAACATATAATTATTCATATATTTGGCCTAATCCAACATACTTTATTGAACTGCTGTTAGAAATTAGCATAAGAAATGACCAATTACATTTGGTTCGACTAATACTCTCAAATTCAGTACCCAGGCATTTTTCCCTACCCTCTTAATAAAAAAAAATGTTCCTTAATTGGCTCATTCTTTTTTATTTTTTAAAGTTCGATTAGAGAAATAGGAAAAAGAAATTGCAACTCACTAAGAAATCATTCCAACAAAAAAATCCGATCAATTAAACATCAATAGTCATATAATCAAATTACGTTTTGCGTGTAAAAAACAAATAACAAGTATGATTTTAGAACTAGATCAATACCAATCACTACCAATGTCCAATCAAGTTAATATTTTGTAACAATAACTTTCTCGATGACGTTTACGAATTGAATGATTTGCATCAAGAAAATCTAGAGTGGGCCCATTATTGTGGATAGTACGGTGGCACAATCTCAGTCAAATTCATGGTGGATTTGGTAAATATTTAGACAAATGGCGTCCCATCACGCATGGTTAATTAGTTTAATTTACTCATTAATTAAGCATCAAATCGTAAAGATGCTAATTAATAAATACAAATGAAGGACCAAGCTTCTCTCCAATCCAAATTAGACTGCACTAGTATAATTCAAGCATTTTGAATCCCGTTTTAGTCTCATGTTGATGATCCAAATCGTTCATACTGTAAACCTCATCGAGAACTTTGATCGGATACAGATCAACAGTCGATCAATGTTAATTTATATCATAATGTATGAGTATAATCCTATATGCCATACTAATTTGTTAAGGTATCAATTTGTATTCAATCAATATGATTTTTTATAATATTAATCTTCACATTAGAGGCTACAATATTAATTATTTGAATCATCAAAATGAACTCAAATTGGGATCCAAAATGCCTGAACGACACTGTACAATCCAAACATTTGTACTGTTTAGAATCTGGTTCCCAAATCAAATGGTCGAGTATTAATATTGTGTTTTAACCTATAATGGTTAGGCTCAATGAATCTACAACTAGAAGAAAATTTTTCAATACCCCTCTCTCCCTCCTCCTCTCTCTCCCTCTTTCAAGGTTGCATGATTAATCTTTAAAAATCAGCACAGGTTCAATGTATTATAAATTAATCATTGTCACCCATTCTAACTCAATCATACCCACTTATTATGCCAATTTTGATATCAACCATTCAAGTCTCATTATAACTTTTAAGTAGAACAAAGAACAAGAAAAAAAGAAAAGAAAAAAAAAATCTTTTTTTTTGCCAATATTCACAGGCCCAAACAGCGAGAAATAACTAGGATAAGCCAGATTTGTAAGTATGGGTCACATTAAGTTCTTCACATAGCCCTACG
>BRYF01000024.1:4907500-4910000 GCA_030159135.1 Actinidia polygama | reverse complement strand
AATCTCACGTCCACTATCGGGGGGCATGTGTGGGGTGGATTTAAAATAGGGAAAATTGGAGATTCGTTTCGAAGATAGCGTCATCGGCGTAACCACTCGCCTCATCTCTACTCTTACGAGATCCTCCACACAAATAGATTTCGTATGAAAGTGCAGTCGCCACTTAGTTTTTAACAGAACTAAGAAACTGAAGTTTTTGTTTTAAAAATAAAAATTTTGGATTCGAGAGCTAAGGTACGAAAGGGGAAGGGGTTAGGCATCCCCTTTCGCCCAATTGAAGATCGACCTATACTAACACTTTGAGAATTCTTCTTTAACTTGGTCAATTAATCTTATTATAGAACTTAGCAAGAAAAACAAGAACATATAATAATTCGCAACTAATTCACCATTTTCAAATAATTATCTAACCTAGATTTTGTATTATAATAAATAGGAATGAGAAAAGGAAGCAGTAGTCAAAAATGGATTTTGAAAAGCAAAAATAAATAAAAAATTTAAATTGAAGATGAAAAGATAGAAAACAGAGTTGGCCACGCATTCAAAAGAGGCGACTGCCACTTAGAACATGCGGCCGCCACTTCTTTCCTGAAAGAATTGGCGACCATGACATTAGAATAGGCGGTTGCCTTTATAGTTCTAGACAAGAATTTTCTAAAAGCAAGATTGACTAGAAAAACTTTTGAAATCGATGTTTTAGGAGGTTTTAAGTATTAATAGAAGCTAAAAAGATTCTAAAAAAATAGTTTTAAAAAGATTTTAATAAAAGAAACTACCTAATTTTTTGAAAAATTGGCAATTAAAGGCAAATGTGTCAAGTATTTGAAGTTATAAAGAGAGTCATGCACCTCTTGCCTTGAGAAAACCTCAAGGTGAGCTGTAGAGTTTAGACCTCCAAATGACCACCCAAAATCTTTAAATGAACTCCCCCGGGCACAAGGCGTAATCACTTCGGGCGGACATCAGTTACACGAGTTAACACTCGGAGGTATCGCGTTCGATTCCTAGTGGTTGCGTGGCATATCCGCGTTTACATCCTGAGGTGTGAAGGGCTAGCTGCTCAGGGTACAAAGATTAGTCTAGGTGAGCTCAAAAGGCCTGTCTAGGACACTCTATGGTTAATAAAAAAAAAAACTTTAAATGAACTCCATCTTCTATGACTCCAAGTGTATGTGTGTGTATTTTAAAAATATCAAGTGTATATAAAGATGATGATGGAAGTCACCTACGTGACAAGCTTTCTATTACAGCCCATATACATCATCATTTGGGATGAAAAATTGGTCCCATTATCCACCATAACTTCTCTTTTTGTCTATCTTTTCCCTTTTCTCCTCGTTATATTCTATGTGCACCATAGTTTGCAAAAAAGAGCGTTGGAGAGTTACCTGCAAATCTATAAATCACCATAGTCATGAGGAGTAGGGGAAGCACGAGCTTGAGGGAGGATGATGTGTGCATCTTTCGTGGAAGAAGTAGAGTGATGCACACTTCATGGACATATATTAACCCTGTACCTCGTAGCAATCGAAATCTAATTTTACCCATTTGCTAGTGATTAGAGAGAGAGAAACCCTAATTTTGGAGGCTTTAATCATTTTTCCCCTTTCATTTTTAGAGAACTTGTATTTATTCCCCCCACATGTGCAATATTGGGACCAATTTTTCCTCCCAAAGTGTGACATGGATAAGCTGTGATAGAAAACCTCCAACGTAGGCGACTTCTATTATCAATTTGATAAAAGTTAAAGACGGGGGTCGAATTGATAACGATTTCTAAAGATCAGGTTTTCAATTGATTTTTTTTTCAAAAAATAGGTATTTATGAGATATTTGAGTGAAAATTTAATAAGTATTTTGATTTTTTCCAAAACTAAAGTACTAATTCACCAAAATACTGAATCTTATAGTTTAATGACAAAAAACCAAAGGATTCGAAATCAAATGAAATCATCCTTTGAATTGTAAGAGCAAAATAAAGGGATTTCAAACAACGTTAAAAATATATATTATTTGATAAATATCTCTACTTCCTCATTCATCTCAACTTCAATTTCAACATTTTACCATCATTTTCCCTCGCGTATCTCTCTCTTTTCTCTTTCTTTCCAAAATATATGTTAATTAAAATCCATGTAATTGAAATATTTTTTTTTTAAAAAATGATAAACTTCACTAAACTCCCTAAGATTTTTTTATAAATACAACCACCTCCCATGTAGTTCCAAATATTGCATTAGTGTTATTTACTTTTAAAATTATTGTCAAAATTTCTCATTTGATCTAATTTTTGTGCAAAAATGACATAATTGTCATAATATTTAGGACTTCTAATATTTTTTTTCTCAATACACCAATTAAAATAAAATAAATATTATCTTTTTCTTTTTTTTACTCAAAACGCCATTTATTTATAAACTATGCCTTTTTTATTTTTTATAAATAAAAAAATAATCTAAATAATTTACTTTTTAAGTATTCCTAATCAAAATAAATTTAA
>BRYF01000024.1:4872500-4875000 GCA_030159135.1 Actinidia polygama | reverse complement strand
TTGAACCAACAGCTGAAGAAAAAGAGGTGTTACGTATGGAAGAAAAAGCATATAAAAAAAGATCGAATCTGAGTTCGCAAGCTCTGATGAAGACAACAATGAGTTTGGTGGATTCATCGAGCAAGGCAGTCAAGAACAAGACAGTCAACTTCAACTAGAATACAAAGACAAAAGTCAGATTGCTGGATTCATAGAGCAAGCTCAACACAGTCAAATTCAATTGGAAGACCGTGACAACATTCAGTTTGGAGGATTCGTAGAGCAAGAAAAAGATAGTCAAATTCATCTGGAAGACCAACACAACGTTTGCTTTGATGGGTTCATATCTCAAGCCAATCAAGCCCAAAACAGTCAAATCGATCTGCAAGGACCAAGGGAGTTCTCCTCAAACTGCTAACAATCGAATGGATGAGTTGGAAAGACAAAACAAAGGGCTCATAACAGAAAATGAGCAGTTGAGGAAGAAGATAATTGAGTTGAAAAAATTGCACATGATAGCAATCAATAATCGATTGATGCAAAGAAATCTCTTGGGCAAATGCAAAAAGAGTACCAGAACCTTATTCAGCAACTTGTAGAATCGCAAGTCATAAGGCCACACAAGAATTTCTTGTGAGAGAAGAAGTTAATCTGCTGAAGGAGACTGTCAACGAGATTCAAAGTCAAAACCTTCAATAAATTGCAGAATATGAAACAAGGCTTGTTTTGACTGAAATCCATAATGAGAAGATGACAGAAACAATTCAGGAGCTCAGGACAGAGAACAACAACTTCATTGACCAAATAAATGAGTTTATCGTCCATGACATCACACAGAACGTAAGAGAACAACTGGAGAATGAAAGGCTGAAGGCAACTGTCAAAACAATGGAGATTGAGAAGAAGAAACAGATAATAAACTATGAATCCAAATGACTTCCAGAGACATTGAGAATGAAGAAATCACCAAAAATCTCCACGAGCTTGAAACATAAAATTTCTTCGTACTTGGGGAGATATATAGCTATCAATTCAGAAGCAGCAGAAGCCCAAATGAAAGAAAATCCTCCGGAAATGGAATCACAAAATCAGCAACTAATCCAGAGCATAGAGGAAATCTTACCATCGTAGGATGTAACACCACAGTCCCATCAACAAAGAACATACGGTGCCGTCCAAGCAAGAATCCATTGAAATTGAATGAGGGAAAAATGATGAAGGCAGAGGCAAACTCAAAGAAAGGCAACAAAAATGTTACAGCAAGACCCATCATCAATGGCGAAGAGAGTGAAGAAGAAGCACCGAACTTTAAAAAAAACACCCTGACTATGATTGTGCCCCATCGAAGAGACCTCACAAAGAGCAAGCAACTGAAAAAGAGATCAAGAAGAAGATTATGTTCCCCAAATCATACCCCATGTCAAGCATTGTTAGAGAATTTGACAAGCAACTCATGCAAATAATTTATGATAAAGAAAGAGAAGAGTAAGACCAAAAACTTATCATAAAAACTTCTTTTCTCTTAAAAATATTCTAACCACTCTATCTTTTTAAATTTTCAGAGCAACTGTTTGGAATGCAGATAGTGACTTCGATGGTGTCCATGGTTGCTTTTTACTAGAGAAAAATCATATAAATATCCATAAAATTGCGGTAAAAATATGAAAAATATATAAATATAAATATGACCTATAGGCTCTAGTTAACAAGACTGCTTTTTCCTAGAGAAAATCATTTGAAAGAGTGGTAGAATACATAGACATATATTCATCCATACAAAATTATATATTACACACATATAGATGTTAAAAGTACTTAGATATGTAATGATTAATGACTTAAAGATGGACACACGAATTTAAATAGTAGTAAGGGAACATTTTCACAAGATGTTACTAGATTTGGCAAAAAAGGTATAAGAGAAGTTTCCACATTTAATAAGTAGTGACCAAACAAAGGGGACTTTTCCCCATGCTAAAAAGACCTCCAATCAGATCCTCACCCCCATGTTAAAAAGACCTTTCAGATCCTCACCTCCTGGCTTAGAATTTGATGGCCTCTGCTTCAACCCCCCCTCATTACTCCTCTAAATCTCATCACTCCAAACCCCAACTCAAAAATATCATCACCACATTTCTCTAGTAACTCTCTCTCTCTCTCTCTCTCTCTCTCTCTCTCTCTCTCTCTCTCTCTCTCTCTCTCTCTCTCTTTCTAAATTTCAATTTTTGAAACATGGGTTCGCTTGCTTTCTCTGTTTTTTTTGAAATTAATATGATATTGGCCAAGACAGTTAAGTTGTTGTCTTTTCGATCTTTGTTAGGTCTGGCCACACTAAAAAGGCACAAATGGAGAGGAACACTTTGAGAAGTGACTTGAAACACCATGGCATTGGTGGAAGATCTATGAAAGGCCACACTAATATCATCAACAACAACAACCACAACAACAATCACAAGCTTAAAGATCATTCATGGGAATATAGCACCAGTGAGAGAGAAGATTTGCTAAGTGGCCTAATCTC
>BRYF01000024.1:4855000-4862500 GCA_030159135.1 Actinidia polygama | reverse complement strand
TAAAAGAGGAAAAATTAAAGTACTATGTTTGCTTAGTTTAGAAAATCTTTATTGGTTGAGCAAACCTTTGTTATTTCAGAAATTTAGCAAGAGAAGACCAAAACAGCTCCACAATTGATATTTATATTTCTCTTATCAAATTTTGATAAAGGCATCTCTAATGACAAATTTTAGCAAGGCCAAAATTGTCTACCTTTGTTTTTTGTTAAAAAAATGAGTAGATATTGCAATAATTTTTATTCAATGGTAAAAATTAAAGTAAGTAGTCGTGCCAAAATAACATAAAATAAATAGAGTAATATTGCACAATAATGGTAAAACAACCATGTAGGATTTTAAATTTTGAAAATGAAGTTGCCAAAATAGCATAAACTGGCGGAGATGATCATAGGAAAGACAGAACAAAAGAAAGGATGAAAGAAAATTTTACATTGCCTCTCCAAGGTTTTGACGGGATTGGAGTCAAGTTAATTGTTTCGTCCCGGCTAAAAGGGTTACCCTCCATTTCTGGGTCCTTAATGGGTACATATGGGGGATCTGTTATCATTGATTTTCTCTCTTTATGTATCCTTTTTTCCAACTCAATAAAATAAAATAAAAAGGAAAGAAAAAACATTCATAATTTTTCCTCCTTCCTCCAAATTAAAAAAAAAATCTTTATAATCTATAAGGAATTTGGATGGAAATTTTGAAAATAAATATTAGGAAGAACAAAAATGTTCAAGAAAACAACAATATATATATGTTATATATGTTTTTCAGTACCATATATGGATTTCCATTCACTCTTTTTCTTTTCTCACTCAACCAAAGGAAAGCAATTGAATATGACTTTGCATTTCCTTTTTCTTCACATTGCATTATATTTTTAAGGATATGGACAAGAGTTTGGAAATTGGAAAAAAGATTGGTCAAAGGGGTTCCCTAATCAACTTCAAGGGACAAGTAGATATGTAAGAGAATTTAAGGGGCACACATCTCATTCATGTAATCTAAATGCTGGGCATTCAGTAAATAAGTCAGACACTGAAATATGCATGATAGAGTACGCAAACTTCAGAGGAGGGGAGAATACCAAAGACCCATCCCACGTCATGTCTTTAATCATTGAACTTGTACAAAACCCTCTTGGCCCTACAATTACATTAATGCCCAAACACAAAAAAAATTGGGCATCGAACCTTAGAAGAAAGCTAGAGATAAGCAATGTGTCTTTCTAATAATTAAAAAAATATGTGGTTGATTCATTGAGTAAGACTTGGGATTTTATCCCAAAATTTTTAGTTTGGTCTCAAGATTCAGTCATTCGCATTTTAATTAGGTCTCCTTCGAGCTAGCAAAAATAATTAAGTTTTTTTTTGGATTAAAAATACAAATTGGGACAAGAATACCACCCAACAAATAAACTTAGCCCAAATAGCTATAAAAATAAAATTGAGTTATTTTAGTCAAAAATCAAAAAAAAAACTTAGCCTAAACAGGCTTTAGTGCAATGAATGGTAAGACGAGCTTTCTAGGCTTGGACGAACCTATCCAACGTTTATAGTTTGTGAGTGCTCCGTTATGAAGAAGCGTCCAAAAAATAAGAAATAAATATAACCCAATAATTACTAGAATGTGGAGAAAAAATATCAAACAAATTTGCGATACAAAAACAAACAAACGAAAGAGAGAATACCAAAACAAAATCGAAAGAGGCTAAGTTTTACGTAGTTTGGTAATGTGCCTACGTCCACGTGCAATCAAGCAAGCAAAGACTTCTAATAACAATTAAACGAATATTTTGAAGAGCTACAATAGAGAGTTTTTTGAAAAAGCCTCACCGAAATCAAAATACAATTCTCTCTCAAACCGAAAACCTCTCCAAACAAAAGGATCAAATACCGCACAAAGAGCAAAGCTCTACCAACAAACCCAAAGTTCCGATAAAGAACCTGATGCAGCGAGGAAGCGTAAGAAAGAAAGAAAAAAACAGAAAAGAATAAACGACCTCGATTCCGTTGATTCTACGAATGCCGAAAATGAAATCATTCTCTAAACTCGTTGATTCACACAGATTACCGGGAATAAAGGCTCTTTAAACCCGTTGATTCACACCGAATACCGAAAATAAAAGCATCAAACACTTTGTTGATTCTGAAAAATGCCAAAGAATTTAAAAGAAGAAAAAAGATAACACTTTCTTTAATCACTCAATTTTTTTTTATTCATCAAAAACTCCAATTAATACGAATATCATTTACATTATTTATAATAAACTCTCATAATTAAAAAAAAACTAGAATTCTAAATCTACTAAAATTCTAAACCAACTAAAATACCAAAATAAAAGTACTACTAAAAAGCTAATAATATCCTAATTAAAAACAAACTAGAATCCTATTATTAAAAAAAAAACTAATTATCAAATATAATAATTAATAAATAATTAAATACATTTAATTTATGCATCAAAACCAAAGGTCTACAAACGGATCAAAGATCCAACCAAAATCCCCCCATGGAGGCACCAAAAGAACTAAGCAGTTCTTTCAAAGACCAGAAGTCACCAAGTCCGACAAGGAGGCTCCCAAAAGAACTCCTAAGAAGTCCAACTAAAAAAAAGAGTCTTCTCAAATTTATAATTAAAGAGTTCTTCGTAAACTAATCAATACCAAAAACAGTTTATTTTCAAACCAAATTTCCGAACCAACAAAGAATCTACTAAAACAAAGTTTAAAAAGTTCCAAATGAGTCCAATTAATTAAAGTCGGCTAAACTGTGTCAACCGATAACAAAAATAAAACGACATCATTCCAAACCAAAAATTCACATCCTCAATTTATATTTATACGTGTTGTGACGCATGCTATGTATAGCACCCAGCAAGGAGACCCGAGACGATCTAACTTTAGAGATTGTCACGTGATTAGGCTAAATTTTTTTGTTAAAAAAGAATCTAGAGAGATCCTCCAAAAATTCAGTCCCCCGTCAATTGAAATGTGGGGCCTGGCCCAACTGATGGATCATTTGTCCTGTTTCTCATGTGGGTCAGTTCTTAGATATTCGGGAATTTTGAGCTCACAAGCCCACTTACGACTGGTCACAACTGAAAATGTAGGACCCAATGTTCCCACATTAATTGGGTAACTTGATGTGTGTGATAAGACCATTTCATAAGTAATGCTCTCGTACGTAATTCTAATTTGGCCGCATGATATATATCTCTATATTTAAAGACCATTTGGTCATGAAATTTTACAGTTTTCTAATTGGAAAGTTGAAAATTACAAGAACACTAGTCGTGTGATCTTTAATTTTACCACTAATTAGATTACTTGAGAACCCATTATACATGATAGATCAACATGTATATTGAATAAAATACTTTCTTATCATAATTAGAAACGAACGCATAATTTTTATCTTGATTTACATGTAAAATATAGAATTTGTATATGCATGAAATATAATAATTATTTCAACTTTGGAGTACCAAATCTTTATAATTTAAAAATATTAATAGCTAATATTCCTATAAATTAAGCTTTTTTTAAAAAAAATAATTGACGGTCATCCCCAAGTGTCCCCTAGATCTCAACTTATCATTCTTGATATTGTCCGGTTTTGAGTCTTGTCACAACAAGCTCCAATTTTCCTTTTCTCTGTTCCATGTTCCACTACTATACTACTGACGGTTTAATAATAACAACAACAATAATAATAATAGAAATTACGATAGTTTTATCTTTTTATATATATAATTTTCATCCAAAAACCACTTTCAAGGTTGGTTTTTGTATTTACTAGATCCTTTTGGAAGTTTTTAAGAAGACGTGTAATTAACGAATTTGAATTCAAATTAAAATAAAATATTTTTAACATTGTCTGTTTCTTTTTTCCACTTTCAAATATATTTATTGTTATTTGTAAAAAATAGTTTAAAACTTGACAAACTTGCTTAGACTTTTTCTAAGACGACAACATTGAGACCCCAAAGTAGAAAGATGTACTAAAAACATGGTAGGGAGAGAGGTTTGGAGTTTGAGATTTTAATAAAAAAATATCTAATTATTTTTTGACAATCCAGTATCTCCACCCAGACCAACTGAGTATGAAAGAAACTAATTTAAAGGCAAGACAAAATTTTAGTAGCCGCACTCGAACTACAAATCTCGTGATCACAACATCAGAATCTGTAATTATCAGCTACCCTACGAGTTTTAAGAAAAGCTTGAATACTCATTTTTAGTAATCTTACAAGCAAAAAAAGAAAAAGAATAAAGAAGGTGTAATCTTCGTTTAACTTAAGTATGTAATCATAGTCATAGAAAGCCAAGAAGTGCAAGATAGAGCTCAATAATCCAAGTCAGTGCCTGACTAAAGAGTGGGACCTTCCTTAGTTAAGTGATGGCATAATACAAATACTTATAAATAAAAAGTAAAATTTGTAAAGAATAAGAGCAAATAAAGGCAAAAAATATGGGGGCCAAGGTACTTCAAATGAGGTCCCCACGCGTGGAGGGTGAAAGTTGATAGGAATAGGGAGAGACAATTAGGAACAATGTGAAGCAGACAGGGTGCTTCTTTTAGTGAAAGTGAAGAGTGAGAGTGAGAGAGAGAGAGAGAGAGAGAGTCCCCATCCTGACTACGACCCCCAAAGCTTGAGCCGAGATCACATGACGATGATATATATGTATAATGCATATGTGTGTGTGAGAGAGAGAGAGAGAGAGAGAGATTTGCTACCTGAGATTTGCTACATGATTGATATGGTTAGGGACTGGAAGCTAATAACATCTTGATGTTGTGGTCCATGAATTTTGATTAATTGCATTGATCAGTGGTTTTATTAATTTGAATGCGGACCATCAAACTAATCACTTAAATATGATGAAAACAAATACAAGTAATGATATACAAATAATTCTTTTATGCTCTATATTTTTAAAAATTAATCAGTGTTTTACGAATGTATGTATCAGTTGAATGTTTCTTGTCATTTAATATAAGTGAGACCCAAATTCTAAGCCTTAAATAATGCAACACCACTTACGTTTGTTAGAAAAAAATATATAAGAAAATTAAGTTTGTACTTTTACCATTTCTTATTTAGTTCAGCATTTCACATACTGTGGGTGTAAAAAAAATCCAAAGCCCACATCCCATCCGGTACTAGCCAAAACCCCAATACTAGAGCCCAGGCCCGCCCAAATGTTATGGGTTGGGCTTGGGCCTAGTTGTCCAAACCCCAAAACCCGCCCGAACAGATCAACAATACATCAACATATAATACAACATATATCTAAGTAAGGAAATAAATTAAAAAAGATATCAAAAAGAATAAATTATGGACAGTTTCCTAATCTATTATGAACAGTTTCCTAATCGAATTAGGAAACAAATCTCCTAATTTCAACACTCCCCCTCAAGCTGAGACGAAGATATTGACTAGCCTCAGCTTGACAAGAGATGACTTCAACAATGAGAGTCCAATGGACTTAATGAACATATCAGCGGTCTGAGCATAAGATGGGACAAAACTATGAGTAATAACCCCAGAACGAACTTTTTCTCGAATGAAGTGAATATCAACTTCGATGTGCTTCGTTTTCTCATGAATGACAAAATCAACGGATAACATGATAGCAGACTTATTGTCACAAAACAAGAAAGATGAGTCTGTCACTGAGAATCCCAACTCAGTCAGAAGAGATCGAAGCCAAAGAAACTCACTTGTGTCTTGAGCCATTGCATGGTATTCAGCTTTGGCAGATTACCTATAGACTACCGCTTGCTTCTTACTTTTCAAGGATATGAGATGACTAACATGAAAAGTATAGAAGCCAGAAGTAGAGTGTCTGTCACTCTTAAACCCCACATAGTCAGCATCAGTGAAGCATGAGAGACTCGACTAGGTTCCAGACTTATAGAACAACTCAAGCTCGGGACACATCTTAAAATACCGGATAATGTGATACACAACATCTAGATGAGAGGTACGTGGTGAGTGCATAAATTTGCTCACAACACTAATAGCAAACATGAGATCAGGTCTTGTATTTGTCAAGTAAATAAGGCGACCCACAAGCCGTTGATAGATGGATGGATCTGGTAACAATTCTCCTGACTCAGACGAAATCTTTAGATTTGGTACCATAAGCATAAATGCAGGTTTACACTCAAGCATACATGTATCTTGAAGAAGGTCAATAGAATACTTCCGCTGAGAGAGAAAGATACATTGGTAAGACCGAGATAATAATATCATCAACATAAATTGAGATAATTATGCATCAACCCTGAGATTGGCGACAAACACATGTGGAATAATGGGGAGGAGAAATATAAAAAACTAAAGGAGAAAAGATACCTAAATCCATAGAAGATGCTGGCAGGAGAGATGAAGTGCGCGAAGAATGAGGGTACTCCTATAAGAGGTCGGTAGTAACAATTGAGGGCGGAGAGCTAATTGGTAATAGTGGAGGAAACTAAAGTATAAAAGGCAGGTGGGGAGGTACAAAATCCTCTACAAATAGTTCCGAAGAAGGTGAAGATGGATATGTGTGTGTGTGTGTGTGTGTGTGTGTGTGTGTGTGTGTGTGTGTGTGTGTTGGAAGTATATGTATACAGTATAGTCGTATATATATGGCCAGCTAGTGATGATTATATATGTTGCTTCTTTGGGATAGACAATAGTTGAGTTTTCTTCCAGTGGTTTATAAAAATGGACTTAGATGCTCCGGTTACTGAAGGGATCCAACTCAAAATGTGTGACAGGAGTTGTGATCTAAAATATTGAGTTTGGGCTCACTGTCTTCACTAACAGATATGTTTTCTCTCCCGTTCAATTTGAACGATCAGATGGATTTACATTTAAGTTCTTCTGTTATCAGAGATCATCAATATAAAAGAAAAAGAATAAGAAAAAATAGATTGAATTGATAATGATAGCCACATAACTCCATTTTATGTGTATAATAAAAATAGATGTATATTTTAAAATCATACTCCTTTCATTTTTTAAGACAAAAAATTAATTTGATTTTTTTTCCATAAAAGATCTACACGCAAATACCCACAACATCACAGGCCAGTGGTGAGCTCATAGGTCCTGACTGAACGGTCCAAGTAGGGGTGTAAATTTTGGCCGGCCGGCACGAACTCTTAGGGGACAAGTGGGGCCAGGCTTTTCCCGTTGGGCTTCCACTAAAATTTAGGTCAGGCCAAGTTGTCAAAAACCAAGAATCCCCCGGCCCAACCCAAAAATTCAAACTTGGGCTCGGGCTTCGGGCTTTTTTCTAACAAAAAGTAATTACATTGGATTAGAAATAGTAAAAAAAATAAGGAAGAATTACATGAAACCCCCGGGAGGTTGACCATGAGAACAAATTAAACTCTATAATTTTAATTATAATAAATAGAACCCTGTAGTTTTAGTCTGATAATAATTTCAACCATCCCTTAGTCTCCGTCCATCTAAGGTTAACCGAACCAACTAGTTTTCGCTCTATATGCACT